>SJYV01038956.1:95312-126338 GCA_006410875.1 Neotragus pygmaeus
AAAAAAAAAATCAATTTCCCAAGAAATGATCCCAGAAAACCATGCTAACCATCCTTGGGGGGAGACTGTCTCTAGCATTTGGATGTGAATTATTTTGTGTTTTGGTCAAGCCAAAATCTTTGGTCAAAAGATTATTTAAAAGTTCCTTTCAAATTTTCAGAAAAAAACAACAATAAACTTTGAAGAACCAAATACTTGATTGCTTTGAGTCTCATCTTACTTTTCCATGTCATCTAACAACATATCAGGAAGGAAATTCATGGAACAGATGTGGAAATGAAGGGAAAGGTAGGCTGGAAAAACAAAACAGAGCAAACAACTGCAATACAATCAGAATCTTTCAGACCAGCATAAATGGGAGGGAAAATTCTAGGATAGGACTATAAAAACATGTTTCTGAGTTTTGCACAGGGTAAGGGACATTGATACAGCAATTGGCTTTAGGTCTTTCTCCCAGATTATTTTTTTAGCTTCTTACTTGCCCAAATCTTCTGATTTTGGCTGGTGGTGTTAGTAGGAAGGATGGGGAGGGATGTTGTGTCACATGGCCACAAGTGTGCTCTATGATATTGGTGAAATCACGACCCTTTCTCTTTCATTCCTGTAATAGTTGTATAACTCCATCTGCCCACCACAGTGTGGGTTGAAGATTAATGAGATAACACATGTGGAGGGTCTTGAGTTTCATAGAACAGGCTGATGGCCATATAAAATGTCACTCAACATGTTATTGGAAACAAGATTTATTTTCCCCTCCTTCTGCCCTGCAGTCAGTTGATCACAAGACTGAAATTTCCCTTGTTCTTGAGAAACTCTATTTTAAAGCATTCAGAACTTAAGTAACAGTCAAGGTAGCATGAAAAGCATAAGCAGAAATTACAGTTCTTTCCTACTTCTTTCACCAATCAGGGCAGTATTTGAATATAAGTGTCTCAGAAACAACATGAGAAGGAAACATGGAGGTTTCCCATGAATGGCCTCAGAAAGACTTTTGCATTTGGGCAAAATCTAGGATGAGCTAAAACAAGGAGAGGTCTGAATGATAGACAATGGAATCTTCAAGATTGCTGATGGCAGAGGAGTGTAGTCAGGAAGAACCTGGCTTGGGCATCTGTGCATTCTGGCTCTGTGACTCTGAGCAAGCTACTTAACCTCTCTGAACCTGTTTCCTCATCTGTAAAGTGATTGTACTGCTACTGATTCAACAGGAGGCTTCAGTGAAATAGATGCATATACAGTGCCATGAACCCAGTATTAGAAGTCTAATAAATGGTCTCTATCATTCTTGTTACTACTATTCAAGATATTCTTTATTAATTAATATTAATATGGCAACAGAGACTACCCACTCCATGGAAGTCCTTATGTTTGACCCATTTTTAAAGAGTTTCATTCATGTGACAGTTGTACAAGGGATGATTCTAAGATATTTGTTGCTGCTGCTGCTGCTGCTAAGTCGCTTCAGTCGTGTCCGACTCTGTGCGACTCCATAGACGGCAGCCCACCAGGCTCCCCAATCCCTGGGATTCTCCAGGCAAGAACANAGTCAGTTCTTCGCATCAGTGGCCAAAGAATTAGTGTTAGAGTTTTAGCTTCAGCATGAGTCCTTCCAATGAATATTCAGGGTTGATTTCCTTTAGGATTGACTGGTTTGATCTCCTTGCAATCCAAGGTACTCTCAAGAGTGTTTTCTAACACCACAGTTCAAAGCATCAATTCTTCAGCATTCAGCGTTATCTATGGTCTAACTCTCACATCCATACATGTCTATTGGAAAAACCATAGCTTTGACTAGACAGACTTTTGTTGATAAAGTAATGTCTCTGCTTTTTAATATGCTGTCTTAGGTTGACCATAGCTTTTCTTCCAAGGAGCAAGCATCTTTTAATTTCATGGCTTCAGTTATCATCTGCAATGATTTTGGAGCCCAAGAAAATTAAGTCACTCATTGCTTTCATTGTCTCCACATTTATTTACCATGAAGAGATGGGACCAGATGGCATGATCTTAGTTTTCTGAATGTTGAGCCAACTTTTTCATGCTCCTCTTTCACTTTCATCAAGAGGCTCTTGAGGTCTTCTTTGTTTTCTGCAATAAGGGTGGTGTCATCTGCATATCTTAGGTTATTTATTTTTCTCCTGGCAATCTTGATTCCAGCTTGTGCTTCATCCAGCCCAGGATTCACATGATGTACTCTATATATAAGTTAAATAAACAGGGTGCCAATATACAGCCTTGACNCAATAAGGGTGGTGTCATCTGCATATCTTAGGTTATTTATTTTTCTCCTGGCAATCTTGATTCCAGCTTGTGCTTCATCCAGCCCAGGATTCACATGATGTACTCTATATATAAGTTAAATAAACAGGGTGCCAATATACAGCCTTGACATACTCCTTTCCTGATTTGAAACCAGTCTGTTGTTCCATGTCCAGTTCTAACTGTTGCTTCTTGACATGCACACAGATTTGTCAGGAAGCAGATCAGGTGGGCTGGTATTCTCATCTCTTTAAGAATTTTCCACATTTGTGTGTGTGTGTGTGTGTGTGTGTGTGTGATCCTCATAGTCAAATGCTTTGGCATAGTCAATAAAGCAGAAATAGATGTTTTTCTGGAACTCTCTTGCTTTTTCCATGATCCAATAGATCATCAGTTGATCATTGGCAATTTGATCTCTGGTTCCTCTTCTTTTTGTAAGTCCAACTTGAATATCTGGAATTTCACAGTTCACATACTGTTGAAGTCTGTCTTGGAGAATTTTGAGCATTACTTTACTAGTGTGTGAGATGAGTGCAATTGTGCAGTAGTTTGAACATTCTTTGGCATTGCCTTTCTTTGGGATTAGAATGAAAACTGACCTTTTCCAGTCTTGTGGCCACTCTTGAATTTTCCAAATTTGCTGGCATAATGTGTGCACCACTTTAACAGCACCATCTTTTAGAATTTGAAATAGTTCAAGTATTGGATGCAGTACAGAGAATAGAAAATATGACTTTTATGTAAATCCCACTTTCTAATTTAATGACCTTGGGCAAGTTCTCACTGTGCCTCCATTAATTCCTCCGTAAAGTGGGAATAGTAATAGTTCCTACTTCTGAGTATGGTTGCAGGATCTAATGTGTTAACACTGGCAAATTACTTTGGGTGTAAGGAAACTATCAGTAAGTACTGCTTTTATTATGTGCTCAGTTACATAGTCATATGTAACTAGGGCTATGCAACTCTATAGCCCTATGGACTGTTGCCTGCCGGGCTCCTGTGCCCATGGGATTTTCTAGGCAAGAATACTGGAATGGGTTGCCACTTCCTACTTCAAGGGATCTTTCTCACCCAAGGATTGAACCAGTGTCTCCTGCATCTCCTGCACTGGAGGCAAGTAGACTCTACCACTAGCACCACCTGGGAAGCCCTATTTGTTTGTTTACAGTGGTTGTCATTTCCTTGAGATGCTTCCAATTCGATTTAGTTTTCTACAATCTCCACTCCATGCAGGGTCTACAGTGGTGGGGAGACCAGAACGGCTCCTCTGCTCTTTCAGTTCATCCTCTTCCATGGGTCCTCAGTAAGTTACAGTCCTTATGTTGCCTATTTTTCATGTCTGTTCTGGGCAGAGTGGGACATGTCCTTCCATTCATTACAAAACAAGCCTTCTATGGATGTCTTCTCTTTAACCTCTTTTCTTCCAACCCCCTAGTCTCCTATCTTTTTCTCCTCATTTCCTGATATAAAGTGATGTTCACTTGGTTCCACTGGGTTCCAACCTGCCTGATAGGCAGGGCGGGTGGGAGTAGAGTGGGTAAGTGAAGATGAATGAGAAGATTGTCTCCATTGTCAAGTTGGGCTTTCTCTTACTGTTCCTAAAAGTTATCTCTGTCTCTTCCTTATCTTGAATTTATTATTCTAGCTTCAGAGTCAGCCAGGATTCAAAAAAATGGTTCTAAGGAAAGGAAGATGTTAAAGAGCAAGAAACTCTCCTTCCACAAATCACAAACGATCATGTAAAATCCAAATTAAATCAGACCACTTCCTGTAGAAAACATACTCAGAACTTCTCAGAGTGTTTAAGAGAAATTCCGAACTCCACACTATGGCCAATCAGACCGGCAAAATCTGGCCTCTGCCTACTATTCCCACCTCATCTGTCACCACTCTCCCCTCCTCTGCACATTACCAGCCTTCCTCAGCTTCTGAACAATTTAATCTCTTTGCTGCTTCCATGCATACGCCTGAAACCATCTTCCCTCACTTCTTTCCCCAAATAATTCCTTTATCTTCTTTAGGTTTCAGCTTGATTGTCACTTTCATTGCAAAGCCTTTCCTTTCCTGACTTTGCTACCTAAACTAAAGTTTTATGCACTTTCATAACACATGCATTTCTCTTGGGAGCATTAGTCATCATTTTAAATTACATATTTACTGTTTTGAAAGAATTCTAAAATCAACCCTTTGCAGCAGGCTCTTCATGGACCATATCTGTCTTGCTTACTGCTATATCCCCTTGGATTCATGTGCCTATTTATTAAATAAATGTTTCTATGAATTCATAGCATGGAAAACACCTAAATGCATAGTGTAGAATGTAATATGAACTTTATGAGAGAAGATATTTTGTCTGTCATAATTGGTTGTATAGCTCTAATACCTAGAACAGGACCTGGTCTATCATAGGTATTTAATAAACATTTTAAATTAATAAATGTAATGATACTATTAGGATTATTATCATTATATGGATATGAAATCTATTTTCCTAAGGCACCCTTCTATGGATTCTATCCCTATTTACATAATAAAAAAATCTAGTTACTCACCACCATGACACGTTAAAAACAATTTAATCTTTCAGAGAATTAATTAGGGACAAAGCCAAAAATTGCCTTGTATTGAGGGGCAACTTGGGATTGTTGCCATTTTTCAGTCTTATTTGGAAGGTCCAGTTTTGCAAAATATTTTTCATATAATTTAGCATTGTCGGCTTTTATTACCAATGTCTGTATCTGAAGAAAGCTGAATATTTGCATTAAGCCATGAATAGAGAAAGGGTCAGGAGCTTGTCATTTCCCTGATCATCAGTCCCTATCCACAGGCTCTATTAGGTGATTACAGTTGCCTATGTCCTGTATCTGTGAGTCTGAGCCTCTCTAGGTCTTGCTTTCTTGATTTTGCCTTATATAATCCTACTGCTTTTACGTTGCTCACACTGATTTAGCTAATTTAGCCTGCTTAAAGCTTTTGATTGACACCAGCATTTGTCTTTTCAAACTCTATTTGTTCCAGCTTTTCCAATTTGATTTTTATTATATCTTGTTAATTTCTAATTTCCCTTTGGGGTATCCTGGAGTTTGAGACTGAGGACAGGAGACAAGAAGGAACCATAATTGCAATGATGTGAGTGGTGGGAAGATGATATATATTTTAAAAGATTAATTTAGACGTTTAAGTACCTAAAACCCTTTCCTGATTGGATTGTCACATAGGAGTGAAAGTCATTCAGTTGTGTCCAATTCTTTGTGACCCCATGGACTACACAGTCCATGTTATTCTCCAGGCCAGAAAACTGAAGTGGGTAGCCATTCCCTTTTCTAGGGAATCTTCACAACCCAGGGATTGAACCCAGTTCTCCCACATTGCAGGCAGATTCTTTACCAGCTGAGCCACCAGGGAAGCCTGAACAAGGGAGACACAGGAGAAAAAGACCCCTTTGGGATACAAAATTATGGAAGAGAATAAAAGCTGGTGAGAAATGAAGATTATCTGTTTGATTTGTTCCTGAGCACTTAGTATTCACTGAGCACATTATTCAGTTAATACCAGGCATGAACAAATGTTTCTTGAAGAATATGTTAGTAAAGATACATATAGGGCAGCACCATTAACATAAATCTGCAATGGATTAGTGTCAGTGCGTGCTTGCTTTCCATCAGAATTATATTGTGACTAAGCAGTTATCATAATCTTAAGTATATGAGAAAAACATGCAAGCAATATTCAGAAGGTTGTTTTACCATTATTTCAGACATGACTTAAGCGACTAAACATGCATATTATAGCAGAAAAGCAAGTGGGTATGAGTGAGATAGACCAAACCAGCTCATGATTGGTTAAATCCTCAGAAAAATCTCCCAGGGTTGTAGGGAGGATTAATTATATGAATTCATTTATAGCACTTAGAAAAGGACAGCCGTAAATGCTCAATATATGTTTGTTATTAGAAATGCTAGTTACTCTTTATACTATTTGTAGAGATTTTTAAGAATTTATATTCCTGATTTTGATATTCAGGACTCATTAAGTTCAGGTTCAAGGAGTCATTGTTTTAAAAGCTCCTCTGTGGATTCTAAAGCAAGTCTTTGAAATGTCCCTTCTATGTCCCAAGGAGCCTGTCGGCTAACAGAGTGACAAGGACCCGGCTGGGGAACTCTGTTCTCTTTTATACCAGTCCTGGAGCCAGAAGGAGATGGGAGCCATATTCCTTTTCATGTCCTGTGCAACCAGTCATAAACCCTGGTGTTTAATTTGTTTCAGAGTTGGACAGTCATAGTGTTTAAGGGCATTGTCATTCATCTCACTTCAAACTCCCAAGTTTAGATCCTGGAAAAGAAATTAACATTTTCTATTCTGGATAGTGTGGGCCTGAAAGACAGTGTGCTTAAGGAAAGATATCCAAATGCTAACTGTCCTTAGTGCTTTATATGTATTTCCAATTCAACATGTACAAAATGATTATCTCTTATCTTGATTTGCTTACATTATTTTCTTGGTTTAATGGCCTATACAATTCAACCAGTACCCAAACGTAGAAATTTAGGGTTTATTTCAATCTACTCTATATTCTTCACTGCCAAACAGTAGATATGAATATAGATACAGAGCTATAGCTGAATATATATGAACATGATATATATATATATATATGTATATATACCTATGAATATAGACATGTCAATACAAATAGCTTAGGAAACAGTCCCATGTCTCTTTGACTGTCCCACTGTCCTCTATACCTCATCACTTTCCTGCCTGAAGCCCTCCCATTGATTTTTTCATGCCTAAAGAATAAAGTGCATACATCTTGGTATAGACCAGAAGAATCTCCACAGCATACTGGGAAACAATATACTGAACATTTAAGCAAATGGGCTTTGGAATCCCACAGAACTGGGCTGAATTATGACTTCATCCCTTACTAGCTGGGTGATCTTGGAGAAGTAATTTTTCTATGGCTCAGCCTCTTCACTCATCAAATGGAGATGTTAATAATGTCCTTATGAAGCACTTAAGATTATTAAATTATATATGATATTTATCACACCTAGCAGAGTAAGTGCTAAGTAAATGGTAGTGCTGGTCAATGATATTGCCATGCAATTTTCGGTAACATAGTCTATATCCAGTTTACCTTTTAAGGCCTATCTTTCCACCCCTCCTCCACTTTCCCATGTCTCTCCACTTCTGTCTGTCCTCTGTACTACAATCACATTGGACTTCTCACCACTCTCTGAACGTGACTCTGTACATGATCTTATTTCTTGTATTTTGCCTCTTCAGAATCTATTATTCATCTTAAAGACTTGCTTCAAACTGCACCTCTTCTCTGAAGCCCTTTAAAGATTTTCTTCTTTATAACAACACTCAGTTCACATTTCCATTATAGGCATCCTTATACCAAAAAAAAAAGAAAGAAAGAAAAGTGGANATGTATGGCAAACCCAATAGAGTATTGTAAAGTTAAATTTAAAAATAAATAAATTAAAAAAAAAAAAATAAAATAAAAAAAAAAAAAAATAAAGATTTTCTTCTTTATAACAACACTCAGTTCACATTTCCATTATAGGCATCCTTATATCAAAGAAAAAAGAAAGAAAGAAAGAAAAGTGGAGTGCTGCCAGGGATGCTCTATTTAATCAAAGATTAAATAAACTATAAGTGGAAAGAAATGTAATCACTTCAAAAATAAAATACTTGGTAGAACTGCAAGAATTTCTGTTGCAATTCAGGAGAGTAAAGACCTCTAAGTAAAATAATGAATAAGCATGAATTATTCTCATTATTTTTACTGAAACTCCCGAATAAATTCTCCCCACTGCAGTTTCTTTTAGGGGGGTCTGTATATAATGGTGTAGGTTTATCTGGTGGCTCAGTGGTAAAGAATCAGCCTTCCAATGCAGGAGGCTCAGGTCCCATTCCTGGGTTGGAAAGATACCTTAGAGAAGGAAATGGCAACCCATTTCCATACTCTTGCCTGGAAAATCCCATGAACAGAGGAGCCTGGCAGGCTACAGTCCATGAGGTAACAGAGAGTCAGACATGACTTAATGACTAAACAACAACAATAAAATGGGGGGTAGAGGCAGTTGCCACCTATAGCAGCCATTTATACATGTTGCAGTGGGTTCCTGCTCAAGCTCCACCCCAAAAAAAGCAATTGTCAAGGGGTGATGTTATTGGTCCTGCTAAGCTGTTGGTCCATATAGCAGTGAGCCCCTTCCCCTTGCCCTCCTCTGTATAACAAGATCTTGAATCCAGTCTGGGACAAGAGGGTTTTTTTGAGACTCTAGTCTGCCATCTTCTTTGCTGGCTTTCTGATTACAGCCATTCTTCCTTGCCCCAACAACTCGTCTCTCTGGCATGTTGTGCAGCAACCAGAGCAAGCTTGGGCTTGATAACATGTCTTGGAATCTGATTCATCAATAAATAGTTACTCTTCAAATATTATCCGCAAGACACTTTTCTGAGTTCTAATCAGTACATTAACGGCACTATGCCTAATAAAACCACATCCTGTCACATTACGTTGACAGATGGTTTTCCTGTAGGAAATGAGGACCATCAATAGCATTCTTCATAGATACAGATTTTGGATAATGGTAATATGTCAGCAGATATATTAATATTTTTTTTCACTTTGGTGGCATGATATCATAGTTTAGCATTAATGACACAGTTCGAACTCAGTAAGCTATTCTTTAAAATCCTTACTTACAAGTAATTGACAATNCTTTACCATTAATGCCACCTGGGAAGCCCCATCTTTAGGGGTAGTGCCCGCCAAATTGCAGTGTAACATAGAAGGCATGGGAATCATAAACAAATGTCTACATTCCTTGACTTGAAAGACTTAAAACAGTTTCTTTTGAGGATAGGGTGTGTATCTGGAAAAATAAGTATATGAAAAATACGATAATTGCAAACTGATAGTACAGTGAACAGTGCTATTGGCATTCAGATACAAGGAATGATGAGTGGGGGCAATGTTGGGAAAGCTTCCTGGAGGATGTTGGGTTTCACCTGGGTCCTGAAGGTAGGGGGTCTGACATACCTGGAGAGATGAGGGAGGGACTTTCCCAGGTGGGTGAACATTTGAGCAGATGCCTGGAAGCAGATATGTACAGAGAATGCTCAGGAAATCCTGATTAACCTGTGGCCAGATTCAGGACTTTGTAAAGGGTCAGCCTGCGGTGCAGTCTTGGACACAGAGCCCATATACTTGTAGTGGGAGATTTCTGTTTCTAAAATAGAGTTCCTTTAGCCAACGCACACCTTGATAGGTGCTTAATTTTATTTATTTATTTTTCTTTTTTTGTTTATTTTTTTCTTCTGTTTTCTAGTGCCTTCATTTTAAAAAGAAAAATAAATGCTACAGTGTTCTGATTTCTACAATTTAAGCATGTGTGGATTCTTTGAGAATTAATATCTGAAAAACCACAGTCTGAAATCTGTTGCTATTGAATATAGAGAGAAATGATTTCTTTCCAAAGCCCAAATATTAAGATTCTGTTTCTTATTTAATTCTGGTATTTGATATTGAAGGTCTGCTGTTATAAATGTAGACAACTGCTCATCCCACTCATTTTCAGTCTGTTCCCAGTTCTGTCTCCTTCACGAGCCTGCCCCAAACTCTAGTTAACACCAATCTTTCCCCTTGCTAAAGGCTCAGATCCCAACTTGATTGGATCATGCATTTGCTATAGGGCTAGATCTACTTTATTTTTAAAAATTAATTAATTAATTTTATTGGGGGCTATGCGAGGTCTCTGTGGCTGTGTGTGGGCTTTCTCTAGCTACTGTGAGTGGGGGCTACTCTTGGTTGCAATGTGTGAGATTGCACTGGTTTCTCTTGCAGAGCACGGGCTCTAGGATGCTCAGACTTCAGCTCAATAGTTGTGGCTCAAGGGCCCTAGACATAGGGCTCAGTAGCTTCAGCAGGTGGGCTCTAGAGCAGTGGTTCAGTAGTTGTGGTTCACAGGCTTAGTTGCTCTGTGGCATGTGGGATCTTCCCGTACCAGGAATCGAACCTGTGTCCCCTGCATTGTCAGGCAGATTCTCAGACACTGTCCCAAGGAAGCCCAGGCCTATATACAATTTAATATGTCATTCAGTTCAGTTCATTTCAGTTGTGTCCGACTCTTTGCGACCCCAAGAATCACAGCATGCCAGCCCTCCCTGTCCATCACCATCTCTTGGAGTTCACTCAAACTCACGTCCATTGAGTCAGTGATGCCATCCAGCCATCTCATCCTCTGTCATCCCCTCTTCCTCCTGACCCCAATCCCTCCCAGCATCAGTCTTTTCCAATGAGTCAACTCTTCACATGAGGTGGCCAAAGTACTGGAGTCTCAGCTTCAGCATCATTTTAAAATTTGTTTCACAATTTTTGTATGTGTACAAGTGTTGAATTTACAAGGTTGTAAACGCCTCGAGGTCAAGTTGACACTTATTTTTACTTCTTCTCTTGACTCCAGCACACTATAAGGCATACAGTGGGCTCCTAAAAACACAGTGGCACTTTACAACAAAATTTAAACCCATCAGCCACCTGCCGATGGGAGGTAAGCATTTTTTTAATGTTGTATAAATCTTTTAGCTCTTCTGAGATTTATCGAGTGCCAAAAGAGGGAAATGAACTTAAATGAATGATTTATCAGGATAGATGGTTATACTTCACATTTTCAAGTCACACTTTCTTGTGAGCCTCAAAGACTGCTTGGAACAGGTAAGTCAGGTATAGAAATTTGAATTTGGAAGATGAGCCATCAGAGGTACAAAGAAGGGTCTTACTGAGAGCTAGACAGCTAGCTACTGAAAAAACTATTCTGAAATTCAAATCTTAGGACTCCCAATACATTTCTTTTTTTTTTAAACCTTAGGTTAGGAATTCTGATTTCCCTGGTAAAAAGCAACTTTGCTTTCCCTAAACAGCCATTTGGGAGAAGGCAATGGCACCCCACTCTGATACTCTTGCCTGGAAAATCCCATGGACAGAGGAGCCTGGTGGGCTGCAGTCCATGGGGTCGTGAAGAGTTGGACATGACTGAGTGACTTCACTTTCACTTAAACAAGATTGGTTTTAAATTTTTATTTATTTATTTTTATTTTTTATTGAAGCATAATGGCTTCCTAGGTGACTCAGTGGTAAAGAATCAGCCTGCCAAAGCAGGTTTGATCCTAAGGTCAGGAAGATCCCCTTGAGTAGGAAATGGCAACCCACTCCAGGATTCTTGCCTGGAAAGTCCCATGGACAGAGGAGCCTGGTGGGCTATAGTCCATGGGATTGCAAAAGAGTTCCACATGACTCAGCAACTGAGTGCATACATGGTTGGTTTACAATGCTGTGGTAGTTTCTGGTGTACAGGCCAGTGATTTAGTTATATAAACCAGGCTGGTTTTCAACAAGACAAATTGATGGGTGAGGTAGAAACAGTAATGAGGTGTGGGAGGCTCTTTCCCTGAGCTCTTTCCTGGTGAGGTGCTCTTCCCTGTGGAAATCTCCAGAATGCAGGGAAACGGGAAATCTAGAGCTGGTCTGAGCAAAATTATCCCCAAGATTAACTATCTCATTTTGTCATTTCATTTAATATGTGAGGAATCCTATAGCACAGGGAAGTATAATCAGCATCTTGTGATAATCTATACTGGAAAAGAACCAGAAAAAGAATCTATCTATCTATCTATATATGTAAATGTGGGTTTCCCTAGGTGGCTCAGTGGTGAAGAATCTGCCTGCCAATGCAAGAGATGTGGGTTTCTATCCTTGGGTCAAGAAGATCTCCTGGAGAAGAAAATGGCAACCCACTCCAGGATTCTTGCCTGGGAAATCTCATGGACAGATGAGCATGGTGGTCTATAGTCCATGGGGGCACAAAAGAGTTGGACACAACTGAGCAACCAAGCAACAACAACGTGTAAATGTATTAAATATATACACACACATACATATGTATATGAATCACTTTGCTGTATACTTGAAAATAATATAATATAATATTGTAAATTTACTATACTTCAGTTAAAAAAAAGAAAAAAAAATACAAGAAATCCAAGGCCCAAGTTGGCAAAGAGACTTTCCCTCATTCACCCAGCTGGCATCCTCTGACCAGCTCTGTGCTCTTTGTATTATATGGTCAATTGGCTCCTGTTGTTAAACAGTCCCTCAAAGGGCCTTTTCCCCACCAAGGTGACCCCAGGACAAAGCAGTGATGGTGGAGGGACTCCTCAGGATGACTTCTTCACGGCTGCAGACGATCACCTAGAACCCCTCCAACAGTGAGCAGAAATTGAGGTGGGGGAAGAGGGGGAATCCTTCGTGGTGATGGGAATGCAGAAAACAGATTGTCCCATGTAGAACACGGGCTTCATTCTTTGTAGTGGGCTCAGCTACTGCATTTCATAAGGCGATAATAATAATAATGAAATCATGGGATGATAATAATAAATCCTTTGAGATGCTGCCAGAGTTGTGAATAGGAGGCTTTAGACACCAGTGGGCAGCTGCTTGGCTAAATGTGGCCCCCAGTTGTCAAGCAGAGACCCACCCCGATACGAGAGAAACAAATCAACAAGGATGTGCAGGGCACACACAGGGCAGAGCTGCTTGGAGGTGAAGGTTTCAGTGGAGACCCCATTTCTGCCCTTGAGAAGTTGCCCAAATGGTCAAATTTGACTTGGAGGCATTAATGGCCCCAGGCACTGGTTTGCATGAATCAGAGATTGAATATCATCTGCCCTGGTTGGTTATCCTGGTATCAACCAAATTGTTGACAGTTGCAAGCATCGTGAAGCTGGACACACCTGAAGATAGTGTGAGCAGGAAGTTCCACTGACTTTCTCCTTTCCAAGATGGTTTGATTTCTTCAGAACTGGAAGGCAGGACTTTTTTTACCCTCCTGTGTGGGTGCCAGGAATCACTGACTCTCGTCTCAGTCTCATTTGCAGACCAATGATATTAATAATAAGAAAGCTACCTCCCTTATTTGGAGGATTAAATGAAGTAGCTTAATTGCTATGAGATATCTCAGGTGGTGCTAGTGGTAAAGAATCCTTCTGCCAGTGCAGGATATGCAAGAGTTGCAGTTTCAGTCCTTGGGTTGGGAAGATCCTTTGGAGTAGGAAATGGCAACCCACTGTAGTATTCTTGCCTCAGCCTGGTGGGCAATGTGTTCCATGTGTGACCGTCCATGCGTCCCCAAAGACTCAGACACAACTGAGCATACACACAGACACACATCCTGAGGGGGATCTTGGTTTATTTTAGTTGTATTTGAGTGAGTGAATGCTAAGCAGTGTGATGAAAGGACAGAAGAGTTTGAATTTCATTCAGCGGTGGATGGGGTTGCCTGGGAGAGGTTTGCTCTGAGGCATTTGCTTATAAATGTTCATTTTAATGGGAGATAGTCTAGTTCAGCAAAGAAATGGAGTCCTGAAAAAACCTTTGACAAAATTCAGCACCCATTTATGATTAAAACTCTTCAAAAAATGGGCATAAAGGGAACCTACCTCAACATAGTAAAGCCCATATATGATAAGCCTGCAGCAAACACTATTCTCAATGGTGAAAAAACTGAAAGCATTCCCCCTAAGATCAGGAACAAGACAGGGGTGTCCACTTTCACCACTATTATTCAACATAGTTTTGGAAGTCTTAGCTATAGCAATCAGAAAAGAAAAAGAAATACAAAGAATCCAGATAGGAAAAGAAGAAGTAAAGCTCTCATTGTTTGTAGATGAAGAGTACTGGAGTGGGTTGCCATTGCCTTCTCCAGATACTGCACATAGAAAACCCTAAAGAAAGTATCAGAAAATTACTAGAGCTAATGCGTGAATTTAGCAAAGTCACAGGATACAATCAGTACATAGGAATCACTTGCATCTGAGGTCGCAAAGAGTCGGACACAACTGAGCGACTGAACTGAACTGAACTGAACAATGAAAAATCAGAAAGAGAAATTAAGGAATCAATCCCATTCATCATTGCAACAAAAAAGAATAAAATATCTAGGAATAAACTTACCTAAGGAGACAAAAGAACTGTGCACAGAAAATTATAAGACACTGATGAAAAAAATCAAAGATGACATAAACAGATGGAGAGATATTCCATATTCCTGGGTAGAAATAATCAATATCATGAAAATGACTATACCACCAAATGCAATCTACAGATTCAATGCAATCCCTATCAAATTACCAATGGTAATTACCAATGGTAATTTTCCATAGAACTAGAACAAAAAATTTCACAATTCATATGGAAACACAAAAGACCCTGAATAGCCAAAGAATTCTTGAGAGAGAAGAGTGGAGCTGGAGGAATCAAACTTCCTGATTTCAGATTATACTACAAAGCCACAGTCATCAAAACAGTATGGTACTCGCACAAAAACAGAAATACAGACCAAGAACAAGATAGAAAGCCCAGAAATAAACCCATACACCTATGAATACCTTATTTTTGACAAAGGAGGCAAGAATATACAATGGGGCAAAGATAGCCTCTTCAATAAATGGTGCTGGGAAAACTGGACAGCTACATGTAAAAGAATGAAATTAGAACACTTCCTAACACCATACACAAAGATAAACTCAAAATGGATTAGAGACCTAAATATAAGACCAGAAAATATGAAACTCTTAGAGGAAAACAAAGGCAGGACACTTGATGATATAAATCAAAGCAAGATCATCTATGACCCACCTTATAGAGTAATGGAAATTAAAAAAAAAAAGTAAACAAGTGGGACCTGATTAAACACAAAAGCTTTTGCACACTAAAGGAAACTATAAGCAAGATGAAAAGACAACCCTCAGAACGGGAGAAAATAATAGCAAATGAAACAACTGACAAAGGATTAATTTCCAAAATATACAAGCAGCTCATACAACTCAGTACCAGAAAAACAAACAACCTGATCAAAAGGTGGAAAAAAGACCTAAAGAGACATTTCTCCAAAGAAGACATACAGATGGCTAACAAACACATGAAAAGATGCTCAACATTGCTCGTTATTAGAGAAAAGCAAATCAAAACTACAGTGAGATATCACCTCACACCAGTCAGAATGGCCATCATCAAAAGTCCATAAACAATAAATGCTGGAGAGGGTGTGGAGAAAAAGGAACACTCTTGGGAATGTAAATTGATACAGCCACTGTGGAAGACATTACGGAGATTCCTTAAAAAACTAGGAATAAAACCACCATATGACTCAGCAATCCCACTCCTAGGCATATGCCCCGAAGAAACCAAAATTGGAAAAGACACATGTACCCCATTATTCATTGCAGAACTATTTTACAATAGCTAGAACATGGAAGCAACCTAGTGCCCATTGACAGATGAATGGATAAAGAAGTTGTGGTACGTATACACAATGGAATATTACTCAGCCATAAAAAAGGTATGCATTTGCATCAATTCTAATGAGGTGGATGAACCTAGAGCCTATTATATAGAGTGAAGTAAGTCAGAAAGAGAAAGCTGAATATCATATTCTAATGCATATATACAGAATCTAGAAAAATGGTACTGAAGAATTTATTTGCATGGCAGCAATGGAGAAACAGAGGTAGATAATAAACTTATGGACATGGGGAGAGGGGAGAAGAGGGTGAGATACATGGAAAGAGTAACATGGAAACTTACATTACCATAGGTAAAATAGATAGCCAATGGGAATTTGCTGAGGAAACCGAAACAGGGTGTCAATCTAGAGGCATGGGATGGGGAGGGAAATGGGAAGGAGGCTCAAAAGGGAGGGGATAGATGTATACCTATGGCTGATCATGTTGAGGTTTGACAGAAAACAACAAAATTCTATAAAGCAATTAACCTTCTATTAAAAAATAAATAAAATGTAAAAATGTAATCAAAGGTCATGCACTGTTTAAAAAAAAAAAAAAAAAGGAGTCCGGGATGGTTAAAGTGACTTCCCCGCACTAATATCATTCATGGAATAATCCTCAGAGCTGGGGTCAGAACCCAGGCCCACACTCCTAATCTTACAGAGTCAGCCAGGCTTGTGCCGAAGGCCTGAGCTGCCGTGCTGTTTGCTCAGTCGCAGTCCGACTCTTTGTGACCCTCTGGACTGCAGGCCTCCAGGCTCCCCTGTCCATGGAATCTTCCAGGCAAAACTACTGGAGTGGGTTGCCATGCCGAAGGCCAAGCGAGAACAAAGGAGACCACGATGGCGGGAGTCAACAGAATGCCATGACATTAATGCGCAGTGTTCTTTGAAGGAGATGCGTCCCCCGAGCACTGTTGCTGTAGCGCAGGGTGCTTTCTCCAGGGTGATGGCAGCGGTGTGAGGCCTTGGCCACCAGCTGCTCCCCCGAAGCTTTCCCAGCTGCTGCTCAGACCAGCGCTGTGGTGGGGGAGCCCCGTGGTGGGTATTCCAAGAGCGCAGATTCCTTACAGGATGGGGCAAAGCAGGTCAAAGGCAGAACAGTTGAAGCTATTTGGGAAACAGGTGGGAACATTGAAAAATTCATTTGGTTAAAAGTGGGCTTAAGTCAACACAGAAGTTGTCCCAGTTGCTTAGTTTGGGAAGACAGTCCATGCAGTGCTTAAAAGCTTGCCTTCCATTCTTCCTCCCACACTGCCTCCCTCCTTTCTTTTCTTTTCTTTTTTGTTCTCTTCCCTTCTTTTTTCTCCTCCTCTTCTTCCACTAGCCCCCTTCCCCCTTTCTCTCCTCTCTCTCTCCCTTCCTCCTTTCTTGTTCTTTGTTCTTTTTAAATTTACATGCGAGGCTTGCTCAGAATTTAAAAGAAACTAGAAAAGTGAACTATAAATGAAAGTTGATTACCAATTAGTTGATATATTTTTTTATCCTGTCCTATAACAAGAGGACTTGAAAATGCGGAGGGGTGGGGCGGGGTGGGGGCGGCTGTTGGANCAGTGTGTACATGTCCATCCCAAACTCCCTAACTATTCTGTCCCCCCATCTTTCACCCCCTGGCAAGGCAGGGGGAGGAGGAGGGGGAAGAGATTAGTTAAATGTAAGGGAAACTAAACTTTATCAGGTCCCCTGGCCTGGGTCAGCTCCATGCTTTTACACATTTTTTCATTTAATCCTTACAAAACTTCTTGCCCCCCACCTTTAGATGATAAACTCTTCAGTGGCAGGGGGTGTCTTCTTCGTCTTTGATATTCTGTCACAGATTTCTGCATTGTTATTTTAAAAAATGTAGCTTATGTCTTTTTTGTCTCTGCTCTACTTCATTTTGAAGGGGACACATTCTCTAAAAGATTTAATTTTTAAATTATAATTATTTGAAAAACTTTATATTTCTGGTATAAATATTGACATAAGTTCAAATATTGTATCATTCTTNTTATGTCTTTTTTGTCTCTGCTCTACTTCATTTTGAAGGGGACACATTCTCTAAAAGATTTAATTTTTAAATTATAATTATTTGAAAAACTTTATATTTCTGGTATAAATATTGACATAAGTTCAAATATTGTATCATTCTTTTGAATACATCCAATGAAACTTAATCCATAGCAATTTGACATTTGTCACTTTTCTTTAAAAGAATATGAAAGCAAGCTTTTCTAAACAGTTGGAATTTTGTAATGTTCTTTATTTTTTAAACTTGTATTATTCTGTTTCATTTCTCACAACAAATTTTACCCTAAAGAGTACATTATGTTTGAAAGTATTTTATTACCCTATCAGATTTTGCTCCAACATAATATAAATATCCCAAGATGGAAATTAAATTTAAGTGCTTTCTAATTAAAAATTAAATAAAAATTATTTTAATTTCCCAAGACTTATAGAGCTAAGATTAAAATTTTTCCTTTAGCCCTCTAGGTTCCTTTGATAATTCTATCATTACAATTATTACTAGTACAGAGTTACTCAAAATAGCATAAATATATTGCAAATAACATTACTAAATGTAAAAATTAATATTTATTGGAAATGCATCTCTCATGAGATTGACAGGGCTTTAAACATTTTTTCTTGGGTTCATACATCCATGTTTGGATATTGCTAACTGTTAGCGTGGCGGTTTAGCATCAACTCCCCCCCCCACCATTTATAGATATGAACACTGAGAACATTTGTTCACATAAATAAGAAGATGGGAATGGAAGGAATTTTATGTGGGTGATCTCTCACAATTCTTTGATTCACATCTGATTTTATGCCAGAAGTTAAATAGTATCTTGTTATCAAAATTATTATTAATGACCCATCACTCACAGCTTGTTGAGGTTCTCCTTTCAATTTTGTTGAAAACTATGAAGTGGGAACTTTACTTGCAGAAGAGCTTGTTACTTGGTTATTTTATTGGGAGAGGCCCTGATTGTCTGGGCACATTCTTGCCAAACGTGCCAAGAATGTGAGGCTCCGGCTGCTTTTTCTCCAGAGCAGTGAGCAACCTTGAGATGAGGTAAGATCTCTATCCAGATGAAGAGCAAGACTGCTTCTGCTTGCTGTGAAAATCTCAAATCCTCTAAGCTCAGGGTGCTACAAACCCACAGTGTACACAGAGTCCATCTAAGTCCATCCATCTACTTGTGTTGCCCCCGTGAGACTTGGAGCCCACAGGAAATCAGTGCAAAGCTCATGCTTCCTGCTGTGCCAAGAGCAGTGAAGGTCAGCCTCTGACCCATGAGGTTCATGGCTTTTGCCAGCATTTGTGGAACCTTTAACAGACTAGTTCATCAGGTTTCAGTAGAGTAAAACCCCAGATCCTTCACAGACCTTTGTGTATTATGTTTAATTTCTGAGAACACCAGGAAGGCTTTACCATGGCTCACTGAATGACTGTTAATTGTAGCCTTCACTCTTTCACATGGAGGCACTCTGTTTACTATAATCCACAGCGTTAGAAAAATCCTTGGTAACTTCAATGCACCCTTGTCAATATATTTTTGAAAAACACTTTAAAACTCTTACCATGTACTTTTTTTTCATATACAGTTTTATTTTATTTTTTAATTTATTTATTTTAATTGAAGGTTAATTACTTTACAATATTGTATGGCAACCCACTCCAGTATTCTTGCCTGGAAAATCCCATGGACGGAAGAGCCTGGTGGGCTATAGTCCACGGGGTCGCAAAGAGTTGGACACGACTGAGCGACTTCACCTTCCCCTCACCTTGCCATACATCAACATGAATCCGCCACAGGTATACACGTGTTCCCCATCCTGAACCTCTGTCCCTCCTCCCTCCCCATACCATCCCTCTGGGTCATCCTGTTGCTCCAGCCCCAAGTATCATGCATCAAACCTGGAATATACATATTCATCAAAAATTTGGAGCCATAGATTTAGCTCATTCAGTTTGGAGGATTTCTGCCATTAACACTTGATTGGCAAAGCCAGTCTTTATAATCAAACCCATCAGCCAAAGTAAACTTGAGTGAGTGAGTGTTGTATGCCTGGCCCTGTCTGACTCTTTCTGACCCCATGGACTGTAGCCTCCCAGGTTCCTTTGTCCATGGGATTATCTAGGCAAGAATACTGGGGAGGGTTGCTGTTTCTTTCTCCAGAGGATCCTCCCAATCCAGGGATTGAACCCTTATTTCCTGGATCTCCTGCACTGGCAGGTGGATTCTTTACCACTGAGTCACCTGGGAAGCCCCAAATAAACTTATTCAATATCATATATCTGTCTTTATTTTGGTGTCTCAGGGTACAAAAGCATGCAAACAGGCATCTAAACTGGAGAGAGAGTCCAGATGACTGCCTTTTACATTTTTTCAATCACAATGTAAACTCAACTTAAAAAATCATTCACTGTTGTACTTAAAAAAAAAAATTATTTAATTCATTTGTTTGGTTGCACTGGACCTTAGTTGCAACATGAAGGATTTTTCTGTCTTTTTTGAGACATGCAGGTCCTTTAGTTATGGCATGAGAATTCTTACTTTCCGCACATGGGATCTCATTCTTTGACCAGGGAACAAGCCCCAGGCTCCCTGCGTTGAAAGCTTGGAGTCTTAGCCACTGGACCACCAGGGAGGTCCTTGGATTTCACTGTTTTGAATTAGACTTTTTCTTGAAGTAATGGAGTGAGAGTTTCACATCCCCCTAATTCCATCAGGGAGGCATCCTACGGGTATACATAAACCACATTTCTATCTATGTATGTTAGTGTTTTATTAATAATTAATATATTTAAAATGAATAAAAATTAAATTTGGAAAATGGTGCAGGCAGAGGGCACATTTAATTGTACTGTACACAAAGTAGAATGGCATCCATGGTTTGGCCTTGTACCCAAGGGAATGTCAGTAGTACCAGCAGAGGCCTGTGGTAGGTTGTACACTTATTTGTGATAAATGAAACTCTCCCGGAGGAGTCTCAGAAATTTTGGTGTAATGGGGAGAGTTGTAGGAAATTAAAGTTCTGCTGAGCACGTGGGGAAGGGCAAGTGCCATGACATTTAGGTTAATGACACCCCATTTGTCACCACATTCCAATGTATGAGAGCGTCCAGTGGAAACTTAGGTTACACATAAAAACCTTAGTTCTTTGGAGCAGCAACTGCTGAAACCTCTTCCTTCTTGCCTATCAGCTGCCTCTTGAATTACCTCCCCCAGGGCCCTCCTTCATTTCATAAAAGGCTAAGGCTGGGATGTATCATGTTTGCAATGCTTCGGAGTGAAGCAAGCCTTTTTCTTTCTTCCAAAGCAAACACTGGAATGTTCCCTCTAAACCCTTTGATGGACTAATTGAGATAGATCTCCAGGCCTCCTGGGATTTGAAGGAGGACTAAGAGGTGGTCCTCACAATGGCCATGGGAAAATGATGAGAATAGAAAATGATGGTTTCTCACGTATCATTAAAGAACATTTTGCCTATTCAATATATTCAAATGTATTATTTGAATATTCAGGGGTCCCCAACCTCCAGGATTTAATGTCTCACGATCTGAGGTGGAACTGATGTGATCATTATAGAAATAAAGTGCACAATAAATGTAATGCACTTGAATCATCCTGAAACCATCACCCCCCTCCCCACCCCCACCCCACTGTAGTCTGGAAAAATTGTTTTCCACGAAACCTATCCTTGGTGCCAAAAAGGTTGCTGCTGCTGCTGCTGCTCCTGCTGCTGCTAAGTCGCTTCAGTCATGTCCGACTCTGTGTGACCCCATAGACGGCAGCCCACCAGGCTCCCCCATCCCTGGAATTCTCCAGGCAAGAACACTGGAGTGGGTTGCCATCTCCTTCTCCAATGCATGAAAGTGAAAAGTGAAAGTGAAGTCGCTCAGTCGTGTCTGACTCTTAGCAACCCCATGGACTGCAGCCTACCAGGCTCCTCTTGTCCATGGGATTCTCTAGGCAAGAGCACTGGAGTGGTTGGGGACTACTACATATACATAATCTGACTTATTTCCAGGTTAAAATGTACAGTTGAATAGTTGACTTATTTTACTTTTTCCTCTTTATTAAGGTATGATTGACAAATAAAAATTGTGTATCTATAGGTTGTACAACATGATTTGTTAGAGCACTTGAATGATTATTGATTTAGTCAACTTTAGTTGGCATCTTACTATTAAGAGAAATCAAATTTCACTATATGAATAAGTTAATTCATCCCCCCACCCCAGATTTATAAGAATTGAGAGTCTTGGAAAGATTTTGCTTGTAAATTAGATCATTATAGTGTTCATGAGGCAAATCAAATGTATTAAATTCATAAATAAAAGTTGAAATGTTTAAGGGACTTTAAGTAGGTTAGTTCCAAAATACTAATCCAAGGCCCTTTGAAAACTGCTAAATTTATAGACAGAATAAAGTTTGTAAACTGAACACGAGAGCTGGATGAACTTTTGTTTTATTTGTGGTTGTTTTTGAGTTTTTTTTTTTTTTCATTTGTAACTTCAATAAATTCAACAATAATTTAAAATAACAAATAAAATAAAATAAAATGATGGTTTTTCTCCATGGGTGGGGAACCAGCCATCCCACCTGTTCCCGGCTCAACCCTGCCCTCAGAGCCCAAGGCTGGCAGGTTGCCTAGTTAATGTTTAAAACAAAAACCTGTTGAACAGAAAGAAAGTCTTTGAAAGTACAAAAGGCCTTCGCACTGAAGGCCTCCTCCTAAATCTCCCCTGGGTAAAGAACACTGGACACATTATCTCCAGTAACTCTTGGTGAGAAGGCATCGGCTTCTCCAGGAAGGTATTACTGGTATTTAGGTCAGGAAAAATAAAGTTCTCAGGAAGAGCCTAGAAGTTTAGGGCAAGGGAGGGGGCACTGAGAAGATGAGTGGGCCCCAAACACCAGTGGGTCCAGAGAGAGTCTTGGGTCCTTTGAACATAAACCAGCCAGAAGGTTTGTCATGAGCTGAGTCCACACAACTGCTGGGGTCAGCCAGACTGATTTCTGAGAAAGGCCGTCCTGTCAGCAACACTGGAAGAATGTTTTGGAATTTTGATTAGAAGTGGTTAATGTATGCAGCACGAGGGAAGAACTAAATAAATATTTGACGTTCAGCTTGTGATCTGGAGGAGGGGAGGCAATGGAGGATTCTCCTGAAATAAAGGGTATTTTATTTGGAATTGTTTGATAATGATGAAAGAACTTGTAATGGAATGTGCAAGCCCCTTCATTTTCAGCGTGGGGTGTTCTGAGGGATGCCCTCCTTTCCCTACTCTGCTAAGAGGTAGAGGTGGCCCCTTTAGGGAGTATAAATGTCTGGGGTATAACAGGGATTGACCTCACAGGGGGACAAGTAAATAGTTATTGGAGGACCTTCATCTGGAGTGTCATGTTCCTACAAACAGTGTCTGGAGAGTGGATGGACAAGGTTTTTGTGCACAGAAAGGAGAATGGCTAAAATATAAACTCAGCATTTGTTTGTGGATGTATCTTAAGTGCTCAGAGTAGTGTTTGCTACATGAATGGCTTTGCGCACATGACGGGAGGGACAGCCTGCTAAGGCCGGTACAGCCTCTGCATGCAAGGGTGCTTCTCGCCAAGGTGGCTTTCCCGGTGCCCTGCATCTGCCTCCTCCAGGCCATGTCTCTCTCGCCCTTCCTCTCAGCCTTCTCACACTAAAAGTCAACTAAAAAATGCTGCTTCTATCCCTTTTTCCATTGACAGCATTTCTGCTTCCTGTTTAGCTGCCCCAATCCCCAGGTATACCCCCTCCAACGGGGAGCTACCTTTGTAAGTTTTCAGATGAATAAAAGGACACAGAAAGCACAATTTCATAGTCCATCCAGATATTTGCTACAGGGCAAAAAAAATGATCTGCGTGTGTAGTGTGACTATCTATCACCTCTATGTGCTCCCAACCTGTACTTCTAAAAATTCTCAGGGAGCAGAGATGCTGTTTATAAGATATTTTGTGGTGTAGAAGAAGTGATGAATCTTTATTCCATAAGAGATAAACACGTGGCCCAGCAGCAGCCAGGTTGATGTGTCATGCTATGTCCCATGATGGAAGGGAATCGAGGAGCAGGAAAGCAGATAGGATATGCAAGTCCTTTTTCTTTGTCATTCATTCATTAATTCGACAAATACTTCTGGCACCCTGACTCTGCCCCAGGCATTGTTGCTGGAAACCTGGCTGCAGTGCTAAAGAACCCTATTTTTCTGGAGCTTAAAGTTTTTCTGGGCAATTAGGTGTTTTCTACCTAGGTCAGAGGACAGAGAGAAGAGTTAAGAGATAGCTAGATTTGTCGCAATCTATGAATTCTTCCAAAGAAGTATAAAAATAGAAGGCTAGTAGCATTTCTGATGCTAAATTAGCCTGATGTAACCCAGTGGCTCAGCGGTAAAAGATCTGCCTGCCAATGCAGAAGATGCGGGTTTGATCCCTGGGTCGGGAAGATCCCCTGGAGAAGAAAATGGCAACCCACACCAATATGCTTGCCTGGGAAATCCCGTGGACAGAGGAGCCTGGCGGGTTCTCTGCGACAGTTCATGGGGTCGCAAAAGAGTTAGACATGATTTAGAAACTCCAAAATGACAAACAAATAAACAAAAGAGGAAGGTTATATTAACCCTAGGAGAGATCTAACTGGACCACAGGAAAAGAATTAAGAATGATACATAAAAAATTTTTCTAAGAAAATCTGGGAGTATATCAGGGTTTAAGGTCAGTTTTAATGTTGTGACTACAAATACACAACTTCTTCATAGCTTATTTCTTTAAAAAAATTTTATGCGGACCATTTTTAAAGTCTTTATTGAATTTGTTAAAATATTGATTTTGTTTTATGTTTTGGTTTCTTGGCTAAGAATCAGGTAGGACCTTATCTCTCAGACCAGGGATCAAACCCACACCCCTGGCATTGGAAAGTGAAGTCTTAACCACTGTACCACCAGGGAAGTTCCTTTTCCTAGCTATTCTGTGATTGTACCTGCAGAAAGCCAGAGTGGATACTCTATGCTGTTTGGATGGCAAGAGTGGAGAGGGAGGAATCCATTCATCTCACCCCTCCTCACATACAGAACATCTGCTTCCTTATAACAGGGAGCACACCTCCCAAGTCCCCACAGATACAGGAGTGCTGCACGGGGCTGAGCTGATGGCTGAAACCAAAGAAGCCCCAGACCTGTGGTTGAAGCAGCTGCATGAGCCAAAAATTGTTTGTAGAAGCAGCCCTAGTGGCTGTCTAAGGGGAGGGGGCAACATGAGCAGCTACAGTCAGGACTGATTTCCCTTTGGTTTCTCCATCCAGCTCAGAGTTGCAGGATTCTAGGTTCTTTTCCAGAGAAGGCAATGGCATCCCACTCCAGCACTCTTGCCTGGAAAATCCCATGGACGGAAGAGCCTGGTAGGCTGCAGTCCATGGGGTCGCTGAGTTGGACACGACTGAGTGACTTCACTTTCACGCATTGGAGAAAGAAATGGCAACCTACTCCAGTGTTCTTGCCTGGAGAATCCCAGGAATGGGGGAGCCTGGTGGGCTGCCGTCTCTGGGGTCACACAGAGTCGGACACGACTGAAGCGACTTAGCAGCAGCAGCAGGTTCTCTTCTGGAGACAGAAATACAAAAGCTGGGCTTCTTTTGGGTTCCTTTAGTCAGGCCAGGGCAGACAAGCTCCCTTCCTCTTTGTGTGTGGTTTTACTCTTAGGCTGATTTCCATTTCCGAGAGAGCACTGAAGGTCCTAAGCCTTGTGAGGCTGATAAAGCATCCCTTCCCTAGGTCTCCTAGGGCTCTTCTCCTGATGGTCTTTATGGCATCATATATGTCCAATGAGCTGACTCTTTGGAAAAGACCCTGATGCTGAGAAAGAGGGAATGCAAGAGGAGAAGGGATGGCAGAGGATGAGATGATTAAATGGCATTACTGACTCAGTGGACATGAATTTGAGCAAACTCTGGGAGGTAGTGGAGGACAGAGGAGTCTGATATCCTGCAGTTCATGGGGTTACTGAGTCAGACATGACTTAGCAAGAGAACAACTACAGCAACATTTCTTTTCACAGGTGAGAGAAAGCAGCGCTGTGCATTTGTCTCTGCATCCTCTTCCCTTGCAGATTACAAATAAAAACCTTGGTAGTCAAGTGGGGTCCCATGCCTGTCCCCAAGGGAGGGCCATACACCACATGTGACTGTGTCCTTCTGAACGTTTTGGTCTCATCGCCTGAGAAGGACCTTCCCTTAATATTTAAATATGCACCCTTGTCCCTCCTATCACATCATCTTTTAGTTCTTGATGTCTCTCACTATCTGAAGTCGGCTGTTCATTTATTCCTTACTTGTATATTCACGGTCTTCTCCAGCAGAATGGAATCCTTATGAGAATAGAGTCTTTAACTGTCTGATTTAATCTCCTGCCTGTGCCTACAAGGGTGTCTGTCACAGAGTGGGTGCTCATCATCACCCAGTCACTTCCTGAGTGCCTCAGCAGTAAAGAACCCACCTGCCAGTGCAGGAGATGAAGGAGACACAGATTTGATTCCTGGGTCAGAAAGGTCCTGTGGAGGGCATGACAACCCACTCCAGTATTCTTGCCTGGCAAATCTCATGGACAGAGGAGCTTGGTGGGCTCAGTGCATGGGGTCCAAGAGAGCTGGACACGACTGAGTATGCATGTGCACACACCAATTACCCATCTGCTCATGACCCTTCACTTTTTCCCATCTTAGAGGGAGTTAAGGTCTTGTATTTCGATAACCTACAAGGCCCTCCAAGCTCCATCTCTCAAGCACCACTTGCCTCTCAAGTACCACCTCTCTGAGCTCGCTTTCTTTCTTACGCCACTCTGGTCAGACTGGTCGGGTCATTAAACACTGGGCGTGCCAAGAAGATGCCTTTCTCACGCTCTTACACGTGCTGTTCACCTGCCTGGAGTCCTCTGACCTGACACATCCATGGGGTTGTTTCTTCATTGCTTCACATCTTTATCTGATGCCTTTCGTCCCACGCTGGCATTTCCCCTCTTCCTTCCTTTATTTTCCTCCTTGGCACTTAACATAATCTAACCTGTTATATATTATAATTGCTTTTCTTGTTTATTTTCCCTCTCTCCCACTAGACTGTGGGCTTCCCTGATAGCTCAGTTAGTAAAGAATTTGCTTGCAATGCAGGAGACTCTGGTTTGATTCCTGGGTCGGGAAGATCTGCTGGAGAAAGGATAGTCTACCTACCCCAGTATTCTTGGGCTTCCCTTGTGGCTCAGCTCGTAAAGAATCTGCCTGCGATACCGGAGACCTGGGTTCAATCCTTGGGTTGGGAAGATGCCCTGGAGAAGGGAAAGGCTACTCCATTATTCTTGCCTAGATAATTCCATGGACTGTTTAGTCCATTGGGTTGCAAAAAGTCGGACACGACTGAGCAACTTTCACTTTCCCACTAGACTGTAGTTCTCTGAGGGTAGCGGTATTTGTCTGTTTGGTTCACTATTATATTTTGGTGCTTGAGCAGTGTCTGACACTTAGTTCACAGTAAGCATTTATTGAGTGATTGAAAAGTGAGGGAGAACTTAAGTGTTCTCTGTCATAAATTCTGGACTGATTGGAAGCCACTGAACACTGTGAAGGACAAAAATGTCAATCGTCCATTGGNCCCAGCTCACTCATTCACCATCCTTGCCATGCCTCTGCTTGTACTTTCATCTGTCTCTTGTTCTAATGCCAGTGCATGCATGCTAGGTGGCTTCAGTCATGTCTGACTCTTTGAGACCCTATGGACTGTAGCCCACCAGGTTCTTCTGTCCATGGGACTCTCCAGGCAAGAATACTGGAGTCGATGGCCATTTTCTCCTCCAAGGGATCTTCCCGACCCAGGGATCGAACACATGTCTCTTATGTCTCCTGCATTAGGAGGCAGGTTCTTTATGACTAGTACCACCTAATGTCAGTGCTCTTAGAAAACTCTGTGCTGCCAATACTTTCACCTATTCTCCCTTGTCTGAAGATAACAATCAAAATAATGCCAATATCCAAACATGTATCTGGAGCTGAACAAAACAATTATAGGTAAGCAGTTATTTTTGCCGCTATCATACATATGCATGTGTACTAAGTCGCTTTAGTCGTGTCTGACTCTTTGCAACCCTATGAACTGTAGCCCACCAGGCTCTTCTGTCCATGGGATTCTCCAGGCATGAATACTAAAGTGGGTTGCCATTGCCTTCTCCATGGCACCTTGCCAACCCAGGGATCGAACCCAAGTTTCTTACATCTCCTACATAGGCAAGCAGGTTCTTTATCACTTGTGCCAGTCGGGAAGCTGTCATACATGCTTATGAACAAGAGCAGATATTTAACTTTACTTCTCTGAGTTACTGGGACACTTTCATTTGGGAGATTAAAAGGGTTCATTTCAAAAAAGACATCTAGGCCAAAGGGTACAAGTCTTGGCAATTTTAACTTTTCCTGTTGCACCCTGAAGGGAAAGCATTATGTTGTAGCACATGGAAAGGCTACAATATCTGAATCCTGGGGTCATCTGAATCCTGCACTGCTTGTTGCCTTCTTATACTCTAAGACTCCAGTAAAGCTTTGTCTTCAGGACACGCATTTCCAGAATCCATTTGACAGGCCTTGTTGCCCACAACACTTGTACCTGTACTAGGGAATATTTGTTGTTATTTATTCACTGAGTCATATACGAATCTTTGCAACCCTGTTGATTGTNGGTCAGGAGCTCAGAAGGTTCGAGTCATCAGCACATAGATAGTACATGAAGCCATGGAAATGGATGATAAACAAAAACCAGTATCAGGTTGCATCTGTGAGATCAAAATTCATCAGACATTTTTATGGTTCCAGTGTGGCTATATTGACCGAAAAAAAGAAAAAAAAGCGCAACCAATTGATAAAAGTTGAGAATTGTGACTTATTTGGCAGACTTTCTGAGGACTCCAGCCTGGGAGGCAGCCTCTCAGACAGCTCTGAGGGACTGCTCCGAAAAGGAAGGGAGCCTGAATATATAGGGGCTTTGGCAACAAAAATTAGGTAGTCAGAACATCAAAAGATGACTGTTAAAGAAAACTGGATATCTCAAGTTAGTGAATTTAGTGCTTTTCTGTGTATGGGAAGATCCAAGAATCTGGGCTCATTGAAAGCAATCCTTTGCTATGCACCTTAATTATCAAGGGCCAGTATCTTGCTTTTCTCCATCCTGAATCTCCTCAGGGTGTACCATTGTGTGGCTTGATGATTGCAGCATCCTTTGTTTACTGAGATGACAAGTGACATTTTTCATCCACAGCTGTTTCTCTCTGGGAAGGCTGGTTTGCGAGGTCACTCCTAAGGGGGGAGGAGGAAGCGGGGCAGTGTGGGGAGGGTGTGCGGGGTCAGAGTACTCAGCCTCCCCCTCCAACCTGAATTTTCTGTTGGTCCAACCTGCAACCCTCCACCAGGGTTACCCTGGATAAGACTGCACCTCTGTCTTTAGACTTAGTTCTATTTTGGAAAGTTTCCCTTCCGCCATCAGTCCTGAGTCTTCCCCAGAAACCAAGTTAGTGAGGGGACAGTTACCATCTAACCCAGCTGCTGATGGGGTCAGTTTTTTCCTGAAGCTTTTGGACCTGTGTTCAAAGGGGGCAGGAAGACAGATGGCTCCAGAAAAGAGAAGTTCAGGACTAACAGCAGGACTTTATGATTTTTTTATTTTTAATTGGAGGATTGTTGCTTTACAATGTTGTGTTAGCTTCTGCTGTACAATAGCATGAATCAGCTATATGTATATGTATATCTGTCACGCGAGTGTATGTTCCTCGGCTCTTTGTCTCATCACAACAAAGATTTGGAGTGATGGACATTAAAGCCCCCTCGGCGTGTCGCAGCTCTCAGGTCTTGGATAGACCATGTTATAGCTCTCAGGTCTCAAAAGGACCATGTTATAGCTCTTAGACAAATCAGTGTTACAGCTCTATTTTATTTAGAAGATAGCAGGAAAATCCATCTTCGAGGTGTGAGGGCATGTCGATCTAGAGACGTGAACAGAAGAGCGCCCCAGCGTGCGGGGGAGAGCGAGCGAGCCAGCTTTGGCTCCTCTGTTACTATGTTTCTCTCTCCCTGGGCCTGTCCTGTGTAAATTGGGCCAGCCAGGAGTGTTGTTTATTTTACCTGAGGTCCTCGCTCGGGTCCTCGGGCCTTCTTTTGTTCTATTTTCGCGGGCTTTTCCCTTCCTTAGCCACTGCCATTTTGGGCTCCTTTTCCCTATTCTACCTACCTAACATATCTATATAGCCCTCCTCTTGAGCCTCCCACTCCACCTCCATCCCACTCCTCTAGGTCATCACAGAGCACTGAGCTGAGCTCTCTGTGTTATACAGCTAGCTTCCCACTAGCTATCAAATTTTACAAGAGTTTATATGTTAATGGTACTCCCTCCCCTCTCCCGGCTTAGGAAATATGGGGCCCAGGACTCCAGGTGGATACAGGCAGAGGATGCGGATGCCACAGCCCTCTAATTAGCACCTGCTTGCTTGCCACGCTGCATTGAAGCACACCAGAGCACATGTTGAGAAAATTACTCCCTTCCTGATTTCTTTCAATCTTTCCTGCTACTGTTTGGTACCAGTATGTCTTTAATATCTATCTTCTGTTTCCTTCCGTTTAAACAGAGACACAGGAGGCTCAGACCTAGAGCCTTCCAAGGGCAACAGTGTATAACTAAAACTAATAACACTGTTGAGTATTATTTATTTGCAAGGAAACTATTTATTGCAAGAGATACAGATTTTTTCTTTCTAGGTAAATGATATTTAAAATAATGAATCAAGTGGAAAGAAAAACAGTTAAGTCCATAATAACAGAAGTGTGTGAATCTAGCAAAAATCACAACAGTGGTATATAAGTTACGGCAGTTTCGTAAGTCTTTATTCCTTACAGTGCATCTCGTCCACTTATTTTTTTCATATTGCAGGTCATGAAATCAATATCGTAGGTCATGACCAACACTTCCCAGGTTTGTTTTTAATGCAGTGGACTGGAACAGACTAAAAGGGCACAAAATGATGAGTACATTGCAAACGTGATAAAACAGGAATTACTATCCCATAAACTTATGTTCACTTTGTGTGTGTCCTGGCTTACAATGCAAAATGTCTGTATTCTGTATGAGCGGTAGTCCAAAGAGTTAGTGAGTCACTCATCTAGTCCAGGGCTTCCCTGATAGCTCAGTTGGTAAAGAATCTGCCTACAACGCAGGAGACCTCGGTTTGATCCCTAGGACGGGAAGATTCCCTGTAGAAGGGATAGGCTACCCACTCCAGTATCCTGGCCTGGAGAATTCTATGGACTGTACTGTCCATGGGGTGGAAAAGAGTTGGACAAGACTGAGCGACTTTCACACACACACACACAC
>SJYV01038956.1:127989-226001 GCA_006410875.1 Neotragus pygmaeus
TTTTTTTTTTTTTTCCTTTCTTTCTGGCTGCATTGGGTCTTTGCTGCTGCACATGCACTTTCTCTAGTTGTGGCCAGCAGGGGCTACTATTTGTGGTGCATGATTTGCTCATTGCAGCGGCTTCTCTTGTTATGGATCTAGAGCTCCAAGGTACATGGGGTTTCACAAGTTGTGGCTCACAGGCTCTAGAACACAGGCTCAGTAGTTGTGACCCATAAGATTACTTGCTTCACAGCATGTGGCACCTTCCCAGAGCAGAGATCAAACCCAAGAAGTGGCAGGCACATTCTTATACATTGTACCTCCAGGGAAGTCCCATAGAGGCATTATTAATAAGTACATCAAGAATAAAAGACTATATTATATAAGTCACTACCAATAATGTCAACCATGATCTTCATTAGCTCTCCTGGATGTAATCATAAGAGTTCTATGAATATGTTCAGAAACAGAAGTTGAGTACTCTACCTCACAGCAATTCTAGAGCTCAATATGGACAATCTACTGCAATTTTCCTGAAGCCAAAGTCAAGATTAAACTTTTGTGATGAAGAAGAACTGCCCTCAGCCACTCTTTTTGAATGCTGAATGAATCTGGAGATTACTTTTTTCTGTAGACTTGATAGTACTTAATTAATTTGACCTAAAATTATAAGGCAAAACTGTAACTACCGATATCAGTACTTATATTCAAAACCAACACTACAGGAGTGTTGTTTTGATGACAAACTAATGTTGTCTGAATCATAAGTAACACTGATCTGCTTTAAACACTGCCTAGGTTGTTGAAAGTTAAGGTAAAAAGAAAGACTTCTATAACCACACAGTTCTGAAGGAGATATACTTTTTAAGCTCAATCTAGGTTATAACAGTTTTAGATTCAAAGAGTTTCCAAATTTCAAAACTCATTTAACTGTGTAAGTGAGGAGCTTCCACAGAACCTTCAATTGAAAGGGAATAATCTGAAATGTAAAGACATACTAAAAGGCAAAGTATCTAGAAAAGAATCTAGCAGAATTCTGTAAATGCCTTTCATATGTTCATGGATTAATTTGGCAGAGCTTTTCTCTGTGAAAAGACATTTTCAAAGATGAAATAATAAAATCCCATTACAAGTCAGCATTGACAAATGAACACATCCAGTTGATTCTGACACTAGGGAACACTGACTTGGAACCAATTAGTGAATATTATTCCTAAAGAAGATTTTCATTTCTCTCATTAATACACCTGTATTACTAGAAGTTGTCTTCAGTTATTATCTTTTGAATGTCAGCAATAAGATCTGTGGAATCTTGATTTCTCACTTGTTATTTAAGGACCTCTGTAATAGTCTCAATTTTGCTTCTTGGCCTACAAAGCCTACTAAAGTATTTATTATCTGACCCTTTCTAGTGGAGGATATCAGTACAAAAGATTCAAAACCAGAAACCTGTGTATATATGGGTGTATATGTACACATTTCCCCTCTGTCTTGAGCTTCCGTCCCACCCCCTCCCCCCCAATCCTACTCCATAGTTAGGACAGATATGCAGTGCTGTATGGCAGAAACCAACACAGCATTGTAAAGCAATTATCCTCCAATTTTTTTTTATAGAAATTGAGATAGACCCTAAGGAAATAAAAAAACAAAACAAAAAACTGAGAAACCATATGCAAAGTCTTGATTACTTTTTCCTGTATTTTGATATCACTTCAGTTCAGTATAGTTAAGCCATTCAGTTGTGTTCAACTCTTTGTGACCCCATGGACTGCAGCACACCAGGCCTCCCTGTCAATCACCAAATCCAGGAGTTTACTCGAACTAATGTCCATTGAATAGGTGATACAATCCAACCATCTCATTCTCTGNGCCATTCAGTTGTGTTCAACTCTTTGTGACCCCATGGACTGCAGCACACCAGGCCTCCCTGTCAATCACCAAATCCAGGAGTTTACTCGAACTAATGTCCATTGAATAGGTGATACAATCCAACCATCTCATTCTCTGTAATCACTTCTCCTCCTGCCTTCAATCTTTCCCAGAAACAGGGTCTTTTCCAATGAGTCAGTTCTTTGTATCAGGTGGTCAGAGTATTGGAGTTTCAATTTCAGCATCAATGCTTCCAATGAATATTCAGGTCCAATTTCCTTTAGGATGGACAAGTTGAGTCTCCTTGCAGTGCAAGGGACTCTCAAGAATCTTCTCCAACACGACAGTTCAAAAGCATTAATTCTTTGGTGCTCAGCTTTTTTTATAGTCCAGCTCTCTCACATCCGAGGTCAGGGCGGCGGCTGGGAGGAGCTACCCGGCGTCTGAGGCCAGTGGTGGCCCAGAGGAGACAACCCTCATCCGAGTTCAGGGGCGGTAGCCGGGAGGAGCTATCCCACGTCCAAGGTCAGGGGCAGCCGGGAGAGCCATGCCGCGTCCGAGGTCAGGGGCTGTGACCCTGAGGAGCCACCTGGAGCCCGAGGCCAGAGGCAGCAGATGGGAGGAGCCACCCACGCCTGAAGCCAGGGCCGGCGGCCGGGAGGAGCAACACGAGGAGCAGGAGGGCTCAGATGAGCTATCCCACCTTGAAGGTCAGGAACAGGGGCAGTAAAGAGATACCCCTCATCCAAGNAAAAAAAAAAAACCTTTATGACACAATAATAATATGTGTTTTTTTTAGAAGGAGAAAATTTAAGGTAAGTAAAATGAAGAAAATAAAAATAATCTACAATTTTACCTCAAGGGTTAACATCTATCATTCTAACATGTATGTCCATGCAGTCTTTTTTTTCAATCTACATGTATCTAAAAATTCATACTTCTCCTGATCCTAAACTAAAAATATATTTTTTCTGGACTTTTCCTTGTATGCCCATTTTACTGGAACTTCAGTTCAGAACCTTCTCCTTGAGTACTTTTGGTCCTTTTGAAGGAGGCAGAAGAAGAGATAGGGTGAAAAATTTAAACATTTAAAGGGTTAATTCAGAGGCTAAGTGACCCACTCTGTTTTATGGGTGATTGCATCAGTATCTTCCAAGAGGGACATAAACACTTTAATGGCACCAAATGACAACCCTTCCTGGATGCTGCTATAATACAATTATATAAACATATAAACAACATCTAAGGCTGCTATAATATAGTACCACATAAACCTAGTGGCTTAAACAACATGGATTTGATGTCTTACAGTCTAAGGTCAGAAGTCAAAATCAGTTTCATAGGGCTAAATCAAAGTTTTTGTAGAGCTAAATCAGTTTCGTAGGGCTGTTCCTTCTGGGGGTTCTGTGGGGAAAACAGTCTGTTTCCTTGCCTTTCTGTCAGCTTCTCAAGACCCCTTGCATTCCTCAGCTCATGGTCCTTTTCTCCTAACACATCAAACTGACTCCTATTATCACATCCCCTACTACTAACTCTGATCTTGCTTCTCTCCCATGAGGACCTTTGTGTTGACACTGGGCCAACCAGGAGACTCTCCCCATCAGGACCCATAACTTTATCACACCGGCACAGTCCCTATCTCCACGAAAGGTCACATTTTGACAATTCCTTCTGGGGATTAGGGTGTGGATAACTTTGGGAGGGCCATTCATTATTCAGGCCACCATACTGAAGATGTTTCTTCTCTTTCTGCTCCCCTCCCCCTGTCCTCCTCACTTCCCCTCTCCTCCTCCTTCCTCTTCTTCTTTGTTTTTGAGAATTTAAGGTGAGAATTAGGTGTTTATTTTCTGGAAACCATGGTCTCTAAAGGCCAATTAATCTGGTCAGATTGCAGCACAAAGTCAAATAAAGCCCACTTGGATCACCTGCCCTGGCTGAGAGCTGCCCTTCTTGGATGGACACAATGGTCTTTGGCCATTGACTGCACTGGGGGATGATGGGGCATTTCTGGCAGGGCCCAGAGCTGGCTGCCGGGAGCTTTTGTGTCCCATCTTTCCTCTGAGTGTTCCCTCCACTCCTCTGGCTTAGCTGTGTGCCCCCTTTGAAGTTGTGCAGCAGTTGTTGTCTATAAATAGGGCATGCCCAGCCCCATCAGAGTTCTCAGATGAAGGGCAGGGCTCACTTACAAAGCGTTGAAAGTGCAGGACAGTGTAGGGAGACAGCCTGTTTTTGTGCTTCTTCTCCAACCTCTCCTCAACCCTCCCACCTCCAATTTCATGTAAAAAATCCATGAAGGCCCCAGAGAGAATAATCAAAGCTCTGTCACACTTGGCAGATGCTTTCTTGCTTCCCTTTAACAAGGAGGAAGAAGAAAGAAATGAGCTTCTGGATAAGAGCCCAGGGGCCCATATCAGTTCAGACGTGCCCCAGCATCGGCACCTCCTGGAGGTCTTCCGGTTGTAACATCAAAGATGACTACATCATCTGACTCTAAGATTCTGGGTTATCTCATCTTACCCTCATGACCGTCCCTGGAGTGGGGGTATACGAGTTTCCATCTCTCAGATGGAGAGCTTTCCCCCAATTTCTCACTTCTAGGAACACAAAGGAAATGGTAATATTTGAACTTGTGGGGGCAGAGTGAGAGGTTTCTTCCCAAGTATCGCTCACTTCTCTCTGCCAGCTCTGAGCACCTCTCCTGAGGCCAGTGCCTTGTCAGTCCATACAGCAGAATGCATATACCGGTTACAGCAGAGAAAGCACATTTGGGTGTGTGATCCACCGATTTGGTTCTCAGGCTTGACTCCACATGCATTAGCTGTGCCTTTAAAAGAGCTACTTGATAGTTCCAAGGTCACGATAAATGGGTGCAGTAGCCTATATGGTTGTAATAAGCCTTACTGGGAGCCTCCTCCTGGCATGGTGGCCCCAGGTGGCTGGACTTCTCAGGGACTGGCTGAAAGTTCTAAATGTAAGTGTAAGTGTACCAACCTACACTGCAAAACTGTATTGTGACTTAGCCTTGGAGTCAGGTGGCATCATCTCCAGTGATCACCATTGGTTATAAGTGAGTCACAAGTCTATCTGGGTTCAAGAGGGAGACATATGTTTCTTTCCAATGAGATCATTGATAAAGACTATTTTTAAAGACACTGCCACACTATCCATCTTCACAGACATCTGGATGGTTTTCTTTAGATATAGTAATAGCTTTAAGTCTTACTGAGGAATTTGATCCATTACTGGCTGTTTTCATTGTTTAATTCTGAAGGCAATCTTTATTTTTAGGTTTTTGTAGTTCCCCTCATTTTCATGTGGGGCTTCCCTTGTAACTCGGTTGGTAAAGAATTTGCCTGTAGTGCAAGAGACCCGGGTTCGATTCCTGGGTTGGGAAGATCCCCCGAAGAAGGAAATAGCAAGCCACTCCAGTATTCTTGCCTGGGAAATCCATGGACAGAGAAGCCTGGAACACTACAGTCCATGGGGCCCAAGAATCGGACACGACTTAGCTACTAAACCACCACCAACTCATTTTCACCACCAATGTTGTTCCTCATATCAGGTATCAGACTCAGCTATTTTATCAGCTGTGCAACATTTGCAAGAGAAGGGGAAAACATTTCTTTCATTTTCAAAACAATTTTCTCTGAGGATATAGGATTTGACAGTATCATAACATTCTGCTGCTAAAGCAAGCATTCTACTGGGCTGCAGAAATTTATGACTTCTATGTCACTCATTCTTTTAAAACAANAAAGTTGTAAGACTTAAACTCCCTCATTTCAAAACTCACTACAAAGCTACAGTAATCAAAATGGTGTGATACTGGCATAAAGAAAGACATAAAGACTAATGGAAAAGAGATCCCAGAAGTAAAACCTTGCATATATGGTAAAAGAAGTTTTAAAATGGCATCAATAACATTCAAGGGAGAAAGGATGGTCTTTTTTTTTTTTTAACAAATGATGCTTGAGAAACTGGATAGTCACATGCACAATAATAGACCTGACCCTTACATATTTTACAAATAGTAATTCAAAATGGATCAAGGACTCACACACAAGATCTAAGAACAATAAACTCTTTGATGAAAACATAAGACAAAAGCTTCATGGCATCAGCTTGGACGATTTTTTGGATGTGATTGGACTAAGGCAAAAGAAAGAAAAATAAAATACAAATTGGACTTAGTAAAAATTACAAAATTTCGTGCATCACAAGAGACTACTGATAAGAGTAAAAATGTAAACCACCAAATGATATAAAAATGTTTTTATATCACATATCTGATAAGGGGTTAATTTCTAGAATATACAGTAAACCCTAAAACTCAACATTATAAAATCAACACGGGCNTACTGGGCTGCAGAAATTTATGACTTCTATGTCACTCATTCTTTTAAAACAAGATATGAGATATACTTTAGACATCTCTGCTGGGCTTCTGGCTCAGATATTAATAGTAACATAGTATCAAACTAGAAAAAAAATTAATTGCTTTTGTATTGTGGCTCCCTGCTGGTATGATTTATTTTAAATTCTGCTGATCCCAGGGAGAAGATACTGTATTGTCTGTAATTCAGAAACTGACATATACTGTTTTCCCATATTTTCCACAAATGCTCCAACTTCAAAGAAAAATATGCTTCTGTGGTCTGGAAAACACTGGATATCACAACACCTATTTTATCTGACATGGCAGAAACTGAATTACTTGACATGTAAGTGGATTTTATAAGCAACTGAATAAAATCTGTCCACCTTGAGTGCCAAAGCATTTTAGAAAATTATTGACTATTTCTGGACTAGGAGCTGTCTAAAGCATAGGGGTGATGAGTCATCCTGGCGGTTTTCCTGGGACTCTCCCTGTTTAACACTGAAAGCCCCATGACCTTACCTTGGAAAGCTTCTGGTTATAGGCAAACTGAGATAGTTGGTCATGCCCCAGATTAGATATGAGCTTGATTTCACCACTTTCTGATCACTCTGTGTCACTGGTATGAATCTCGCTATGCTGAGTGTTGTGATCCAATGATGCCCTCGGGATGATTGTGGTATATAGCCCATAGATTCCCAGACTACATGATGCTGGAGTAGCAAGTTAGCTCTGCTCATTCGAATGAGGAAACTGCCTGTAGTTCAATGTTAACTCCCCAGTACATGAACATGATGAGTTATTTTCACCCGTAACACCCAGGGCATCCTTGTTGGTTTTTAGGACTCTCAACAGGATGATAGAGGGCACGACAGTTTTGGTTCCAGTTAACTGGGGGTCATTATTATCATAATAAGTTAATCAGCAAAACTGACCTCAGACAGGGGCAATAATGATGGATTACTTTTAAATAATTTTACTTTAGTGGGAAACTTTGTCTAAAGAAACTAAGAAACAAATATTTGATCAGGAACTTAACCCCTCTAGTGGAACAAATTCATTTCTTTTCCAAATACGAGTTTATATATTCATTATCCTTTGGCTCCAAATGTAATCAGGGGTATGATATTGAACCAGAGAGAATATAATTCCCTTAGCTTTGTTTCTTTATGAAAAAGGGAGGCTAGGGAGACTTGCGGGCTTCCCAGGGGTTGGTAGTGGTAAAAGATCCTGCCTGCTAGTGCAGGAGACATAATGAGACTCAGGTTTGATCCCTCGATGGGAAGATCCCCTGGAGGAGGCATGGCCACCCACTCCAGTCTTCATGCCTGGAGAATCCCATGGACGGAGGAGCCTGGTGGGCTGCAGTCCATGGGGTCTCGAAGAGCTGGACTCAACCGAGTGACTTCACTTTCACTTTTCACTTTCATGCATTGGAGAAGGAAATGGCAACCCACTCCAGTAACCTTGCTTGGAGAATCCCAGGGATGGGGAGCCTGGTGGGCTGTTCATAGGGTAGCAAGAGTTGCACACGACTGAAGACTTAGCATGCATGCAGGGAGACAAGGAAATGCAGGGAGAGAAGGAAATGGAACCCCACTCCAGGACTCTTGCCTGGAAAATGCCATGGACGGAGGAGCCTGGTAGGCTGCAGTCCATGGGGTCTCGAAGAGCTGGACTCAACCGAGTGACTTCACTTTCACTTTTCACTTTCATGCATTGGAGAAGGAAATGGCAACCCACTCCAGTAACCTTGCTTGGAGAATCCCAGGGATGGGGAGCCTGGTGGGCTGTTCATAGGGTAGCAAGAGTTGCACACGACTGAAGACTTAGCATGCATGCAGGGAGACAAGGAAATGCAGGGAGAGAAGGAAATGGAACCCCACTCCAGGACTCTTGCCTGGAAAATGCCATGGACGGAGGAGCCTGGTAGGCTGCAGTCCATGGGGTCTCGAAGAGCTGGACTCAACCGAGTGACTTCACTTTCACTTTTCACTTTCATGCATTGGAGAAGGAAATGGCAACCCACTCCAGTAACCTTGCTTGGAGAATCCCAGGGATGGGGAGCCTGGTGGGCTGTTCATAGGGTAGCAAGAGTTGCACACGACTGAAGACTTAGCATGCATGCAGGGAGACAAGGAAATGCAGGGAGAGAAGGAAATGGAACCCCACTCCAGGACTCTTGCCTGGAAAATGCCATGGACGGAGGAGCCTGGTAGGCTGCAGTCCATGGGGTCTCGAAGAGCTGGACTCAACCGAGTGACTTCACTTTCACTTTTCACTTTCATGCATTGGAGAAGGAAATGGCAACCCACTCCAGTAACCTTGCCTGGAGAATCCCAGGGATGGGGAGCCTGGTGGGCTGCTATCTATGGGGTTGCACAGAGTCGGACACAACTGAAGCGACTTAGCAGCAGCACCAGCAGCAGCAGCAGAGAGACAAGGAAAAAGAAGGACTTGAGTAACTTGAGTTGGGTCAGTCTTAGACAGGTGAAAGGGGAATTTACCTGTCTCACCTCACCTGGGGAAGAGTCTGAACACATAGGAAATGTGAAGGGTGTAGGTGTGCCGTAGTTCCAGGGCTAGTCACACAAATGGTATATACTCCAGAGCCCCGCTTACAAGTGAAAATCTTACTTAGATGAAAGGGCCATGTTAGTGCTGTGCTCCAGGTTCGTTTTCTATCAGAAACATTCCTATGAGTTGAAGAGAATATGATAAAACAAGTTTAATAAAGAGAAAGCAAAAAAAGAAAGAAAGAAAGAAAGAAAGAAAGAAAATAAACGCATCGAGTATTCTTGGTTTCCATTTAAAACTTGCCTTTGACTTTGGTGGCCCTCATCTACTGCAGGGTGCTTTTCCTCAAATGAATTCACAGGCATTTCTTTTCATTAGATTGTGTGCTTACAGCATATAAGGTACAGTGCAAAATGATTTGAAGGTACAGAGGGAAAATATCAATTTCTTCCTTTAAGAAATGTGGCATCTATTGGGGGATGGCCAAAAAGTTCTTTTGGATTTTCCTAATATCCTTACTGTATAGAAAAATTCAAAAGAAATTTTTGGTCAATCCTATAGTTTGAGAAAGACATGTATAACCCGCATGGTTTCAGGCTTCACGACAACCAAGAGGTCACGTTCACAGTGGTACTCTCACTCATTTTGATGACTTCTAGCTCTATACTTTAGGGCTTCCCTGGTAAAGAATGTACCAACCAATGCAGGAGACTCAGGGTTGATCCTTGCGTCGGGGAAATTCCCTGGAGCAGGCGGATTCTTTACCACTGAGCCACCTGAGAAGCCCTCTTGATGGCTAGGCTGCCAAAAAGAATGATAAATATCCATCGTAGGTTCTTTAATTGAGGATAGATGGGGTTAATTTCTGGAAACCTCTTATTAAAGTAGCAAGAAATAAAACACAAGTTAAGTCTTAATCACGAGATTTGACTAAAATATAGTAAACTAATCTGATCATGATTTTGTTTCCCCTGCCAGATAACAAGCACTCTGAGGGCAGAAACTGTATTATGTTCTTTATCAAAATAATTTGGAACCATCTAAGTGGTTCACGGTTATAATTTCTTTTACAAGAATAAAAATTACCAATCGTTTTGAAATCCCCTTTGATTATCTCCCCCGAACCTGGTCTCTCTGCTCTTCCTTGTTTCCCATGTGCCAGACACACCAGTGTGGCTCAGATGACACGTGTGGACCTGTCCTGGAGGGTCTAGAGTGAAAGCTGAGGTTCAGGAGGGAGGAGGGTGGCAGGATGATTGGCTCCCTGGCTGGCTGATCTGGCCAGGCCTCCTCTCTCTACCCTACTGGCTGCAGAGCTAGCAAATCATTCTGCTTGTCACTGGTTGCCAAGCTGTGATGCACAGGAGATTTCGTAAAGACTCAGATACTTTCTGAGCTTCCCTCGTGGCTCAGCTGGTAAAGAATCCGCCTGCAATGCATGAGACCCAGTTTGATCCCTGGGTTTGGAAGATCCCCTGGAGAAGGGAAAGGCTACCCACTCCAGTATTCTGGCCTGAAGAATTCCATGGACTGTATAGTCCGTGCGGTTGCAAAGAGTTGGACACAATTAACTGACTTTCACTTTCACTTTCTTTCCCATACTTTCTAGATAGTTCCACCGTTGTCATGAGAGATGTGTTGTATTTCTGGGGGTTAAANGGTTGGTGGAGAGGGAGTGAGAGAGAGTTTGTGAGCCAATGTCTGGGCTTATTTTAGAGGTTCCATATGCATTAACTTTATGTTGGGGCTTAATGTTGTTTAGTCTGCTGCCCATTTCAGATTGGTTTTATTAATACACTAAAATAATCTCTGAAAGCATAGGTTCTAGACTTTCCATAACGGGCAGTGGTTCAGCAGGGCCCACTTCCCACAAGAAGCCTCCGTTTAACAGGGTTCCTAAGAACACAGTTTAGTTATTAATTAATGCTCCTTTACACGTCTTCGTTTTCTAAATTCATCTCTCATACGATCTGCATTTTAACATNTTCCATAACGGGCAGTGGTTCAGCAGGGCCCACTTCCCACAAGAAGCCTCCGTTTAACAGGGTTCCTAAGAACACAGTTTAGTTATTAATTAATGCTCCTTTACACGTCTTCGTTTTCTAAATTCATCTCTCATACGATCTGCATTTTAACATAGGCAATTCAGCTTTAGAATTTGCCATCAATTCACATTTAGCAACTTGTTTCTCCCTCCAAGGGAATCTTGTTTTCTAGAATTTTGCTTCTGCACATATGGGGCAGAAAGAAAAAAATTATTCTTTTTTATTAAGACTCGCACCACCACCTCTACAGTGTCTCAATGAATAAAAAAGAAGAGAGATGGCCAGGCATGGTCCTTATTCACCATGCTGTTTTTGGTTTTGATGGCCTTTCACCCCAGATAATAGTTTTCCTACTGATTAAAAGATTAGGAAGGAGAGAGAGAGGGGAAAGAAAAGAAACACTTCCTAAAATCACACATTAAAGATAGCAAGTCCTTCAGTGGTTTCCTGAACTCGGTAAGTTGATGAAAAATCACCAGGGGATGCAGTTAATGAGAGGCATTCTGAGCTGAAGGAAACCCAGTGTCTGCCTTTGTTTAGGGACTGGGGCTAGGGGAACCGTGTGTATTAAAAATTAATTCCACCTCGCCAGTCCACTCCAAAGAGCCAGCTGCAGGCACTGACAAGTTAGAACAGCTCACAGAAGGTTTATCAAGCAGCTGGTGGCTTGGCTTTGTCACTCTCATCCTCTGCTTCTCAGCTCCCCATCTTGCTGCTGCCGACCCTACTTGGACTCAGGGATCAGCATGAGGAAAGCCGGATTTGGAAGCTCATTAATTGTTCACTCTGTCATGTCTCTAGCTTGGTGGGTGACCAGAGGCCTGTTTCTCTTAAAAAAAGTACCGCTTTATGTCATGTCAGCTCACAGAGAAATCACAAGTGAAGCCCTTTCCGAGGTTTCCCTCTGAGCCTGCTCCACCACCCTGAGGACCTGGGAGGGGTGATCAAGCTTTCTTTTCACTGCTCTTCTGGAGGAAGGCATACAGCTGAAGGGTAGACCTTGTATTTTAAGCTGGAAGTTGACAGGTGTGTTTTCTTGTGTGATTTGGACTTGGTTGTTTCATCTGTCTCCGTTTCTAACATCTGGGAGATGGGGCAGTAACCACTGCTCTATTTCACGAAGCTCCCATGATAAAGTCTCAGTGGGCATGACAGCGGTCTGAAAGGTGTCCTGGCGGGAGGTGGAGGTCTGGGTGCAGGAGGAGGCTGGGAGAGAGGGATTGTACGTTTGGCAAGTGTGTGTGGAGCTGTGTTAATCTTTATCCTTTGGTGCCATCAGAGACAGCTCCCAGCCTGTGAAGTCACAGCATTCTTATTTTGACCCCCAGACTGTGAATGTTTTCTGTGCTCTCTTTCCTAACCTTTTCTGTTAGAAAGGGAGGAAACTAACCTTGACAACAGACTGCACAGATGTGCGAATCAATACGTAAAGCCCGCACCTGCCAAGACACAGTCAATGTCTGTTGATTCACGATGTCTGATGAGGGCTGGTGATTAACACCGGAGCTGCTCTTTAGTGGCCTTCTCCCTGGGAAGGAGGACTCCTGGGGTGCTGGAAGCTGACCAAGTGAAACAATTTGCTGTCTTGGCTTTGCAGACGGGAGGTACAGTAGGTTTGGGGAGGGATGGTGGTCTAGGTGTCTGTAAGAGATGGGGGTGAGGGTAGCAGGATGGGGAGACTGGGTCTCCTCCTAGGTGAATCGTTAGCACATGGCTCAAACCACAGCCAGGGCAGTCCATCCTTATGACTCTCTGTTTCTTCCCACTGGCCCTGACTGTGAAATGCTGTAATCTGGGACTAACCCAGAGGATGATATGGGATTCCTGGAATTGTCTCCTTTTCCCTTTGCTTCCAGGCAGTGTGTCAGTTGTCTCAGATGGGGCCTCTCCATGCATTCACAAAAATGTAAATGTCTCCTTATACCAGGCTGTGCCCAGGGATACAACCAATGACTTAGGCCTTGCCCCTGCCTCTCTGGAACTTATAGTTAGCAGATGATGTGCTTCAGGGGGAGGCTTGAGTACCACGACCAGGCTTCCCCTGCCCCTCCCATCCACGCTGGCTTCCTCCTTGGAGAATAATGTTGCTTCTCATTCGTTGCGTCATGTTTTCCCGCCCAACAGGCACCTTCCATTTTCCAGAACAAATCTCCCTTGGGTATCTTTCAAACTTCTAATTTTCATAGCTTGCTAATCCCTACCAAGGTGCTGGCTGATAATAATTTAAGTTGCAATCCTTTCAATTTAAATAAGCAAATTATTGTCCAAAAAAGTTTAAAAAAAAACAAAACACTTCAAAACCCCAAGATGTCAAGTTGCAATAATGGAATTAAAAGGTTGGTATTTTGAAGCATAGCTTGCCCACCTTTCCTTTGGTGAAACATGCTCCTGGTATGACCAGTGAGCTGGTAGAAACAGACTTGCCCAGGTGTGAGTGATAATGGTGCAGGGAAGACAGATGACCTTGTCAGATTCCCTTGACCTCATCTATGGAAGAACTATGACAACATCTATCGTCTCTGCTTCACAGAAATATCATGAAGATGGAAAGAAGTAGAAGTGATTTGAGGAAATACAGCGACTTGCTTCCGTAGATGAATGATCTGTGAGGAATGACAGGCTTTTTGTGTATGTTGTTGTGCTATTCTGATGAAATGCTTACCATGATAATATTTTCTAAACAGTTTTCCAGGGCACAGACACCAATTGTTTACCAAGTTAATCCACCCAGTGGAGTTCCAGGTAAGAAATCTATTAAGAAAGGAGTAAAGAGGAATCTCTTTTTCTATTGTATACCCTTTGACCCTGGAAGATGGTCTCTATAAACAGGAAAATCTTACAGCTTCTCTGATGTTGTTTTGAAGGTGAGTGTCAACATCTGGTTTACTTTAAACCTGATTTGGTTTCACCTCTGGGCACTTCTGCTCTATCACGTCACTGATAATCAAAGGAATCCTTATGTGAAAAGAAAAAGAGATCAGCAAAATCAAACTAGGTGTTGCTGGAAAATGGAGAAAATAGATATCATCTTCACTTCTAAGTTTATAATCATCCACATACTAGCAAACCTTTATTGACCCTTGCTGGGAGCCAGGATCTGTTCTAAGCTTTTGGTTTATATTATCTCATTAGATCCTCATAACACCTAGTGCTATAAGAACTATTATTAGTTCCATTATGGAAATGAGAAAATGAGGTACCAAAAAGTTAAGTAATTTGTCTAAAGACATACCCCTAACGAGTGGTCAAGCTGAGGTTTGGACCCAGACAGAATCTAGAGTGGGCCCAGGTACCTTATATTGACTGTACTTTGTACTGAGCCGAGTTGGGTGCCACTGGGAAGGCCATTAACTCTGGTCCTTATCCTGGGAGTTTGTTTATGAGTTAGAGAGCACACCGACATGCAGAGTCCAAGAGCACAGAAGGAAGAGAGAGAATGCTGGCGGGGTTGAGGCTGGACGTAAAACAAAGGGTCGCAACTAAGACCTGCCAAGCCTGCTTTAAAACTAAGTAGCAGACAGAGCTAGGATTACATACAATTTGCAGTCTGATTCTTGACAAATTCCTACCTCTATTTTAGGCTTTTCATTTGTTCAGGGATTCCAGATGGTATAAGTACGGGGATACAAGTTGTTCAATTTTCACTTGTGACTGGGTCTCAGTACATGAACTGATGCAGTTTCCAATGGCTCAAGAATGTCGAAGTGAATATCTGAGTCACTGAAAAGTGTGTGTACTTTTTGGTGCATCTGTGTGTACAGACCCACAGATGTATGTGTTTTTTAAATTACATCCTGAGGAATATGAATTTGGCATTATTAGTGCACATTATTCAATAATCAAGACATGATCATGTTTTATTAAGAAGAGATGTGACCTGTGAAAGTCACACGCCGTCATTTGGCTTCACCTGTTTGGACGATAGAAGCCTTGTTAGGATGAGGGATGAGGAGGGAGCCTGTTGTGAGCGGTGTGACGCAGAGCATCAGCTGGCACTCAGATTAATCCAGGCCATTTCTCCCACCCCGTTTGAGTTCTTCACACTGTCTTCTCCACCTTCGGGGAGAACTGGCTGGAGTGGTCCCTCTGGGCAGGATCCACACGGCTGCATCTTCAAAATCACTTTCCAGACGATTACTCTCATTTCCTTTGGGAAGGCTGCCCAGAGTAGCAGCCTCAGAGATGGGGGAGGTAGCGGGGACAGCGGAGATATTTTGTGAGCAGTTGATTTCCTATATGTGGTTAACAGTCCTCCACTGTGACGTGGAATCCACCCCCTACCTCCCCCAGCACATGGACTGGCTTAGCCATTTGTCAGCTGCTGTTGGGCTTCTTTGTTTAGAAATAAAACAAAAACTCACGGGAATTCCTAGTTTCTATAACCTCCTATTTGTTTTTAAAATGGTGCCCATCAGTTGTAGAAATCATGCCTGCCAAAGCCAGGACACTGATCATTTAGCCCTAATGAAATGAAGGGGAGCTATTTTGCTAGATGGCAACAGTAGCGGAGACCTTCAGTCTCTACGTGCTGTGTTGTGATTCGTTGCTCAGTCACGCCCAATTCTTTGCGACCCCATGGACTGTAGCCCACTGGCCTCCCCACAGGGCTCCTCTGTCCACTGTGATTCTCCAGTCCAGAATACTGAAGTGGGTTGCCATGCCCTCCTCCAGGGGATCTTCCCAACCCAGGGACTGAACTCTGGTCTTCTGCATTGCAGGCAGATTCTTTACTGTCTGAGTCACCAGGGAAACCCCAAAATACTGGAGTGGGTAACTTATGCCTTCTCCAGGGGATCTTCCCGACCAAGAAATTGAACCAGGTTCTCCTGCATTGCAGGCAGATTCTTTATCAGCCGAGCTACCAGGAAAGCCCTAGGCTTCCGCCAATCCCATGACCTTTGTCTAAGTCGACTAACTTCCTACTCATTGTACTCATTCCCTGGTCAAGTGCCTGCCGTACTTCCTGGAAGCTTTCCATTGTTTTAGAACCAGTCATCCAGTGACTGCAGCTAAAATCACTTCCTATTAATAAAACATAGGCACAGCATGTTAGGAAGCATTACTTCTTGGTCATATTCTTTTTTGGCCTTAAGTGCAGCCATGAAGAAATTCAAAGTCCTCTGAAGTCAGTGGCCTCATGAGCCCTGTAGGTGCCCTTCTCTCTTCTAATTTTGAGGTTTTGTCTAGTTAACCAGCACCTCTCTTATCTCTTAGCATTGTGATACTGGAAGATGACAGCTTCAATGGTTAAATTCCATCATTATTTGGAAGGCATACTCTTGCAGGTCGTGGGATTGTGTGGTGAACTGGAACTGCATTGCCTTGCTATGCTATGTTTGCTTCAAACCTTGCTTCATGCATTTCCACAGCTCTGAATCTAGGTGCTTTTCAACTGGAGGAAGTCAGCTCAAGTAGCATCTGGTATGGGCCCCAGAATGTTTCTGAGAAGGGGCTGTTCTAGATTTCTTTCCCAGATCCTCTGAGCAGAGAAGTTGGGGGTAGTGCTGAGAGTGCCCTTGATGAAAAGGGTTGTTGATGCCTGCTCCCTTGCTCCTACAAACTCAAAAGAGGCGAGTATCACGGAAAAACTTGCTACCCAATGGGAATCTCTGCAAATTGCATAGAGGAGACCCAGCTGAGAAAGTCATCCATTCATCAGTGAGCAAGGCAGTGCAAGCTGCCTGTGGATCCCCATATGCCTGATGTTTGAACAAGAGTATTTTTGTTGAATGAATAAAATGTGCAGTGGCTCATTCTTTAAGCCAGGGCTCTGTTGCTTTCTCACGTCCTCCTTTCTGACTTCCTACCCAATTGGTTCATCCGTGACATTTATCTTTTGTACTCTGAGATACAGAAAGAAGTTTAATATTTTTGAATATCCATCCAGATCGTGTGATATGAGCCTTCTCTTATCACATGTGTCCAGAGGAAAGTCACATGGAACACTCCCAAAGAATATCATTCTTAAATCCCGTGTAGGTGAGTGGTCTATACACAGCCAAGAGAGGGGAACAAGGCAGTATATTTCAGCAGGCCCCTCCCTCCCTTCCTCCATCCCTCCCTTCCTCCATCCCTCCCTCTCGGGGACTGAGGAAGCCCTGCTCTTCCTTTTGCTCCATGCCTATGTGATAAAGTCTGCAATGGCAATGGTTGATTATTTTTGCTTCTTGGATATCGATGACTGGGTCATACTTGGTGATCCTTTCCTGTTGTACAATTTATAAAACTGTGTTAGTGTTCTGAGTCACGACCAGTTTGGCCATTTTGAGTAGAGGTAACTGAAAAAGAAATACAGTTTATGTTATGTATTTAGAGTGTGAGCTGAATAGGTTAATTAAAAAAAATTTTTTTTTTCAAACAGGAAAGCTAATACATGTGTATGGCTGGATTATCACCGGAAGGTCAGAAACCTTTGATTTTGATGCTGAGTACATTGATAGGTAAGTGTGTGCCTGTTTCTGTGTTCGACCTGTTACAGATATGCAGGATTGCTCCCTGAGACCGGCTTCCTTGATAGCAATAAATTGTGAGCAGTTGGCACAGAACTGCTATTTTCCTCTTTGCAGTTTATGGTCCCTGGTGAGCTGGGTTTCAGCAAACTTGGCTAATGTAATTGCAACTGGTCGATTAAGTTGGTCCATTTATTTACTGACAACTAGTCACTCTGGGCACAGTGTGAGTTGTACTGTAATTGCATCTGTGGATTTTCTTTCTCAATTCTTCCCCTTCTCCCTCTTGTTTCTTAGGCTGGAATAAATCCTTTATAACCATGTGTGAACCTGACCACTGTAACATCCTTGTTTGTTATCCATCCGTATATTTAGAAATTTTGTTAGTGTGATCAGAGGAAAATGTACAGAAAGCCATTAAGCTATTTTTAAATTTTATTAAAGTCTAGTTGATTTACAATGTTGTGTTAATTTCTGCTGTACAGCAAAGTGTTCAGTTTTATGTCTATATATATATACATTCTTTTTCATATTATTTTCCATTATGGTTTATCTCAGGACACTGAATATATTTCCCTGTGCTATACTGTATGACCTTATTGTTTATCCATCCTATTAGTATATGTAATAGTTTACATCTGTTAATCCCAAGCTCCCAGTCCTGTCTTCCTCTTCTCCTCCCCTTTGGCAACCACAAGGCTCTTCTCTATGTCTGTGAGTCTTTCTGTTTTGAAGATAAGTTCATTTGTATCATATTTTAGTTTCCACATATGAGTGATGTCATATGGTGTTTGTGCAAGCAATTGAGTTTTTAATATTTTGGGGGAATGATTAGGGCTTCTCTAGTAGCATAGTGGTAAAGAATCTGCCTGCCAAGCAGGAGACATGGGTTTGATCCCTGGGTCAGCAAGATCCCTTGGAGAAGGAAACGGCAACCCACTCCAATATTCTTGTCTGGGTGATTTGATGGACAGAGGACCTTGGTGGGCTTGCAAAGAGTCGGGTACATAGGATGCCAATGTGAGTTTTTTCATTGGAGACTTTTAAAGTGGAAAGTGATACTAGTGAATCCTTCATGCCAGGGAAGGGGGAGAACAGAACAGAAAGTGTTGAAATTGAGATGTTCGTGAGTACCTCTAAGCAACTGTGGCTACTCAGCATGAAGAGTTATCGTGAGGATTTCACTTTTCACTTTCACGCATTGGAGAAGGAAATGGCAACCCACTCCAGTGTTCTTGCTTGGAGAATCCCAGGGATGGGGGAGCCTGGTGGGCTGTCGTCTATGTGGTTGCACAGAGTCGGACACGACTGAAGCAACTTAGCAGCAGCAGTAGCAGCATAAGGTANGCAACCCACTCCAGTGTTCTTGCTTGGAGAATCCCAGGGATGGGGGAGCCTGGTGGGCTGTCGTCTATGTGGTTGCACAGAGTCGGACACGACTGAAGCAACTTAGCAGCAGCAGTAGCAGCATAAGGTAGAAGGACTACAACCTCATGAGATGCTCGGCTGAGAGACGCCACATAGTATGTCTAATTTTTCCTCTACTCCTTGGATAGAATGGGGGGATCCTTATGTTCTGCTACAAATCTTTGGTTTTGAAGTTGACTGCTTTCAGGATCTACATTTCTGGCATAAAATAATGGTCAGGGAATTCCCTGGCAGCCCAGTGGTTAGGACTCGGCACTTTTCACTGCTATGGCCACACTTGGATCCCTAGTTAGGGAGCTAAGATACAGCAAGCTGTGCTGTGGCCTAATAATAATAGTAATGATAGTCAATTTGTCTTGAATGGAAATTACTCTTCCCATGGAGGCTTGAAGCCCCAAGTACATCTCTGACAATATGCCATACTCAGTACTTGGTCCCATCACGGCCTCGGTCTGGGATACTGTTTAGGAGGAACAAAGGCGTACATACCTCAGTGGCTCTGTGTAGACCCAGTGTAGTCAAGGGGGAGATGATGATGGTTTTTCTGGAAGGGGCAGTGCTCCCTCACTGGTGTGAAAGTACGGGCCACAGATGAGTGTAATGCACCCTGCCCTAGGGTTGAGGGTCCCCAGCCACCTGCACTAATGCCCCATAAGTTAAGAGATGAATGTTCATGATAGTGTTTCCTCTGAGTTTTTCCAGAAATGTTTTCAGAGAGCACTCCCTCTTGACTTGTGACTGTTGTTCCCCTTTTGTATCCAGTCCACTGATTTTGGAAGCTCAGGGAGACAAATGGATCACTCCTTGCTCTCTTGTAAACAGACAGACGGGATCCCGGTGAGTATCTTTCTTGCCAACATTTACGTTTTTAGGTTCTCCCACGTGGGCATAGCACACACACAAACATCTATTTTTAATTTAAAGCACCCATGCCTGTTGATTGCCTTATCTTTAGACTTCCTAGAAATGGCACCACAGTCATCGATTCACAATGCAACTTGAAAGCTTTCTTGAAAAGACAGGTAGCTAATAATAACTGCTTACTGCATAAACATTTTCACATTGAAGGCAGCCAATAACCCTGTAGGTACATACAGCTCTTAGCCTCACTTTACAGATTTGGGAGCTGAGGTACAGACAGGTTAAGTAATTGCCCAGAGTCTCACTAAGAGCAAGTGGCAGAGCTGGGATTTGAACCTGGGTCCACTCACTAGCCTCTGGAGTTCATCCTGTTAACCACTGTACTATATCCAGAGTTCATCCTCTCACCCACTGTACTGTATCGACTAGCCAGAGGGAAAAAACACTAAAGTTTCAGTTGTTTATTTATTACAAGGAAAATTTAGAAAATGAGTATCTATGTGCTTACTTTTCAGATAATCAACATTTTGCTGGCTTTTTCAAATCACTCGGGACTGAGTGGGCTAACCTTCTGTACCCTATGACTTAGCTTTTTGGGACTAGTGTTTAGAAGAGGCAAATTGTATAATGTGATTTCTTCCTGGTATCTTTCATTTGTTTGCTCAGAATTTTCCTGTTTCAGGTTCATACTTGCTAATAGACTTTTTCGTGGGGGAGGGTGATAATGATCTTGCGGTCCTTGTCATAAAACAGACTTTGGAAAGAAAGAATCCAATGGAGGTAAGGAGTACGTCAAATTTTGTCTCTCACACTACGCGGTTGACTGGTAGTGTATATATTGATGATAATTCTAGTTAGAATTTTATTTTATTTTACTTTATAACTTTTCTGGGTAAAGAACCAGAACTTCTGAAGTGAATTGCCAGGTAATTATCTCTTACCTTTTCCTGTTCTTTCCCTAGCTATCCTATTCAGGAAGACCATGGTCTTGGGACTCTGCAGTGTCGTGTGGAAGGCAACTACATTGGTCTGTTTGAGAAGTAACAAGAATTTTAAACTGTTAACCATCTATGTCTCTGTGTCTGGAAAAAAACTATTTCAAGAGTTGGTTCTCCTGAGGATGATAATAATAATTACCATTTGTTGAGAATTCTCTGAGAGATGCTATAAGAAGCAGCTTAAATATAAACTAAATTAATCCTCACATGCACCTGTGAGGCTGGTGGGATTGTTCTTGCTTTATAGGTGAGAAAGTTGAAGCTAGTAACCAGTGGAGCAGCATTTATTATTCTTGGTCTAACTCCAAGCCAGTTCTTAGCTGCTCTATTGCTATCACATTTATCCTTTTATTGTTAGATGTTGCCATTGCTGATGGTGCGAGTGTGTATTTCGAGCACTGAAGTTAAGGTGTGGGTGGTACCTTGGTGATCGCTGGACTTCCTGGCTTTATGATAGCAATGTCCTGGCCCGTGTAGTTCATGCAGGTTCCTGTATTAATGCTTGTTTCTGTTTGTTACAGGCTCCCAGAATGTTAGTTTCTCAGTATTTAACAAAGGAAAGTAAGTAACTGGGAGGAAGCAAATTTATTTTTTTCTTACATTATCTACTCTTGTCTTTCTTAGTTTTCTTTAACCTTTTATAATGGAAAATTTCAAATGTATACAAACAGTAGTGTAATAAAATTCCAGGTACCTACTTGATTCTTTTTTTTTTTTCACCTGAGTGAACATAATTGTGTCCTGTGCACTCATCTCGAGGTGATGTAAATGTTTCAGTGTGATAAAGATACAGACTTTGGGGAATTATTTCTTAAGTAATCTCATAATACTGGAATTTTAAAACAGTACATAGTTCCATAAAGTGCTTTGTGTCATTCCAGGAAATGACTTCTTTAAGATGGAAAGGGCCCAGATTTTATAGAACTCTGGAGAGAAAAATGTGGAGTCTGGATTTCTGCTTGCTTTACCTCATGTTTTGACACTATGTACTTTTCAGTGTTTTCTGAAAATGGCATTGCCTAGCTGATATTAATTTCATTGTGAAGATAATAGCACATGACTACAGCTACTCAGCTCAGCATAGGGAGATTTGCTCTTTGTGTCTGTCTCTTTTCATAGGAAGGAATAAAACTAGTATCTATTGAATACCTCCCACGGGCCAATTCCACACCAAGCCCTTACACATTCATTATTCTGTTTAATGCTAGTCACACTCTGTAAAGTAGGTATTATTATTCCCATGTAATTTTCTAGATCAGAAAACAAACTGCCCCACTGGTATTCTCTAGTCATCAAAAGAAGCCGGTATCTAAACAGTTTTAAAGATCACTAAAAGTTAGTGATATTCTTTCAAGCAGTCAATCTAAAAAATGAAATACCAGATGCAATTTTCATCCAAATCACAATTTTGTGGGTTTTTTTTTTTTTCCTTCTTTTTTGGAGGTCAGTGATACACAAGGATGCATGGCTGGTCAGTGCGAAGCAAGACCTTTTTCTGTATCAGACGTACTCAGGTACCATTTTTCTTCACGGTATTTCTCGCCCCTTCCCTCACACCACCCTGGACCTTGGACTCTCTCTGCCTTCCCCTGGCCATTTCTCTATGATCATTCACACCTGAAGCTTTCTCTGCAGTCATTGATGGCCCTTTGGTTTTGTGTGAGAATAGGTTGCTTGTTGAGTGTTGACTTTAGTTACTATATTAAAATTTTGAATATTAAATTTAATATTTATTAATTATTAAAATTAAATTTAAAGTAATATTAAAAGAGGCTTGGTCATGGATTTTTATACAAAATCTAGGAATATAGACTGAGTGAAAGAAAGGGGAATCATCCTTATTGTATGTTCTAAAAGAATAACAGAAAAGAGATAGCACTGAAAAAATCTAAAAGCACATTTTTGTAGTTACTTTAACATCTCACCTCTGAGTATTCATTCAAGGATTTATGATTTGCTGATACAGATGCTAAGTTTGTATTGCTATCTGATGAGCAAAAAAAGCAAAATTTGAAAAACTGGAAACTTGCATGGAATTGTGAACTCAGTCCAGAAATAGAAAGCTAACTACTGAAAATGGGTGCCAGCTTCTCAAGTTGAGTACAGTCTCAAAACCACTGAAAAGTTGTGAGGCTGACTCAGATCCCAGAGGCAGCAGAAATCTACCTTTGCCAAAAGTGCAAGAATTTTCCTAAGTCGAAGGGTCTATGCCATTCACTCTCTAGGTGGCCTGCCTCCGTCAAAGCTGAATTTTGACCCTTGCTTTTGTTTTGGAATGGTGCTACTGCTAAGTCGCTTCAGTCGTGTCCGACTCTGTGCGACCCCAGAGACAGCAGCCCATCAGGCTCCCCCGTCCCTGGGATTCTCCAGGCAAGAACACTGGAGTGGGTTTCCATTTCCTTCTCCAATGCATGAAAGTGAAAAGTGAAAGTGAAGTCGCTCAGTCATGTCTGGCTCTTTGCGACCCCATGGACTGCAGCCTACCAGGCTCCTCCGTCCATGGGATTTTCCAGGCAAGATACTGGAGTGGGGTGCCATTGGTAACCACTCATAATTAGCCTCTTTGCACCTTCAGTTAATCAGAGAACATGACTACTTGTTCGCTTTGAGGGGATGAAACTTAGAACTCTCAAAGTTTGATCATGAGAGGGGAAAAGATCAGAAAAAATTAAACTCCTGGGGACTTGTGGCATATGACAGTGTAACTCATTCTTTTGCTTAGAGCAAATCGCAGACTCATATGTGTAAGTTGAGACCTTGACCAATGCAAGCAGAGTTGAGGCCTCTATAAAGTATAACCTATTGTTCTGTGATGTATAAATAGGGCCCTTGAAATGAGGAGACAGATTTCCTAAGAAAGCCTCATGGTATGCAGGGATTTCTGCTGATAGTATGAGCAACCATGAGGAAACTGCATTGGAAAAGCTGCAATTCCCACTCTTTTCAAATATTGATCCTGTACAGTGGCTCAGACGGTAAAGAATCTGTCTGCAGTGCAGGAGACACAAGAGATGTGGGTTCGATCCCTGGGTTGGGAAGATCCCCTGGAGAAGGACATGGCAACCCACTCCAGTATTCTTGCCTGGAAAATCCCATGGACAGAGGAACCTAGCAGGCTACAGTCCATGGGATCACAAAGAGTCCGACAGGACTTAGCGACTCAACAGCAGTTGGGTCACATCCTGGATTATAATTGGAAGCTTACTTTTCTTTTTCTCTTGCAGAAATACTGTCTGTGTTTCCAGAAACCGGGAGCCTTGGGGGAAGAACAGACATCACAATTACAGGAGACTTCTTTGACAACCCTGCCCAGGTTACCATTGCAGGTAAGTTGAAATGACTGAAAAGAGTTCATACTTGAATGCTGTAGGATATTATATATCTCTTTTGGCCTGGAGAGGGTGGAAGGGAAGCAATCTTTGCCTCTTCTGACTCCTCCTGGGCCCCTGTTCCGCGGTCTTTGTCCTATCTCTGGTTGAGACTGGGAAAAGGAGGGGATTTTGGCCCTGCAGCTCTGCAAACATGTAACAGAATGTCCTGCTGCAGATACACTCACAAATCAGAGCAAGTCCCTTTGGTGTCCCCATCTGGGGAGGGAGGAGGAGCAAGGGCACAGCTCCTCTTCACAAAAGTATTTCTTTTAAGGGCTTCCCTGGCGGCTCAGATGGCAAAGAACCTGTCTGCATTGCATGAGACCAGGGCTCAATCCCTGAGTTGGGAAGATCCCTTGGAGAAGGGAATGGTTACCCAACTCCAGTATTCTCCCCTGAAGAATTCCATGGATAGAGGAGCCTGGTGGGCTACAGTCCATGGGGTCCCAAAGAGTGGGACACAACTGAGTGACTAACATTTTCACTTTTTTTCACTTTTCACTCCTTCTAAAAGGCAACCTCACTCCCTCCTCCTTAGCCCTGTTTGTAGGAATAAACAGGAGTGGGTGGCATTTGTTACACAGATTCTTCTGGAATGCCCCCTTGGCCAATGCTTTTGTGGAACCTGCCTAGAACCCTTTGTTCTGCCCGATGGGATGCTCTTCTAGCTGGTGACACCAAGGATACTGGACGATGTTTTCACACTCTCCTGTCACAGTTCCCTTCCCTAGCTCGGTCATCTCCAGGGACCGGCATGGCTGGCATTGCTTTCTTCCTGATTGTTCTAAGTGGCGTGTGTTCCACCGCTCTGCATTCTCTCTTTCTTGCCTCCTCCCACAACTTTCTCTCTACTCTCCACTTCCGGCCTTTTGCCCTTTAACAGGAGCCTGTCTCCTTTAGTGTGGTCCTTTGGCCACATCTGTATCTCCACTGATATTGCTACTGACATCTGTATCTAATTTAAATTTCCCCTCAGGCATTCCGTGTGATATTAGACATGTGTCTCCCAGGAGGATTGAGTGTACCACCAGGGCCCTGAGTAAAGGTGCAAGGCTCTCTGCTCCTCAGGCAGGTAAGGAAGTCACCACGGTGACATTTTTTAACCACAAGGGGCAGGAAGTAGAAAGGAAGGTGTTTGAATCTGGTCTCAGCTGTTTGATCTGCTGCTCAGTGAGCCCTGCATCATGGATCAGAGCTTTACTTTCACAGGTATTCTTAGCTTTACTCGGATGCTCGGCAACACCCGGCACTCCTAGCCCCAGGCGACTGAATGGCCAGTGGGGTTCAGTGGAAACCACGATCCAGGAAGTATAACTGCCATCAAGACGTTGCCATAGTGATTGGTGGCAAAGCCTGAGCTGCCTCCTCCCTGCTCTGGGTCAGTTGCACTCCAGTTCACGCTCTAAGAAGACAGAGCAACAGACTGCTTCTTCTATGCTCATAGGACGGTTAGATGAGGCAGAGGGTGGGGTGCAATGGGGTGCATTTAAATGTTGTTTCTTTGCCCTTGTGGGCAGCTGTCTGTTACTCTGAAAAGTAGAGATGTATTGTGATGGGGGCACCAGAAACAGAGGGGGCAGGGAAATAGGTTCCCCTTGTCCTTTTTTACTGTTTATTTTTGGCTGGATCTTCGTTGCTGCACATGGGCTTTCTCTAGTTTTGGCAAGCAGGGGTGACTCTTGGCTGTAGCGCACGGGCTTCTCCCTGTAGCCGCTCCTCTTGTGTGGCGCAGGCTCCAGCCGCATGGGCTTCAGCGGCTGTGGCACGCTGGCTTAGTTGCCCCATGGCATGTGGGATCTTCTCGGACCAGGGATTGAACTCAGGTATCCTGAATTGCAAGGCGGATTCTTAACCACTGGATCACCAGGGAAGTCCACCTTCTGTGTTTAAACCTCCTACCCCATGGCTACAAATTGCAAGTGCACCAGGGAAGCACTTTTCTGGGAAGTGTTAGAACAGGATCTCAGGTGTAGTTAGGGATGAAGGGTAGTTGGCGTCTGGAGTCCTACATGCCCCACAAGGGCTGACTTCACAGGTAAACCACAGGCAGGGGAGTTCATCTCCTGAGTCTCATCGATGGGGGAAACTTTCTAAAGAAAGGTCATTTGGGTGTAAAAACTCATTCAAAGCTTAGGCTGGGGATTCTCCAGGTCCCTGATCTGTGGTCTTTACTCAGGGAAAGCTCTAATCCAAGGAAACAAACGACTATATGAAGCAAGTGATGGAGAAAATGTGAGGCTGGATCAGGAAATAGAGTCTGATTCCTCTCACAGCGGCTCCTGTTGGAAGCTACCAGGGTCGTAGTAGGGGAATTTCTTGAATGCTGCTGATTTTTTTAACTTGAAGAAGTAATTTTTATTGCATTTCTAGGCTTCCTGGTTAAGTTTAGCAGGCAAATTTGAAGAATGTTGCTCTAAAATAAGATCAAAAGAGTTTAAAGTGTACATTATAAATAAAATGTATATAGAAAACATAATGTGGCAGTTCTGGATGGTTGACAATGTCCTTTATACAATGCTTTTGGAATTTCTTTTATGGAAGAGTAATAGGGGCGGGGTGGACAGGCAGCTATTAACATTCGATCGTTAGCTCTAGACAGGCAGATCACAGTCTCCTCCCCAGGGCCCTCCAGGCTCTCTNACCTAGCAGGCTACAGTCCATGGGATCACAAAGAGTCCGACAGGACTTAGCGACTCAACAGCAGTTGGGTCACATCCTGGATTATAATTGGAAGCTTACTTTTCTTTTTCTCTTGCAGAAATACTGTCTGTGTTTCCAGAAACCGGGAGCCTTGGGGGAAGAACAGACATCACAATTACAGGAGACTTCTTTGACAACCCTGCCCAGGTTACCATTGCAGGTAAGTTGAAATGACTGAAAAGAGTTCATACTTGAATGCTGTAGGATATTATATATCTCTTTTGGCCTGGAGAGGGTGGAAGGGAAGCAATCTTTGCCTCTTCTGACTCCTCCTGGGCCCCTGTTCCGCGGTCTTTGTCCTATCTCTGGTTGAGACTGGGAAAAGGAGGGGATTTTGGCCCTGCAGCTCTGCAAACATGTAACAGAATGTCCTGCTGCAGATACACTCACAAATCAGAGCAAGTCCCTTTGGTGTCCCCATCTGGGGAGGGAGGAGGAGCAAGGGCACAGCTCCTCTTCACAAAAGTATTTCTTTTAAGGGCTTCCCTGGCGGCTCAGATGGCAAAGAACCTGTCTGCATTGCATGAGACCAGGGCTCAATCCCTGAGTTGGGAAGATCCCTTGGAGAAGGGAATGGTTACCCAACTCCAGTATTCTCCCCTGAAGAATTCCATGGATAGAGGAGCCTGGTGGGCTACAGTCCATGGGGTCCCAAAGAGTGGGACACAACTGAGTGACTAACATTTTCACTTTTTTTCACTTTTCACTCCTTCTAAAAGGCAACCTCACTCCCTCCTCCTTAGCCCTGTTTGTAGGAATAAACAGGAGTGGGTGGCATTTGTTACACAGATTCTTCTGGAATGCCCCCTTGGCCAATGCTTTTGTGGAACCTGCCTAGAACCCTTTGTTCTGCCCGATGGGATGCTCTTCTAGCTGGTGACACCAAGGATACTGGACGATGTTTTCACACTCTCCTGTCACAGTTCCCTTCCCTAGCTCGGTCATCTCCAGGGACCGGCATGGCTGGCATTGCTTTCTTCCTGATTGTTCTAAGTGGCGTGTGTTCCACCGCTCTGCATTCTCTCTTTCTTGCCTCCTCCCACAACTTTCTCTCTACTCTCCACTTCCGGCCTTTTGCCCTTTAACAGGAGCCTGTCTCCTTTAGTGTGGTCCTTTGGCCACATCTGTATCTCCACTGATATTGCTACTGACATCTGTATCTAATTTAAATTTCCCCTCAGGCATTCCGTGTGATATTAGACATGTGTCTCCCAGGAGGATTGAGTGTACCACCAGGGCCCTGAGTAAAGGTGCAAGGCTCTCTGCTCCTCAGGCAGGTAAGGAAGTCACCACGGTGACATTTTTTAACCACAAGGGGCAGGAAGTAGAAAGGAAGGTGTTTGAATCTGGTCTCAGCTGTTTGATCTGCTGCTCAGTGAGCCCTGCATCATGGATCAGAGCTTTACTTTCACAGGTATTCTTAGCTTTACTCGGATGCTCGGCAACACCCGGCACTCCTAGCCCCAGGCGACTGAATGGCCAGTGGGGTTCAGTGGAAACCACGATCCAGGAAGTATAACTGCCATCAAGACGTTGCCATAGTGATTGGTGGCAAAGCCTGAGCTGCCTCCTCCCTGCTCTGGGTCAGTTGCACTCCAGTTCACGCTCTAAGAAGACAGAGCAACAGACTGCTTCTTCTATGCTCATAGGACGGTTAGATGAGGCAGAGGGTGGGGTGCAATGGGGTGCATTTAAATGTTGTTTCTTTGCCCTTGTGGGCAGCTGTCTGTTACTCTGAAAAGTAGAGATGTATTGTGATGGGGGCACCAGAAACAGAGGGGGCAGGGAAATAGGTTCCCCTTGTCCTTTTTTACTGTTTATTTTTGGCTGGATCTTCATTGCTGCACATGGGCTTTCTCTAGTTTTGGCAAGCAGGGGTGACTCTTGGCTGTAGCGCACGGGCTTCTCCCTGTAGTGGCTCCTCTTGTGTGGCGCAGGCTCCAGCCGCATGGGCTTCAGCGGCTGTGGCACGCTGGCTTAGTTGCCCCATGGCATGTGGGATCTTCTCGGACCAGGGATTGAACTCAGGTATCCTGAATTGCAAGGCGGATTCTTAACCACTGGATCACCAGGGAAGTCCACCTTCTGTGTTTAAACCTCCTACCCCATGGCTACAAATTGCAAGTGCACCAGGGAAGCACTTTTCTGGGAAGTGTTAGAACAGGATCTCAGGTGTAGTTAGGGATGAAGGGTAGTTGGCGTCTGGAGTCCTACATGCCCCACAAGGGCTGACTTCACAGGTAAACCACAGGCAGGGGAGTTCATCTCCTGAGTCTCATCGATGGGGGAAACTTTCTAAAGAAAGGTCATTTGGGTGTAAAAACTCATTCAAAGCTTAGGCTGGGGATTCTCCAGGTCCCTGATCTGTGGTCTTTACTCAGGGAAAGCTCTAATCCAAGGAAACAAACGACTATATGAAGCAAGTGATGGAGAAAATGTGAGGCTGGATCAGGAAATAGAGTCTGATTCCTCTCACAGCGGCTCCTGTTGGAAGCTACCAGGGTCGTAGTAGGGGAATTTCTTGAATGCTGCTGATTTTTTTAACTTGAAGAAGTAATTTTTATTGCATTTCTAGGCTTCCTGGTTAAGTTTAGCAGGCAAATTTGAAGAATGTTGCTCTAAAATAAGATCAAAAGAGTTTAAAGTGTACATTATAAATAAAATGTATATAGAAAACATAATGTGGCAGTTCTGGATGGTTGACAATGTCCTTTATACAATGCTTTTGGAATTTCTTTTATGGAAGAGTAATAGGGGCGGGGTGGACAGGCAGCTATTAACATTCGATCGTTAGCTCTAGACAGGCAGATCACAGTCTCCTCCCCAGGGCCCTCCAGGCTCTCTGGTCTCAGGCTGGCGGGTGAGCTGGGGGTCTCAGGGACAGGATGAGGGCCGTGTCCTGCAGAGCTCCCAAGCCCTCATCCCAGCTGCCCACTGACCGGCGCAGGTCTTGAGTCAAGGATGACTTCTCCCTTATCTCTGCCTCTGCGACCAAATAGCGGCAGGGGCCTCCATGGTTTGCAGTTCATGGGATGCAGCCCCGATTTGGGCGGCCTGTGGATCCTGAGGGGCAGCTGGAGTCCTCTGTGATGATGACTGGGTAAGGTCTGGACACCTGAGGGTACCGCCAGCTGAGAGCTGCCTCCTTAGCTGGGCTGGGCACTGGCAGGAGGACCCAAACTTGAGTGCTGGCCGTACACTCCCTGGGCAGGGTGACCAGCACCGGCAGGGACCCCCCCTCCTCTTAACTAGGACCTGGATCTCAGAGGGTGAAGGGTGAGCCTTCTTGGGACCTTGCCCTTCTTGTCAGAACAGAAAATAACATTTGTTTTGATGGAGGTTGGAACATTGTGGCCTGACCTCAAGAACAAAAGATCTGACACCTAGAAGTTTGCAACAACTAATAACGCCCCTCTCTCACCTTCCCTATAAAAGGACTTTGCGGAAAAGCTTTCAGGGAGCTTGGGTTTTTTTTAAAGTCATGAGCCACTCTTCTTGCCTGGCTCTGCAGTAAACCTTTCTCTGCTCCCGGCTCCGATGTTTTGGTATTGTTCGGCCTCAGTGTGTGTCGGGCACACAGCCCTGTGTTGGGTAATAATGAATAATAATTCATGCATTGGGTAACAGGACAAATGATCCTGTTTTGCAGCTGTTCTCAGTAGCAGGCGTGGGGCACTTGGCAGTGTTCGGTCCGTACAACTGGGATGGTGGTGCTACTGACCTCTAGTGGGTAGAGGCTGGAAGTGCTGCTAAACATCCTTCAGTGCTCTGTACAGCCCTTAAAACGCATTGCAGACAGCACCAGGGAAGCCCCACAACGGAGTTATCCAGACCCAAATATCAATACTGCTAAGCCTGAGAAACCTCAAATAGTACATTAAAATATGCTGTTATTTTTCTGTTTATTCCTTATCTGTTTCCCCTTCTTAGGATTTAACAGGGAATACAACAGGAATTTAAAATAATAATGACAGCCCTAGCTATCCTTTACTGAGTACTTATATTTCCGGCTCTTTGTGTACATGTTTTAAGCTCCCTTAGTCTTTTCCCCTCCAGAGTTGTCAAACTGACTTTACTTCTCCCCACGGCTTTATTGAGATGTAATCGCCATGTAACTCAGCTCCCTTAGTCTTTAGAGCAGTTTCTCTGTTTACTATCAACCCCATTTTGATGCAGGAGAAAATGAAGATGTGAAGCAGTTTGCTCAAAGCTGCCCATCAAGTAAGTGGTAGAGCTGGACTCTCAACCCATCCATGGGTGATTCCAGAGTTTTTACCGTCAATCCAATTAGTAGCCAGTATTGATCACACAATGCAGTATATTAAAAAGTGGAGACATTACTTTGCTGACAAAGATCTGTCTAGTCAAAGCTGTGGTTTTTCCAGTAGTCATGTTTGGATGTGAGAGTTAGACTATAAGGAAAGCTGAGTGCCAAAGAATTGATGCCNGCATCACCGACTCGATGGATGTGAGTCTGAGTGAACTCCAGGAGTTGGTGATGGACAGGGAGGCCTGGCCTGCTGCAATTCATGGGGCCTCAAAGAGTCGGACACGACTGAGCAGCTGAACTGAACTGATTCTTGTAATTGAAATATTTTCTTCTCACTTTTCCATGTGCTTGCTGTTTATGCACAGGAAGGCTAGGTGTTTTGGTAGGTTACTTCTGTGTCTGACTCCCTAGAGAAAGCTCTCACTGCCTGCCACCTTTTCTGGTTGCCTCCCTTGAATTTTTCTAGAGTAAACATAAGTATTTGACCTCTTCCTTTCTTCTTAAAGGGCTTCGTCTTTTTTTTTCTTTCTGTTGCCTACTTTGATCAGCTAGAAACCTCATACAAAGCAGTGGTGCAGGGCATGGTTTTGTGCCAGTCTCATGGAGCCTTCTGTTGCTTCCAGTCATTACAGATGAGTCTGATTTAGGGGCTCGGTGCATGTGTGTGTGTATAATTTTATCATGCTAATGATATGTTAATTAGATACCTCAAATTTGCGTGTGTGTCTGTGTGTATAATTTTATCATGCTAATGATATGTTAATTCGGTACCTCAAATTAGAAGTACACCTTTTCTAATTTGATAAAAGATTTTGTTAGTAAATGATAAATGCTGCCAAATGCCTTTTAACAACTATTACAGATCATGATTTTTCTTCTTTAATATATTAATGTAAAGTGAATTAAAATATGTCCTAATATCAAGACTTCCTTGTTATAGCATACAAGTGTCACTTGTTTCTGGTGACTTTTTCCCTTTCGGTGACCCTGTGGGTTTTTTCGCTAATATTTTATTTTGGAGTTTTGCATTGGTTTCTTTTTTTTTTACATAAGCGAGGTTGGCCTGTGGTTTCCCTTTGTTGTGCTATGTTGGTTGGTTTTTGGCCTCGACAGATTCCTGATAAAGAATTTGGAAGTCTTTCTTCTTCCTCTAGGCAGTTTATAGAGCGTGGAAGTTAGCGTTTAAGCTGGCTGGTTTCACCTGGGAAGCCATCCCTGCCTGAGGCCGGGGTCCCTCCTCCCCACTCCCACCATGGGGGCTTCGGGGATGCTGGTGTCTTTCTTAACAGCTTTCTCAGTTTCTCCTGGTCTAGATAGATATTTTCTTCCTTGGTGCTTGTTGGCATCTTGGGCTTCCCAGATGGTGCCAGTGGTAAATAACCCACCTGCCAATGCAGGAGACACAAGAGATGAGGGTTCGACCCCTGGGTCAGGAAGATACCCCAGAGAAGGAAATGGTACCCTGCTCCAGTATTCTTGTCTGGAAAATTCCATAGACAGAGGGGCCTGACAGACTACTGTCCATGGGGTTGCAAAGAGCTGAACATGACTGAACATGCACACACTCCTTTTTTTTTTTTTCCTAGATAATATCCATCTCCTCTTGAGTTTTCAGATTTGTTACATAGTCAGCCTCGACAGTCCCTTTTTCATCTTGATCAACTCAACTCCTCTCCCCACGTCCCCCTGGACTGACTTAAGGTTGTCATTTTTCTGTTCGTTTATCAATTTGTGAGAACTTTGACATTCGGAGAATGCATACGTGCTTCCAGGGAGAAATAAACTAAGACACACATCACATCCCAGACACACTGAGTCAGCGGGAACTCACTGGAAAGCATCCTTTATTGGACAGCCAGGGATCTTGCTCCTCTCTGGGAAGCTGAATTCCAAATTTACAGGCCAGAGTGCTTCAGCATGACCTCATTTCCACCCACTCCTTCCCCATCTTTAATTGAGAAGTGAGATTAGGTAATAAAAGCTGACTCAGTTTTTCCTAAGATGTGGGTTGAGTGGGTCAGCTCTCCTCCTCACTTTGACAAGGGTCCACATGAACTGCTTTTTCTCTTCCACTTCTGTTGTAAAACTCAGACTCACCCTTAAACAATGGCCATCCCTTAACGTGGTCATAACCCCAGCAGACGGCAAGAAGGGGACTGAGCGGTGAAGGGGTGCACCCCAAAACGTGCCACTTAAGTATAATTGTTGTTTCGAGCTGAAGGCAGTTGTGTTAGTTTCGGTGTGCAGCAAAATGATTCAGTTTAACATGTACGTATATCTATTCTTTTCTTAGATTTTTTTTCCCTCTAGATTATTACAGAGTGTTGAGTAGAGTTCCCTGTGATATACAGGAAGTCTTGTTGATTACCTGTTTTATATATAGTAGTGAATATATGGGCTTCCCAGGTGGCTCAGAGGTAAAGAATCCACCTGTCAATGCAGGAGATGCTGGTTTGATCCCTCAGTCAGGAAGATCCCCTGGAGGAGGAAATGGTAGCCTACTCCAGCATTCTTGCCTGAAGAATCACATGGATGGAGGAGCCTTGCAGGTTACAGGGTCACCAAGAGTCAGATATGCCTGAGCACGTGTGTGCGCACACACACATACACACACACAGTGCATATATGTTAATTCCAGCCTCCTAATTTATCCCTGCCCCACCAACTTTACCTTTTGGTAACCAAAAGTTTGTTTTCCAAATCTGTGAGTCTGTTTTGTAAATAAGCTCATTTGTATCCTTTTTAGATTCCACATATAAGTGATATCAGATGGTACTTGTGTTTCTCTTTCTGACTTCACTTAGTGTGATCATCTCCAGGTTTCATCCATGTTGCTGCAAATGGCATTATTTTATTCTTTTAATGCCTGAGTAATATTCAGTAATATAGCACATCTTTATCCATTCATCTGCTGATGGACATTTAGGTTGCTTCCATATCTTGGCTATTGTAAATAAGTGCTGCATTGAACATTGGAGTGCACGTATCTTGGTTTTCCCCAGATATATGCCCAGGAGTGGGATTTCAGGATCATATGATAGCTCCTCTATTTTCAGTTTTTTAAGGAACCTCTATACTGCTCTCCATAGTGAGTGTACTAGTTTACATTCCCACCAACAGTGTAGGAGGATTCTCTTTTATCCATATCCTTTCCAGTGTTTATTTCTGGTAGACTTTTTGATGATGGTCATCCTGACCAGTCCCTGGGGTGGTACTTTGCTGTAGTTTTGGCTTGCATTTCTCTAATAATTAGCAGTGTTGAATGTCTTTTCATGTGCTTTTTGGTATTTCTTGCTATCCATATGTCTTCTTTGGAGCAATGTCTATTTAGATCTTCTGCCTATGTTTTTGATTGGGTTTTTGGTTTGTTTTTTTTTTAAATATTGAGCTGCATGAGCTGTTTGTATATTTTGGAGATTTAACCCTTTGTTGGTCACTTCATTTGCAAATATTTTCTCCCATTCTGTAAGTTGTCTTTTTGTTTTGTTTATGGTTTGCTGTGCTAAAGCTTTTAAGTTTAATCAAGTCCCATTTGTTTATTTTTTGTTTTTTCTTTACTCTAGGAGGTGGATCAAAAAAGATCTGTGATTTGTGTCAAGGAGTGTTCTGCCTATGTTTTCCTCTAAGAGTTTTATAGTGTCCAGCTTTACCTCTAGATCTTTAATCCATTTTGAGGATTTTAATCATTAATCTTTGTGTATGATGCTAAGGAGTGTTCTAATTTCATTCTAATTACATGTAGCTGTCCAGTTTTCCCAGAACCACTTATTGCTGAGACTTTTCTCTCTGTTGTATATTCTTACCTCATTTGTCATAGATTNTGTCCAGCTTTACCTCTAGATCTTTAATCCATTTTGAGTTAATCTTTGTGTATGATGCTAAGGAGTGTTCTAATTTCATTCTAATTATGTGTAGCTGTCCAGTTTTCCCAGAACCACTTATTGCAGAGACTTTTCTCTCTGTTGTATATTCTTACCTCATTTGTCATAGATTAGGTCGCCATAGGAGCATGGGCTTGTCTCTGGGCTTCCATCCTGTTCCATTCATTTGTATTTCTGTTTTTGTGCCAGTACCATACTGTTTTGATTGCTGTATTTTTGTAGTATAGTCTGAGGTGAGAGAGCCTGATTTTCCCAGCTCTGTTTGTTGTTGTTATTTGTTTTTGGCTGTGGCACACAGGACCTTAGTTCCCAAACCAGGGATCAAACCCATGCCCCTGCAGTGGAAGTNCCTGTGTCTAAATTCTGTGCTAAGTCACTTTAGTCGTGTCCAACTCTTTGTGACCCTATGGACTGTAGCTTGTCAGGCTCCTCTGTCCATGGGATTCTCCAGGCAAGAATGTTGGAGTGGGTTGCCATGTCCCCCTTCAGGGGATCTTTCCCACCCAGAGATCAAACCTGTGTCTCTTATGTCTCCTGCATTTGCAGGCGAGTGAATTCTCATCAATCTGTACCTCTTTAAAGAATTTGGCTGTTCTACTGATTTCTTTTGGCTGTGCTGCATAGCATGTGGGATCTTAGTTCCTCAACCGGNACCCAGAGATCAAACCTGTGTCTCTTATGTCTCCTGCATTTGCAGGCGAGTGAATTCTCATCAATCTGTACCTCTTTAAAGAATTTGGCTGTTCTACTGATTTCTTTTGGCTGTGCTGCATAGCATGTGGGATCTTAGTTCCTCAACCGGAGATCGAACCCAGGTCCCCTGCAGTGGAAGTGCAGAGTCTTAACCACTGGGCCACTAGGAAAGTCTCTTGGCCATTTTAAAGGTTAATACAGTTGTGAAAAGGAAGACTTTGTTCTCTGTTCATTGAATTTCAGACATTGAAGGAACCAAGTAGGGAAGGAAATCTGATCAGAGTTAAGATTCTATTGTCTTAAAAGTCTTACTAATTAGTCATCTAACCACCAGTACATGGCTTTAAAGTGGCAGTAAATAGTGTGTGTGTGTGTTTGGTGGCACCTAGTACTGCATCTTTGTCATAGTTTCTGAGGACCATAAATAATGTTCCAAAGAAAATCTTTCAGCTATATTCAGTGTGTGTGGAGACATCAAGGAGAGTCCCACCTCAACCGATAAAAGAACATTTTGATTATTTGGTATGATCTGTAGGTTTCTCTTTGCCATTTCAAGGAGCCCCAAACCAGATAGCAACTCTTTCTATTCTTTCTGGCATTCATTTCTGTAAAATACAAAAATTTAAAGAATTGGAATATTTATTAATATGATAATGATGGAACTTTAGTTATTTTCAAAACTATTCTCAGAAGATATTCTCTGTATTCTTCACATCTAGATCAAATCAGAGAAAACTCTGATTGAAGATCTCTATCTCTAATAATGAGAATGATAGTTACTATTGATTGAATGCTTACCATGTGCCAGACCCTGTACTGGCCATGTTTGGTAAGTGATCTCAGCTCAGCCCCCACATGACCCCATGCTGTGGCTACAACGTTCCCAAAGATGATGCAAACTGCCTGGGGAGTCGTGCCAGTTCAGAGTGATGGGCTGGGATACTGAGCCAGGCAGGCATCACAGGAAGAGATGCATCCAGAGGGCTCTGGCCAGTCACAGGCTTAAGAGTCAAGTGTTTCCTCCTCATTAACATAAAGACAAATAAAATCCAAGGGCACCATTGCTGGATCAGTGATACTGGGCTTGGCTGCCTCCATTTCTTTCTCTGTGTTCCTCTGCTTTTCCAGAGCACGGCTTAGTGGGTTCTTTGTGGCCCCAGAGACAAATAATTACACTTTCTGGATCCAGGCTGACAACCAGGCTTCTCTGTATTTCAGTTGGTCGGAGGACCTGAGGACCAAGGTATTCACCACCTTCTTTTCCTTCTTGTCCCCAGTCCCTCACTTACGAAAAAAAAAAAAAAAACAGCACCAAAAAAAAGCAGTAAATCAAAATGAAGGCTTTCATGTTCTACTGATAGTTGTAACACACTGTTAAGCAACCAGAGACTTTAATATTTTTTTTGGTGCATGCATGTGTGTGTATGGGTTTTTTAAAATTAGCAATTTAAAAAAGTTTAGATATAATCTACATGATTTTACTTTTCGAAACAGAGCTTGCTGGTCATTATGCTACATACCTTGTTTCTAAACTTCACAGCATCTTGTGCGCTATGTCTCTTTATCTCCATTCTCCAGATGAGGACAATGAGGTTTAGAAGGCTTGTATGACCAATGCAGGGCCACTGGGGTGATAAAGAGGCATATTAAGAATTCAAATTCAGATTTGTCTGACTCAGAATTTGTTTTTACCACTGATTCTGGGTGTGGATGTAGCTATTTTTATGCAGGAATTTTCTGGCCAGTTTTGAAAGATAAAAAAAGTGTTTTAGCAAACAACCAAAATTACTTAATGCCATTGTCGAAGAAATGCAGTATTTTCTCTCAAATGATGAATATGCTTCTATGAAGTTACTTTGCTAGTTGACTGGAGGAGCATCATAGATTTTGATGCAGTCCGGTCATTTAGGTTTCTCGAAGGGATATGATTTTACCCAGAGCATCATGTAAAGTTAGGGTTTCTGATTGGCTCTTCCAGGTTTACACACGGCCCATCCATCTCATCTGAATATTATGTAATCCAGAGAGAGAGAGAGAGAAAAAGATGGCTGGAGAGGCATGCATGGAATAGTCCTAGAAAGTTCAGGCCAACTTGTTGGAAAAGGCAGAACAGCCCCCAAGTCCCTTGTTAGTAGATGTCTAGATGCTTTTTGTTTGAGAGAGGCCCAGAAGCCTCATAGTATCGGTCCTGATGTGTTTACTGGGGTGCAGGTGAAAATGGCCTCTATCAGGGTGGGCACTGCCGACTGGTTTGACTCCTGGGAGCAGAATGGGGGTGACAAGACCCAGCAACAGAAGACCCCCAAGCTGGAGCTGCGTGGGGGAGCCAGGTACTACCTGGAAGCAGAGCATCGAGGGAGAGCACCTAGCAGCGGGATGAGAATTGGTGTCCAGATCCACAACACCTGGCTGAATCCTGACGTGGTCAGCACGTACCTCCGGGAGAAGCATCAGATCCGAGCTTGGGCCCAGAGACTTCCAGAAATCCAGGTCTGCCTGTGTTTTTTGTCCCATGGGGTTAGGTTCAGGGGCTAAACTCTGCAAGGAATTTAGTGCTGGCTGGCTGGGAGCCAGGAGACTTGAGCTGTAATGATAACTCTCCTGCAAAAGAGATTGAACATCCATCCAGTAGCATTGAGAGGATTTTTTTTTTTTTTTTAAAGGAATCTTACTGTTGTGATGCCCTGATTCATGGACTTAGTTTTAGGTACCAAAGTCCTGGTAAATCTTCCTTTGGAAACGTGTTCCTCAGAGAGGAAATAAGGCCTTCCTAACACTCACACCCATGTTTGCATGCCTGTGAGTGTATACATGTGTGATTTCATAGCTTTTTGATCCATTTAGGCCCTATTTCCTGGTATACTGTCTATAGCAAGTCAGGGAAGTGTGTCTTATGTTCCTAGATTGTCTTTTTGGCTCAATGAGCACATATTCTTTAATCCTGTCACTCTTGACTTTTTAGATGCTGACTGTGTCTGGCACAGGGAACTTCTTCCTTACCTGGGACAACGTTTCTAGTAAGCCAATCCCTGCAAATGCCACAGCCTATCAGGTGGGCATTTTATTCACATAAGGAGAGGTGGGGGAAGTAGAGGTAGTCTTTACGTCCATGGCATGAGCTCCTAGTCATTTCTCTTATTAACAGATTCAAACAGCCATTGAGGAGTTACTTGCAGTCAAATGCAAACTGGAACCCCTTTCAGCGAACATCTTACTCTGGCTGGGATTTGAACAAGGTACGATTCTTGGTTTGACAAATTCTGACCCTCTTCTTCACCCTTATCTTCTCTTTCTCTTTTTTTAATGCAAAAGGGAAACAATCTTCATTTCATCTACAAGGTGACTCTGTGCATTCCAATGGAAACTGGATTTGGACACAGTGTTTAAGAGAGAGGCTGCATGTTTGGGAGGGAGCTGCTTGGAGTGGGAATCAGAGAAGGAAAGGACATCCCTTCTGTGCTGTCAGGGGAGCAGAGAGTTAGAAACAAAGGATGCTGGTGACTTAGGCTCAGGAGCTGCGTCTCATGCCACAGGTGGGAGAGAGCAACTGTTACAGGAGAGACATAGCAGAACAGTGCAAACCTTGTTTAACTCAAATCACATCTCAAAGGAATTCTTACATAATACAGTAGTCTGCGCTGCACGTGGTTAATTGTGTCAGTCCTGTCTGACTCTTTGCGACCCTATGAACTGAAGCCCGCCAGGCTCCTCTGTGGGATTCTCCAGCCAACAATACTGGAGTGGGTTGCAGTTTCCTATGCCAGGGGATCTTCCCGACCAAGCTACTGAACCGAGTCTCTTATGTCTTCTGCGTTGGCAGATGGATTCTTTACCACTTGGGAAGCCGAAGACGGTAGTCTAGCATATTCCAAACATGTGAGGATATGTTTTAGAAATCGTAAGGTGAGCTAAGTTGCAGTCAACACACCTTACCTCTTTGCTTCTCAATAATTTTTTGTTGTGGTACACATAGAGAATGGTAATAGATTTCTAATGCTCTGGAGCAGACCCAATGCATTTCTCATAGGTGGAGCCTTCGAGCTGGAGGATGCTGGCCACCCTGAGCCCTGCCCAGCTTGCCCAAGGACTGAGAGGCCAGTGTCATGGAGAACCCATAGCTCATTCCCTGCAGACATGTTGTGGAGCTCTGTTTGATAGTTACTCCTGTCTTCCTATTTTATCTGAACTTCATCCAGGGTTAGAAGGTTCCACCTCTGATGGGCACCTCACCAGTGGGACAGAGCCCTTCTGTGGGAGGTTCAGTCTCCATCAGCCTCGACACCTTGTCCTGACACCTCCAGCTGCTCAGAAAGTCTACCGGCTAGATCAGTACACACACGTAAGTATCAGCCATTGTGTTTGCAGGCCAGGTGGGTAGGGAGGGGTTGAAATTATTCTCTGGGGTGGACACTGGAGAAACGGAAGCAGAAGGGAGTGGTTACCATGCCTCACAGATGTTTCAGGCTGAGGTGCCAGGTTTTGGGTGTGAATGGACACCTTGGGTCCTCCATTAGCTGGTTGCTGCATAGAAATGCCTTTGTGATAACTGAGACCTATGGAAGCTTCTGGGCTTTCTAGGTGGCTCAGTGGTAAAGAATCCACCTGCCAATGCAGGAGATATGGATTTGATCCCTGGGTTGGGAAGATCCCTTGGAGGCGGAAATGGAAGCCCACTCCAGTATTCTTGCCGGAGAATCCCATGGACAGAGGAGCCTGGAGGGCTATAGTCCATGGAGTTGTAGAGTTGCAGTTGAATTAATGTCAAAAAGCAACAACAATGACAACATGGAAATTTCCATATGTTTCAGTGTTTTCTTTGATCTCCAGGTATGAGAGCAGACTCTCCACTCAGACTTTCTGGTTTTGAGTTCTGACTCTATACCCTGCATGCCCTCTGTGTTTTATCTTAGTTTACTCATCTGAGAAATGGGTGATAACAGGTCTGCCTCTCAAGCTATTAAGGAAGAGTTAATGAAGTAATCCAGTAAAATGCTTGGGCACTGGCTAGGACTTGTTTAAAGCTAGTTATTATTTATTATAGTTACTGTTATTATTGATGGATGAACTGACACATTCCTCCAACACCTCATATCCTTTGCGTCAATAGCTCTGCTCTTTGGGAACCAGCGTGAACCTTCCTGGGATAACTGAGCTCATGGAAGTGGTTTCAAGTCCTTTCTGAGTCAAAAAAGAGTGGGAGCTGGGACTAAACGGTTCAGAAAAGGGCAACAACCAACCTGCAGCCTTTCTTCTATAGCACAGGCGCCCAGCAGGTGGTGGTGGGGATTTAGCCCACACTAGAGTTGGGCGCGACTTCACTTTCACTTTCACTTTTCACTTTCATGCATTGGAGAAGGAAATGGCAACCCACTCCAGTGTTCTTGCCTGGAGAATCCCAGGGACAGGGGAGCCTGGTGGGCTGCCGTCTATGGGGTCGCAGAGTCGGACATGACTGAAGCGACTTAATAGCAACAGCAGCAGAGGCATTTTTGGTCATCACTACTGGGCAAGTGTTAGTGCCATCCAGTGGGTAGATTCTAGGAAAGTTGCTACACTTTCTGCAATGCACCGTGTAAGGAAAGGACTCACAGAGAAGTCCCAGTCCTAAATGTCAATAGTGTCACAGTTGAAAAATCCTGCCGAACAATTTTACTTAACTCTGAGTTAGAAGCCAAGGATGCCGGCGAGTTCAGGTTAAGGAGTCAGGCTCAGACAGGTCAGTGCCTTGCTTGAGGTTGCACAGGTATCTGGGTCACAACAAGGGATTTCTAATTGAGACAAAAAATCCTCACAGCCACACACAGTGCTAGGCATTGAATAACTCTGTTGGATAAATAGCAATTTGCTCTAAACTAAGGTAAGGTCTAGAAGGGCAGGAGTGGTCTGGCTGTCTCTAGGTTGGTTCTAGGGGGTGGATTGTCCTCAATAAACATTACTTGAACAGCTGCTTCTTAGTGACAGAGCTGAAGCCCTTGTTTTGTGTCTCTAGCTGTGCCTTGCATACAGAGGCCATGAGAATACGACCCTGAAGATGACTGTGTCCTTCACAGTCGGCCTTCAAAACCCTGTTAAGAATCTCACGTGTGACTGGAGTCTCCTGGGGACCAGTCCTAGGTAGGTACCCGCAGGTAGCTTGTCTGCGGGCAGGTGTGGTGGGAATTCTGCCAGATGGTATGGCTAACTATCCTGGGGACAGTGACTCATAGGAGGTATTGTCTGATAGTGGGGCCTCGGACAATAATTTCAGCCCTGACCATGTTTTATTTGGCAAAGCAGTTTGATTTAAGAGCAGTTAGTCGTTACATATATGAGGAGTCTGACATTTCTCATAGGGATAGAGTCAAAGACCATCATATTTGGAAGAGATTTTATGGAACATTCCTTGACATTACAGATGAGAAAAATCAGGGCCCAGAGAATGTGTGATTCACTGAAATTCATTCAGCAAGTGAGCAAAGATGCTGGAACATGATTCAGGCATTTTGATCCCTTGATTTAGCACTCTTTCCACATCTCTCAGGGGTTTTGTAAGTGGTTTTAAACTTAAATGAGTTTTAGGTTTTAGAGACCACTAATCATCTCTGTAGTTAGAGCCTAACATGTGATCTGCTTAAGACACACAATTGTATTGTAATTTGAAAGTACTGCTGACATTGTTATGAATGGATGGTGGACTTAACCGTGACTCACTGGTGTTGTGTCCCAGCCAAGCTGAGCCCATTTGGGGTGGGATGCTGGTACCATGGCAACCAGGACTGTGTGGATCTCCCAGCTGCACGGTCCTTGGGCCCAGGCTGGGGAACTGGGGCTCTCAGGTAAGAGGCCTGTGGTGCTCACGGGAGGCCCGTTTCTGCTTTGTGCTTATGTTCAGCTGGCAGTTCACCTGCACCGACCTCTGGAAGACGTGTGTGCCTCACTCCTCGCATCTCCAGCTGCCTCCTGCAAATTCCCCTGTGCTGGTTCACCAGATTGACCTCCTCCCCCTGTCTCCAGAGATGGGCCTGTTCTATGTGGATGAGATTATTATTGCAGACACAGACCTAACAGGTGATGATCAGATCTACTCTCCTCTATGAACTACCCATCAGATAGGGTCCTCAAGCTTTTCTGGAGGGGCTGCTTCTCTTTCAGTGGAGAGAGAACAGATGATTCTCCTTCTTTCTGCCTCAATCCCAANACTCCAGTGTTCTTGCCTGGAGAATCCCAGGGACAGGGGAGCCTGGTGGGCTGCCGTCTATGGGGTCGCAGAGTCGGACATGACTGAAGCGACTTAATAGCAACAGCAGCAGAGGCATTTTTGGTCATCACTACTGGGCAAGTGTTAGTGCCATCCAGTGGGTAGATTCTAGGAAAGTTGCTACACTTTCTGCAATGCACCGTGTAAGGAAAGGACTCACAGAGAAGTCCCAGTCCTAAATGTCAATAGTGTCACAGTTGAAAAATCCTGCCGAACAATTTTACTTAACTCTGAGTTAGAAGCCAAGGATGCCGGCGAGTTCAGGTTAAGGAGTCAGGCTCAGACAGGTCAGTGCCTTGCTTGAGGTTGCACAGGTATCTGGGTCACAACAAGGGATTTCTAATTGAGATAAAAAATCCTCACAGCCACACACAGTGCTAGGCATTGAATAACTCTGTTGGATAAATAGCAATTTGCTCTAAACTAAGGTAAGGTCTAGAAGGGCAGGAGTGGTCTGGCTGTCTCTAGGTTGGTTCTAGGGGGTGGATTGTCCTCAATAAACATTACTTGAACAGCTGCTTCTTAGTGACAGAGCTGAAGCCCTTGTTTTGTGTCTCTAGCTGTGCCTTGCGTACAGAGGCCATGAGAATACGACCCTGAAGATGACTGTGTCCTTCACAGTCGGCCTTCAAAACCCTGTTAAGAATCTCACGTGTGACTGGAGTCTCCTGGGGACCAGTCCTAGGTAGGTACCCGCAGGTAGCTTGTCTGCGGGCAGGTGTGGTGGGAATTCTGCCAGATGGTATGGCTAACTATCCTGGGGACAGTGACTCATAGGAGGTATTGTCTGATAGTGGGGCCTCGGACAATAATTTCAGCCCTGACCATGTTTTATTTGGCAAAGCAGTTTGATTTAAGAGCAGTTAGTCGTTACATATATGAGGAGTCTGACATTTCTCATAGGGATAGAGTCAAAGACCATCATATTTGGAAGAGATTTTATGGAACATTCCTTGACATTACAGATGAGAAAAATCAGGGCCCAGAGAATGTGTAATTCACTGAAATTCATTCAGCAAGTGAGCAAAGATGCAGGAACATGATTCAGGCATTTTGATCCCTTGATTTAGCACTCTTTCCACATCTCTCAGGGGTTTTGTAAGTGGTTTTAAACTTAAATGAGTTTTAGGTTTTAGAGACCACTAATCATCTCTGTAGTTAGAGCCTAACATGTGATCTGCTTAAGACACACAATTGTATTGTAATTTGAAAGTACTGCTGACATTGTTATGAATGGATGGTGGACTTAACCGTGACTCACTGGTGTTGTGTCCCAGCCAAGCTGAGGCCATTTGGGGTGGGATGCTGGTACCATGGCAACCAGGACTGTGTGGATCTCCCAGCTGCACGGTCCTTGGGCCCAGGCTGGGGAACTGGGGCTCTCAGGTAAGAGGCCTGTGGTGCTCACGGGAGGCCCGTTTCTGCTTTGTGCTTATGTTCAGCTGGCAGTTCACCTGCACCGACCTCTGGAAGACGTGTGTGCCTCACTCCTCGCATCTCCAGCTGCCTCCTGCAAATTCCCCTGTGCTGGTTCACCAGATTGACCTCCTCCCCCTGTCTCCAGAGATGGGCCTGTTCTATGTGGATGAGATTATTATTGCAGACACAGACCTAACAGGTGATGATCAGATCTACTCTCCTCTATGAACTACCCATCAGATAGGGTCCTCAAGCTTTTCTGGAGGGGCTGCTTCTCTTTCAGTGGAGAGAGAACAGATGATTCTCCTTCTTTCTGCCTCAATCCCAGGGAGAAGATAAAGTTGTGATTGTGTGTCTTTGGCTTTTATATCCCTCTAGCAAGTTCCTTCTGTTTTCGTTATTTACCCCAATGTTTGTTCTTGCTTTGGGTGCCTGTCATCTTATCCCGATTTTACCACTTTCTGGCTGAGAGGCCTTGGTTTTCTCATCTATAAAATAGGCAGAATGAAGCCTCTACCCCATGGGATTCCTATGAAGATTAACCGAAGTGTAATGTAAAGCACTCATCATGCGTCCTGACTGTAGGAGGTTTTCAGTAAATATAATCAGTTATTACTACTATTATCATTACTATTGTCAGGCCAGCAGGATTTCTCCCTACCTCCATCTGTTAATATCTGTCATGAAAGGTGCTGTGAGGAACACAGGATCATTGGCTCTGAAATGGGCCACAAGTCTGAATTTACGACCCATAGGGCCAACTTGGTGTGAGTTAGAGGGTCATTGCATCCTCATGAGAATAGCTTTTTGCCCATCTGACTGCTCCCACGCATCACTCAGAGCTCAGGCCTGGCCCCTCTCTGCACAGAGTCCCTTGGTCTCAGCTGGCTTTATTTGTCTTAGGGGCAAAGGGCAAGGTGCTCACCAAGGGTTCTGAGGCCACGGGTGACACATGCGCCAGGGCCAGAGGGACTCTGGTTTGCTCCCAGGGCCTCTAGGTTTCCACCTTGTTCACTCTCCCTGTTCCATCAAATCCCTTGTGACTCTGGCTTTCCTGCTTCTTGTAGCTTCTCTTTCTCTCTTCAAGGAGAAAAGGATGGAATGGTCATGTGTGTTCTGATTTTCAAGTTGTGCACTTTTAATCTTTTACCTGAAAGTTGCAGAGCTAGAGGGCAGGGATCTTGGGGGTGACGGGTAAGAGAACTCTCTTTCAAGCCCTGAAATTGCATCACTTTTGATACTCTTCAGAATTCCATCTCTTACCTGTTTCAGTGATTTGAGTGTTTTGGGAGCATCTGGCATCACTGACTTCAAATTCCATGTTCTGACACACAGAAAATAATATTCAAATAGTGTGCTGGGATAACTGTCGGAATTCCTTGGTGCCCAAGACAACTGGCTGGGGCGTTTGGTGACCCCAGATGCTGCACAGATTCCCAGAGGGCTGATGGGATCAATATTTCATACACTTGATCCCACCGACTGGGAAACTCAGGACTAGATAATAGGTATCATTTCCCTTCCTCCTCTCCAAACCCTCAATGCCCAGGATCCCAACTCTTTCTCACGGCCATCACCTCTGTGCACCCAAATGCTCCAGCATCTGGAGCCATGTAGGGGTGAGGTGGGGGAGGGGAGCAGGGAGGCAGAGGGCAGAGATAAGAAGGACAGGAGGTAGCTTGGGTATAACAATCTGCTTCCCACTTGGTTCAGTCATCCTACTGGCAACAATTTTTCTGTGAGGATTATTTAATAGTAACATAAACTACACACTTGGGCTCCATATTAATATTTAATTGCCTAACATTTATCTGATCAGCTTAATATTTGATTACATTCTCCCACCTAATGTCTTCTATGAAATTTCTTTTTATTTAGTGATAGCTACCAAATACTTCTCATTCAATTCTAAGAACCCCTAAGATGGCCCTATGATACCCACTCTATAGATTAAGAAACCAAAGCTAAGAGGGTGCTGAGTGTCTTGCCTCAAATCGTCGGGGATGTGGGGGAAATTGAAACCTAGAGATCATTGACACCAGAGCCGCTTTTAATGACTCCATACTCAGTTGAGCAAATGAACTTTTATTGAGCACTGGCTCTGTGCCTGGTGTTGTGCTCAGCATTGGGCCTGCAAGGATGTTGCTTTTCAACTGTTTGCTGTCTCAACTGCACAGACTTGGGAAAGAAACTGCATTTACATGGTGCCTAATAGAAGGGAAAGAGAATATTACGCTGGCTGTTTAAACCTGCCATCTCAGTAAACTCTCCCTGCCATGCAGACTGATGTCTACCATGAGTCCCATTTTATCAATGAGAAAAGAGTCTTACAGAGGCTATGGTGATTAGCCAAATGGTCACCCAGTAGAAGTGGAAAATCAGGATTTGCAAAATGGTCTGTCTTAAATGCTTGCACTGTGTCTGCACACGTGTTGACACCATGCTGTGGATAAAACTCTAGTATCTCCAGGTCTGCCTTGTATGTTCCGTGTTCCTGAGGGGGATCATCTTGCATTGCTGGAGCTGCTGGGACTCGGAGAAGGAAAGGAGGAAGAAGGCAGTTCACACTGCCACAGATGAGCTGTGTGTTTGCACGTGTGTGTGTGGTGGTGGGGGGACCTCCAACGGCACAGGGGAATGATGATTGGCTGGTTTGGGGCTTACTGAAGTTTGCTGTGGAATTAGTCATCATCTCCTTATATCATGACCTTGCATTTTCCTTTGGCGACTGAGTTCCTCCCTCTTCCTTTTCTCCTCACGGCAGCAGGTAGGTGGGAATCTCTGTTTTCATGGTGTGCTGAGATGTGAGGGACGCAGACCCTCCAGCAGGGGCCGTCCACCCAGCAGGTCTTCCAATCTTCCATCTTGATTTACTTGGTGATGTTTGGCTCCTGGGTCTCCAGTTTCTCAGGCGGACGCTGGTACAGCTCGCCCTGGCGGGAATCTGCTGGAATTTCTCTCAGTGGTGGGATCACCTCCCGTCTACAATGTGACCTCCTGGTTGGCGGGGTGTGGCCTGGAGCTCCCTCTCATCACTGCAAGGTAGGGAACCATCTTTGGTCCCCTGTCCCTCCTCAAAATTGCTGACTGGCCTTAGGAGTCACAGAGGTGAGACTTTTTATCAATCAGGAAAATTTACCTGCCTTGCTGTTTAAGCAGTAGTTCTCAATGTTAAGAATGCTGCATCAGACTTACCTAAAGGTTGTGTTAAAACACAAGTTGCTGTGCCCTAAGCACACCATCCTAATTCACTAGGCTTGGTGGCAGGGCCTGATAATTTGCATTTCTAATGAGTTCCCAGGCAATGCTGATTCTGTTGATCTGGGGGCTAGTTTCTAGTTAATTAGTAACAAGTAGATGTATTTTTATGCTTTTCAGAGGTTCACATTACCACTGTTTTCTTCTTGCTCCTCTTCTTCCATTCCATTAATAAGATTAATATATTAATCTTACTGGAATTCTTTGAGGCAAAAAGAAGTACAATTCATAGTCAGGAAAGAAAAAAACCAGCCAGTTCTGAAAGCTTACCACCAGATGGCACTAGAGCCACATAAGCGTTGATTCATCAATAAACAAACTTTTTGGCCACAGTTTGCAAAGCAGTAACTGAGAATCAGGCTCCTCCAAGCTCCTAGAACACATGCATGCTGTAATTCGTCCTTTTAAATGTTCACTAAAGCCCGTAGAATGGGAACGATTGAGATACCTTGTCTTTAAAAATTTCTTTTCTCCCCCTGTATCTAACATGTTCTGAAATGAGTTCTCATTACTTACACCGTACTTGAGACTTTTAATCAATGTTAGAAAGCTTGAATCCATGTTGCACATTTCTTGACAATGTTTCATGGTCCTCTGGATAGAAAAGAGAAAAAAAAATCATCAATAAAATAAAGGAGGGAAAGGCTTTTGGTGATGGAGGGGGAGATGTCAGATGAGCCCCCTGTGATCCTGTGCTCCAAATGCCAAAGTTATTAACTCTGAAATAATGGAGTATAATCTAGGTCCACACTGAGAGAGGTGCTCACAACCTCCCCTTCCGAGTCTTCTCAGGCTCCTTAGCTCCTCTGGAAGCCTTCAGCCTGAGAAAGTCAGGACAACACAGAATGACCCCCAACCAGAAAGGCCTCAGTCTGACTGTTTCTGTGTGGTTGTGAGTATGCACATACATACATGGTACTTAAGTAATATTACTGATCAAAATCATACATGTTCATTGTTGAAAATATGGAAAGTACAGAAAAGCACAGAAAAAAGGTACAAATCACTCATAATCCCTCTGTTCAGAGATACTTTCTTTTAACACATTGAATCCATGTTCTGAAATACTCTTTCCCCCCAGGCAGCTTTTATACACACACACACATATACATATATACACAAAATACATATATATGTATATTTATATATATTTGGTGGCTCAGACAATAAAGAATCCACCTGCAATGCAAGAGACCCAGGTTGGTACAATAGATAAGACACTGTATTTGTAACATGCCCTTTTCACCTACTGGTATAAATGGAATCTTTCCTCATTTCATCAAGCATGCTTTTTAATGGCTGATAGTAGTCTACTGCATGGTATGTCATGATTTATTTGACCCACTTATTGTACTGAAAGCAGGGTTAGGTACGCAGTGTGCACACAGGTGCTGGATAAGGACTCTGCTAGATGGAGTGGCCTGTTTCTGCTGAGGATACTGAGCACAGAGGATCTGTGGATCTGGGTGAGCTTTCATCTGGCTGTGACGATATGGCCAGAGAGCACAGGCTTCTCCTTCCACTCTGCATCAGGGCCAGAGCAGCGGAGGCTACACTCATCACTCTTCACTCTGCCTCTGTGTTCGCCCAGGATCAGTAGAGGGGGAGAGTGGGATACCCCTAGAGACCCCTCATATTTACCTTTCATTTTCCATGCTGTGATGGGAGAGGGATTATTCTGGAGCTCATGCTCATGGTCTGGAAACGGGGGAAACTGTGTGGTCCTTGAGATGGAGCTGTGCTATGTCTGGAGCAGCTGCTGGAGGGTCCTTGTGGTTAATGCTTTGTTTCTGACATGTTGCAGCGCTGTGCCCACTGAAGGAGCAGAGGAAGGATCCGGGTTGGTCCAGGTGACAACACAGAGACTACAGAGGACAAGTCCACCTTTAGGAGGACACTTTCGCATCCAACTTTCTAACACAGCGATTCCTGGTAAAGGGGCCATAACGGATGCAGCATTTCTCGCTGAAGCTTTCAGTGGCATCCCCAGGCAAACAACATCCTGCTGATAGGGTGACAGTCTTAAAGTTAGCATACTTTGTTAATTTTCCAGTGTTTGAGAATGACTTTTCTAAAATTAAAGACTTTTCTAAAATTAAAGATCTGGGATATCCTTGTCAATATGATCCCAGTCTTTCAGTTTTACAGATGAGGAAACTGAGTGAATTAGCTTCCTATGGCTGTCATAACAAATTATACAAGCTTGGTGGCTTGTATTCTCCTAGAATTTTGGAGGCCAAAGTGCAAAATCAAGTTGTTGGCAGGGCCACGCTTCCTCCTGAGGTCTAGGGGAGGATCTGTCTTCTGCCTCTATGAGCTTCCGGTGGCTGTTGGCATCCCTTGCTGCAGGTGCATCATTCCAACCCTTGCCTCCTGGTCACATGGTCTCCTTCTCTGCCGTCTCCAAACTCCCTCTGTCTCTCTGTTATAATGATAAATAGGATTGCATTTATGGCCCACCTGGATAATCCGGGATGAGTCCCTCTTCTCAAGATCCTTAATCACTTCCACTGCTCTATGATATAACATCCATAGTTTCCAAGAATTAGGACATATCTTTTTGAGGGCCACCATTCAGCTCCCTCTACTCAGGCTTGCCTGAAGCTCATACAAATAGCTGAAACAGGGTCTGGATATGAACTTGAGTGTTTGCTTCTCGAAGAGTTCAGTCTTCTTCTCCAGAATTTCATAGACCAAGATCCACTGTAGCCACTGCCTTTCTAAATTAAACTCCAAAGTGACCCCACATGATATTGAGCATTTTAGAAACTGTATCCACGGGGTCACAAAGAGTCAGATGTGACTGAGTGACTGAACTGAACTGAGAAACCATATTAAATGTAGAAAGAGCTTTCAACTGCATTGAGGATATAAATGTTTTAAATCTTCAACTATCAATGTATATACATCTCATCAAGGACAGGGTTGGAAGTGATTATAATATATTATTTATTTGGTAACAACATAGGGGATGTTGGGGGCTCAGGAGAATGCAAGAGTGGTTGTCCAAAAGTTGGCAAGTGGTCCAAAAATCTTCTACCCTCCCAAGAAGAAAGATGCTGGAGTTGCAAAGAAGTCCGTCCTTGACTGGAGGAATGGAGTTTTTCCTCTAGTAGGACAGCTTAGGAAAAGTAGATGGTCCTGAGGCTACTGGAATCTGATAAGTGGGTGAGTAAGTGCACTAGAGCTCTGCCACTGTGAAGCCCAATACTGTACTCTTTCCCTTCTCACAGTGAGAGAACTGCAGAATACCTGTTGAGAGATTTTTTTCCCCTGCCATCATGTTCTGTTGCTGACGCTGTTCACATCACTACCTGCAAAACAACTGGGGGATAAGCCAGCCTTCACCTGGCCATTTGAAATGGCCCTCAAATGATGTATTCATATACTTAAAAAAAGATGAGTTTTTTTTTTGCATTTTGGAAATGCAGTGGTATTTCATTAACACTCCAGGGCAGTGTGGGATTCAAGAGGGAATCTCTTGAGTTGGTCAAGGCAATCTGGGTTTTAATCAAAACCCCTCTCACTTGGTTGGTGAGCTGTTGAATCACACTGGGTTTCATTTTCTTCATTTCTTAAGGAGGCCTTAGGTTATCCAGATGACCCACCTCAAAGGGTTGCTGGGGTAGCTAATGAAATGGAAACTTCAGGTAAAGCATGAAACAGTGTTCAAACACAAGCCCAGAGTGCAGTTATTTCTCTGCACGGATGTGCGATGGGGAAGCAGGTGGTTGGGCTTAAAAGAAATTCCAATAGAGAAACCAGGGTTCAGTGCCAACATTCCTCAGCTTGGTTGGCTCTGTTTTTATAGGTGTCAGCTGCTTTATGCCTTCCCCACTCCTTGTGGAAGGTGGCCAACTTTTCCCTATTCGCAGGGCCAGCTACACTTTTTTTCCAGGAAAAACTCAGTATTTAATTAGACTTTCAGGACTCACCAGTGTTTGGAATTCACGTTTTGAGTTGACAGTTGAGATAGTTTTGTCTGATGTGATTGTGTTCTCTGCTTATGATGCTGATTAAAGGAATCGTGATATAAAAACTGAGCTTGCCTTAAAAATTGGGTAACTGGACTGAGGGTTCTCTTGAAGCCACATCTTGAACCTGAGGGTCTCTGCATATGTGAAGGCATTTTAACCTGTATTCTGCTGTCTTGATGATGAGATGAGATGCTACAAGGTGGAGTATTAGTTTCCTGTATTTTCTATATTGCACTTCCCTGGTAGCTCAGCAGGAAAGAATCTGCCTGCCAGGAGACGGGGGTTTGATCCCTGGGTTGAGAAGATCTCCTGTGGAAGGAAATGGCAACCCACTCCAGGATTCTTGCTTGGGAAATTCCATGGAAAGAGGGGCCTGACAGGGTACAGTCGATGGGGTTGCAAAAGAGTTGGACACAACTTAGTGACTAAAATAAGCACATTTTTGGTATCATGACCTTCTTCCACAGGTGTCCCTGTGCACATCTCAGCCAGTCACCTCCAGAAGCTTTTACAAACCAGCGCTGATGACTTCACATCCAGGTACCTCAACGTTAGTGACTTCACTGTGATGGAGGATCTAAAGTCTTGCTATGAACACGTGTGGACCTTCTCCTGGTCCAGCCAGGTTGGGGACTTGCCCAACTTCATCAAGGTACGTATGGTATCCCTTTTGGCTTTATGGATTTGGTGCTCTGAAACAATTTTGTGAAAAAAAAAAAAAATCAGAATTATATGAATGAAAACTGTCATGATTTGTGAATTTTGTTGGAATACTCAAGTAAAAGAGCTCAATGATCTTTCTGAAAGTTTTCAAGGTATGTTTTGTATCTCATATTCCTGATAAAGCAATTTAAACATAAAGTTGCCTTTTCCAACTTGATGTAGGTAAAGAAATTGTTGGTCAGTGTCCACCATACAATAATTCTACATCTGTTATTGGATAATTTAAGCAGATGTGATTGACTTAGATTATCATGGAGGCAGATGGCAGAGCAGAAGGAAGTTTAGGAACGGATTTGCTGTCTTTGGATAATGACAAAACCAGATGCTCTTGCATATTTAGGGTTTTAAAAAATAATCTAATGATCATCTAGCATTTAGTTTGATGAAGGGAAATACGAGATGAAATTTTATTCTTGTTATTTGGTATTGTGGGTCATCTGGTTTTCAAACAAAATCTTTGGGTGGAGATGGAGGAAGGATGGAAGTCATCTCATGGCACTTGTTTCCTGACATTTTATTTTAGTATTTTGGATTGTAAACTTGTAAAATAGAAAAGCACATGGGAACAAAATCTCTTGAAAGACTTGAGAGATCAGCATAGTGTGCATTTTTTGGTAACTCTTCATGCAAATAAATATTCTTCTAGTCTACTGGGGCTTTCATTCACCACTACTTACTGTTAGGCTTCTAGATTTCAAGTCCGCTGTCACTCTATTTTTGCTCTCTAGCTATCTGATTATTGTAAATGAATGTGAAAACATCCTTTGTCACTTGTTTCAAGCAAGATTAGACTTCTGTTCCATGGCAGGATTGACCAGAAATGTGACCATCTCAGGTATCTAATGAAAACCTCACCGGAGTGAATCCTGTTGTGACTACACGTGTGGTGTATGATGGTGGCGTCTTCCTTGGACCCATATTTGGAGACATGTTGGTCACTGCCAACCAATACACTCAGGTGAGAACAGATGGGCCCCCCAAAGTGAAGTACTAGTTTCAAGTCTACTTTAGCCCTTCCTTATTTGTGATGTGGGACAACCCCAAGGGTCAGTTTTCTAATTTGTAAAATAGAGACAGCCGTGGCTGTGCTCTTTCTACTTTCACAGGGTATGGAGAATACTCTGAAAATACAAGTGCTTTGTAAACACAACATTCAGTTATTATAATTACTGATGCTCTTATGGTACCCAAAATAGAGAATCTCTAGCTACATACTTTTTATGCTTCCTCACAGTGGCCTTGGAAAGTAAGTGGGCTGAGTCACCTCCTTTTCTCTTTAAAATGTCTTTTGCACTTTCCCCTCTTGTAAGTCATGTGCTTTCAAGACAGTTTTAAAATCTATAAGAATAATATAACCAATACCTGGGTACCAAAACAAGAATTAACAATTGCTAACATTTGGTGTATGATCCCTTCCCTTCATAAGCAAACACTATCATAAATGTAGTGTGTTTTTAATCCTTATTTTATAGGTAAAGACTGAGAGTCTTATCTTTTTCACCACTTTCATCTACAAGTATTAGATTAACCTTAGTACCAGTGAGAGGGAAAGATATATAATTTATTCTTCCCAGTTCTAGGACAAAAAAAGACCCCAACCCAAATGTCCAAATCCACTCTAGTCTTCAGTTATATTGGCATTTACCAGCAAAGATAGGGCTTTTCACAGGCAGTAGGTCAAATGGCAATCCACTCCAGGATTATTGCCTGGAAAATCCCACGGACAGAGGAGCCTGGTAGGCTACAGCCCAACGGGTCGCAAAGAGTCGGACACGACTGAGCGACTTCACTTTCAGGCCCTAAGTTAAAAAATAGAAGGTGATAAAAAGTCCTTGCACAGTTTGAATTTACTTCTATGTGAGAGGGAATCTACTCCAGACTGAGCTTATCTAATTGTAAAAATATTAGGCTTCTGCATATTAACCATCATTTAGAGATAGCCTACCATGTTGAGTCACGCTTTACAACTGAGGGTCTGTTATTGGAAAATAGAAGAAAAAAATAGAGAATAGGTGAATCACTAACACATTTCAGTTTGGGCAAACTTCACACGTCCTTTAAGAGTACCCTTGAGCATATGAAATGCGTACATCTGCGTTTAATGCTTTTGCCTTTTTCTAGGTGGCTGTGCGAGTGAATGACATACCAGCTTATTGTTCAGGTTCCTGTGCCTTCCAGTACCTTGAAGGGTCCACTCCCCAGGTCTACTCTGTGTGGTATGCCCTCGGTATGATGTGTACTTCACATTGAAATGGGCGTCAACTTTATTTTTTGATTGCAGTGTAGTTGATTTGCAATGTAATGTTAGTTTCAGGTGTACAGCTCAGCGATTCAGTTTTATATGTATGTATACCTATAAAGTGAAAGCGAAGTCGCTCACTTGTGTTTGACTCTTTGTGTGACCCCATGGACTGAAGACCATCAGGCTCCTCTGTCCATGGGATTCTCTAGGCAAGAATACTGGAGTGGGTTGCCATTTCCTTCTCCAGGGGATCTTCCAGACCCAGGAATTGAACCTGTGTCTCCTGCATTGCAGGCAGACGCTTTACTATTTGAGCCACCATGGAAGCCGCATATACCTATAAAACTATGTGTATATATGTGTGTGTGTGTGTGTATACTTGTGTGCTCAGTTGCTCATCATGTCTGACTCTTTGTGATCCCATGAACTTTAACCTGTCAGGCTTTTCTGTCCATGGAATTCTTCAGGCAAGAATACTGGAGTGAGTTGCCATTTCCTATGTGTATACTTAGTTGCTCAGTCATGTCTGACTCCTTGCAAGCCCATGGACTATAGCCCACCAGGTTCCTCTGTCTATGGGGATTCTCCAGGCAAGAATACTGCAGTGGGTTGCCATGTTCCGCTCCAGGGGATCTTCCCAACCCAGGGATCAAACCCAGGTGTCCCACATTGCACGCAAATTCTTTACTCTCTGAGTCAAGAGAATAGGGAAGCCCCTTTCCAGGGAAGCCCCTTTCCAGGTGATCTTCCCAACCCAGGGATCAAGCCCGTGTCTCCTGCAATGGCAGGTGGATTCTTTACCACTGAGCCACCTGGGAAGCCCATATATATATGTGTATATTTGTTGTTGTTCCGTTGCTCAGTCGTGTCTGACTCTTTGTGACCCCATGGACTGCAGCACACCAGACTTCCCTGTCTTTTACCATCTCAAAGAGTTTGCTCAAACTCATATCCATTCAGTCAGTGATGCCATCCAACCATCTCATAGTCTGTCATCCCCTTCTCCTCCTGCCTTCAGTCTTTCCCAGTATCAGGGTCTTTTTCCAATGAGTCAGTTCTTCACATCAGGTGGCCACAGTATTGGAACTTTAGCTTCAGCATCAGTCCTTCCAATGAATATTCAGTATTGATTTCCTTTAGGATTAACTGGTTTGATCTCCTTGCAGTCCGAGGGACTCTCAAGAGTCTTCTCCAACACCAGAGTTCAAAAGCATCAATCCTTTGATGCTTAGCTTTCTTTATGGTCCAATTCTCACATCCACACATGACTACCGGAAAAACCATAGCTTTGACTAGACAGACCTTTGTTGGCAAAGTGATATCTCTGCCTTTTAATGTGCTGTCTAGGTTTGTCATAGCTTTTCTTCCAAGGAGCAAGCATCTTTTAATTTCATGGCTGCAGTCACCATCTGCAGTGATTTTGGAGCCCAAGAACATAAAGTCTGTCACTGTTTCCATTGTTTCCCCATCTGTTTGCCATGAAATGGTAGGACCAGACGCTATGATCTTAGTTTCTTGAATGTTGAGTTTTAAGCCAACATTCAAAAAACAGGTTTCCATGTATACATATATGTATTCTTATTCAGGTTCTTTCCCCTTATAGATATTACAAAATATTGGGTATAGTTCCCTGTACTATGCAGCAGGTGCTTGATGGTTATCCATTTTATGTACAGTAGTATGTAAGTGTTACTCCCAAACTCCCAATTTATCCCTCCCACAACCTTTCCCCTTTGATGACTATAAACGTTGGTTTATTTCTTTTGCGTGTGTGTGTGTGGGGTGTGGGGTTACTATTTCTGTGTGTGAACTTTAAGATCAGAGTGGTCTGTTGGAGGGTATGTCCCTGGTGATGGCTGAAAAACAGGTACANCCCTCCCACAACCTTTCCCCTTTGATGACTATAAACGTTGGTTTATTTCTTTTGCGTGTGTGTGTGTGGGGTGTGGGGTTACTATTTCTGTGTGTGAACTTTAAGATCAGAGTGGTCTGTTGGAGGGTATGTCCCTGGTGATGGCTGAATAACAGGTACATCAGCTTAGGGGGTGAATGTTGAGTGGCACAACAAAAGGGCAATTTTTAGCTAGTCTAAATGAAATGGTCATGATTTGAAATGGTAGATTTTTGATGACTTAAAATGTTGTATATTCTTTGTCTCTTGTTTCAAAATATTCTTTAGTTTTTCCCCATTTTTTAACTGGTTAATGATTTGTCATTACTAGTTTGAGAAAACTTAAGTGGAGGGCTCTAGGCTATTAAAATAAACACAGATTCCAATATATGAGTCAGCATTCAGTTCCTTGAATTTTGATAGAGGAAGGTGAGAGGGAATGGATATTTGACAGAGTTCTCATAAATGGAGTGATATTACTGAAAGATGGTTTCTTTCTTCTTTTAAGATGACATTGACCTACTGGTTTATATTACTGGAACTAGTTTCTCTGGTGACTACGAGGCCCTGCAAATTACAGTGAACAAAACAAGTTGCAAAGTTATTTTCTCAAACCAAACAAACGTGGTGTGTCAGACAAGCCTGCTGCCTGTTGGAGTGCATCAGATCTCGATGTTGGTGAGACCCTCTGGTCTTGCCATCAATGCCAGTGGAGGAGGCCTCTTCCTAAATGTGGAACCCAGACTGGACACCGTGGAGCCTTCCCGAGCTGCAGACATTGGTAATCTGTGGGCATCCGCGTTGCATCTGATGCTTTGAGACCTTCATTCTTGCCAACCTACAGGAATCTAGTCTCGCTATGTAATACATCCCATATCCACTGTGGTTCACAGCTTTTTGTTTTCCACCGTCAGCATTTCTTCTAATGAGTAATGGATGTTTGAGCCCTTAAATGAAGTCACTTGCCACATAAAATACCATAGTTTGGTTGATGGTGTCAGGCATCACGGGGTCAATCATTAAGTCACTGGGACAGTCTGATCAAGTGGAAATGACACTAGGTGGGGATTTGGGACATGTGCCTGTGTTTTCAGCCTGCCAAAGTCAGAAGTGTGACCTTAGATATTTCATATACTCTGTGGGACTTAGTTTCCTTATAACGATGAGGATGGGCCTGGTATCATTTACTGAGCACCTCTTCTAGGCAGTTGTACACCCTAAATGCTAACAGTTGCCTGAAAGATGGAATTATTATCCTCATTTTTCAGATGATATAATAGTGGTTCTAAGAGAAGGGTGATCTGTTCAAGGCTTCCTGATGAAAGGTGCAAGTGGCTAGGACTTCAGCCTATGAATTTTGAAGGGGACTCCTCTTTCTGGTGTTGAGCCTAGGGTTGGGGTACCCAGGATATGGCTTGAACCCCTTCGTCCCCTGGAAGGGTCCCCGAGCCTGTGACATTCCCCTATTCTTCTGTGTCCCCTGAGAGGATCGTGACTTGATTGCTTCTCCCTTCCCACCCAACTCGATGTAGATCTCTCTTCCAGCCTTGGTTGTGGAAGAACCTTTCTGTCAGCCTTCAGGCTGTTAGCCGTGAGCTCTGCTCCACANGAGTGACCTTGTGAGGCTCCCTGAGTGATGAGCCAGTTTTCTGTGCCTGGGCCAGCGCCTCCCGCCCACACTGTCCAGGGCACACGCACGGCCCGTGGAGTCCGGCTGGGAGCGGGTGGGCCGGCCCCCGCTGGGCCCTCTCGGCCCAGGCTGTGATGCTGCCCGCCAGGCTGGTGAGAGCTGTTCACTATGGCTCCGAGCAGGCCTGCCCAGTGGCCGGTGTCCGTGTGGGGCATCCCTGGACACTGGCTCTCAGGCCCAGAGGTCCTGAGTGTGGTCTGCCCGGCCTGGAGTTGGGAGCGCACTGGGAGGTGGAGAGATGGGCTCTGAGGCTGCGAGCTGCAGGGGGAGGTCTGCGCTCGTTGGGTCTGGGGCCTGGGCTCTGCGGCCTCCTCAGGGCTGCTGTGTCTGCTTGCGCAGGACGCCGGGCAGGACCGGGAGCGGCTGGCCTACTTCTTCAACCTGCCTGAGGCGCTGACCACCCTCCTGGTGCTGCTGACCACCGCCANCCAAAAATTAAAAAAAAAAAAAAAAAGATGAAGGAGATGAGACCAGTGAATTCAGGGACAATAGTGCAAATGACCTGCTGTAAGTGGCAGAGCAGTCTGTGGCCCTGACTCTGGGACCCTGTTCTTTCTACCACTTTATACTTCCTCTCTTATACTCTTTTCTTGGGAAAAGAGTTTAAGTTTAATAGAATTGACAGGGGTGATATTTAAAAATCTTGAGCAGAAAGAGTTTTCGGAAAGGATTTACTTTATTTCTCTGTTCCATGATTATGTCTATTTTTCCCTATTTTTATTCTTTTATCCCTATTTTTATTCTCAAATATCTCCTTTTCTCTGCCCGCTAGTCACTGTGTCTCCCATCTTATTTAGTAGTTTGTATCTTTAACTCCAGTCTCTTTCTGCGTTTTGAACGTGACTTGTGGTTTGACTATGCAGCTTCATGTTTTATTTCACCTGTTTCTCGTACGGGTTGTCGACTAGCACAGCTGTGTGTCCCATCTGAAAGAGTTGTTTCTTTGCAGGAGGTCTCTGGGCCACCGTCCGAGGCTCTGGTTTGGATAATGTTAACCTGGTGTTATTTGGATCCCAGTCTTGCATCATTAATGTCACTACAAGCAACTCACGAAGAATCCAGTGCAAAGTTCCATCCAAAGTAAGTGGAATCTTCTGACATCTCCTTTCTGGATAGATGACCATTATTAATGTGTAATTAATTATGTGCAAGGTTCTCAGTGGATCATTTCTTAGAACTAAGTTAACTGACATGATCTTCTCATCATGAGAGCATGTTTACTTGTATTGTTTACATGGATGCACTTCTGCTATGAAGTGGGAAGCTGACCCCACCAATGTGGCTTGTAATTAGCATCAGTTAATATCTTTTAAAAGAAAATGACCAGACTGTCCCAATCCACACTCAATGAATATTAGTGCCACTGAGAAAATATATTAATCTAGTGTACATTCTGAGTGTTGGTTTGCAAGACATATATCTTATAATTTTGCTTCTTTCTCAAGCAAACAGCTTAGTTTTCATCAGCAGTTTTGTTTTCTGGCGTGGATGGGACTGGTGAAACTTGGAATATTCTAGAATGTCTGCATGTATGCATGCTAAGTCACTTCAGTCATGTCTGACTCTTTGCAACCCTGTGGATTGTAACCCACCAGGCTCTTCTGTCTATGGGATTCTCCTGGCAAAAATACTGGAGTGGGTTGCCATGCCCTCCCCCAGGGCATCTATTTGACCCAGGGATCGAATCTGGGTCTCCTGCTTGGCAGGCAGCTTCTCTGCACCACCTGGGAAGCCTTTCTTTTCTCCAGGGGACCTTCCCAACCCTGAGACTGAATGCAGATCTCTTGCATTATAGTCTGATTCTTTACTGTCTGAGCCACTACTCAGCCCTGGAATGTCTGGTTCCTATGAAATAAATAGCTTAGTTAATCCTAGTTACTCCCTACTGCTTCCCTGTTCCCTTAGAAGCAAGTCCCTTAGCTTTCTCATCCCTCTTCAGTTGGTTCTGTCTCATAGATGGCACAAGAGGTTTGGGTCCAGGCGCTTGCCTAGTGCTGTGGGAGAGTGTCATGCTCACAGCTGAGCTTGAACATCCTATTCAGAGTTCACTTCAGTGCCATCAACATTCCTAGCACATCCATGATCCCCAAAGAAGGCTGTCTGCCAAACAATAAAGATCTCTGAAAGAAGAGATAACTCAGAATAATCTTTGATCTTTGGTCTCGTATTTTTAATCTCCTCTCATAATAGTCAAATATTATGAAATATTAGCTTTTATATATAAACTGTATGCAGTTCTAACATATGCTTGTATTGTGATTCATTTTCTGTTATTGGACATTTAGAGAATTTCCAAAGTTCCCTATATTTATTGTGTACTCACCGTGTGCCAATATAAAAACACAGACATATAAAGCATTTGACACAGGTATCTGGTTTTCTGAAACTCTTCTTAAATTAATGCTCTCATCGTCACATGGGTGCCTGCTTTCTGATCCCTTGGCCAACATTGAGTATCAGCCCTTTAGTATATATTGACCATTTTAATGGGTAAAATTTTTACTGATTGAATTTATTTCACTGGAGAGAATAAATATTAGGAAAATCAACTTTTAAATTTGAACCAAGCAATGCATGCAAAGTTTAAAAGAAAATGATAAAACAATCACACTGTCTCCTATCTCATTTCCCCATTCTTCAAGTCCCCCTTTCTGAAACAACTACTTTCAATTCCTTTGATTACAGTTACAGAACCATTTTTTGGTTAAATCAATAAACCATATTTACATTATTAAACTATTTAAATGATAATGGTAGAATCAGGCAATATATATTTTTTATAGTTTGTTTTTTCTTAGAGTTTTTTTTTTTTACATGTCTTCCTTGTAATAAAAATACTCTGTATTTAAAAAAAAATTCTTTATATCAGTTGCTCTTTTTTCTTGACGCCTTCTCTTCTGCTTCAATTTAACTTGGTGATTTCCAGATTTATTTTACAGGTTTCATCCTAGTGTTTCCCTTGATTGCTCTCTTGAACAGATTCACTGTTTCTTGGAATTTCTTTCTCCTTATTGGTTATTGTTTATCTTTTGAGGTCATATCTGTAATAAATAGTCCAAGACAGAAAATGTGGGAGGGAAGTTTTCTGAGTACTTAAATGTCTGAACGTATGCTCATACTTGATGGATAGTTTAGCAAGATGTAGATGTTTATTTGAAATTGCTCTTTTTTTTCAGAACCAATTGATGTGTTAATTGGAAATCACTCTTATTTACTCTTTAACCTGTTAGATACTGCACTTACCTTACCTATTCTAAGTACTAGTCACTGTGTGTGTGAGAGAAAGAGAGAGAAAGAGACTTGAAAGTAGCAATTATATTCTTTAAAAACAATTTTCTTGAAATTAATCTTTTAAACTAATTCTATATGGATTTCACTCACATCAGTCTTATTTACAGAGTTTTGATTTTAAAAATTAATTTTTAAAATTCCCAGGGGGAAGATGGACCTACTGTGAATGTGACTGTTATCTTGGGGGGCCGTTCTGTGGTTCTTGCCATGGCATTTACATACATCTCCTCTTTAAATCCAGTAATCGTGTCTCTCAGCAGAAATGGAAGCAGCATAGCAGGTAAAATACCTCATCCTGGAGGACATTTTCATTTTAGACCACTGATCCTATAAGAAAGGCAAACAATGGCCTTATTAATTTTTAATGAATGTAGTATTATATTTTGGATGGAAGTTATTTTTCTGAAAACCTGGAGACTGATTTTCTCATCTTGTGTGCTCAATTGCTAAGTTCTGTCCGACTCTTTGTAACCCCATGGACTGTAGCCCACCAGGCTCCTCTGTTCATGGGATTTTCTAAGCAGGAATATTAGAGTGGGTTGCCATTTTCTCCTCTTGGGGATCTTCCTGGCTCAGGGATTGAACCCACATCTCCTGCACTGGCAGGCAGATTCTTATCACTGAGCCACTTGGGAAGCTCTTTCTCATCTTAGCCATCATTAAATAAAATCTCCTTATATACATTTTTCTCTCTGTAAAATTGAGAACCATTTCTATCTTGAAAATGGGAATTCAATGGTAGAAATTCAGTAAACGTTTATTGCACCTATCATGTGCCAATAATAATAGTACAGACATATAATTGGAATTAATCTTTGTCATTAATTGATAGAATTATTAGTCTCAGTTTACAGTTTAGGAAACTAAGGGACAGAGAGAATAAGTAACTTGTCTAAGATGTTGCTTGTAGTAAGTACTAGAGCAGGGATTTGAACTCAAGCAGCCTGGTTGCAGATTCCAAGCACCCAGCCACGTATAGTTTACTATAAAATAGCATTTGGGGCAGCAGTTCCTATTATAGCAGTTATTTGATATGATTAGAGAATAGTATATTCTGATGAACTTGTTCCTTAAGAGACACGTATAGAAAAAATGAATTCTTTAACATTCCAACTGCATTAAACGACTTAATCTTTGATACGTTAGATGATACAACAGGATGTCTGTATAGATTTGGCAAAGTAGCAGGTAGCACGGTGTTTTGGTTAATTGGATGCCAGATGACAGAGTTTATGGCAGACATGTCTAAGGGTTTATTATACAAGACCATCAAATTTCCCAAAGAAACAGCCTGGACTCCATCCTTCTGGTAGTATTTTCATTTTCCATTGCTCAAGAGTACATAAATAAAGGGAGGTGTCCTTTAGCTTCTCAATATTATTCAGCTCAGATAGTGCAAAAGAAGAATTTGCTGCCTGAGGCGACCAAAGTGTGTGAAATTCCTTAGTGGTATAGATTCTTCCCAACGAAGTAGAAAAGGGAGGAGGGAGCCCTGTGTTCTATTCAGATTTCAGTGATTTTGGCTTTTAATAAAATTTCCCACCTATAATGAAAAGAATAAATACATTGCATCAGTGCCTCAAAGGCATCTCATATTAGCTTGACAATTGACCAAGAGCCCAAGGAGTTCATGTTATTGATATATACAACATGATGCATTATTTGCAGGATTTCCACTTGCATTGAGATCTTTCTACAGGCAGAATAAAGAAGAACATGTTATAAAACCCCAAGTGAGGGGTACCCTACTGGGAAAGTCTGTTTCAAAAGTTGGAGGGTATTAATACATATCTCCATCAAGAAGATGCTGATGCTGATGATGATAACAGAATCAAGAAGAAATCAGAGAAAGAGGAAGAGAAGCAGGGGAAGGAGGAGAAAGAGTTTGATGTGAGGGACCATTAGTGTGGTTTTTGTCATCAGCGCTAGATTTAAGTGAATTCCAACTTAACCACTCCCTGGGCAAGTTACTTAAATTTTTTTGCCTTTTTTTTTTTTTTAATGAAAGAGGTGCTGGCATCTTCATCTTTATTTTTAATATTTATTTATTGTTCTTAGTTGTGGCACTCAGGGTCTTTGATCTGTGTTATGGCGTGAGAACTCTTAGTTACAGCATGCAGGATCTAGTTCCCTGACCAGGGATTAAACCCAGGCTGCCTGCACTGGGAGCATGGAGTCTTAGCTATTGGACCACTCCTTTAACTTTCTTTTTTTGTGTCTCCAGTTGTTAGGTGGGAATAATCCTTTCAATGCAACTGGCAAAAACGGAGATAAAGTAGGTAACAGTACCTAGCCCACCCAGGAACTAACACGGAGTAAACACTCAATAAATGCTTTGTTGAAGTGAACACCATCATGCTGCCAGATACTGGATGTGGAATAAATGGGTCAAAGATGACCTCTGTACACTGGCCCCATGGGACTTCCTCCTTTAAGCAGGCTGGGATCCCTCAGCTGAAAACTCCGCCAATGCCAAATTCAAATTCTTTCACACCCAGTTGTTTTAAAGAAAGAAAGAAAGAAAAAGTCACTCAGTCGTGTCCGACTCTTTGTGATCCCATGAACTGTAGCCTACCAGGCTACTCCGTCCATGGAATTTTCCATGCAAGAATATTGGAGTGGGTTGCCATTTCCTTCTCCAGGGGATCTTGCCGACTCTGGGACGGAACCCAGGTCTCCTGCATTGCAGGCAGACTACCATCTGAGCTACCAGGGAAGCACCGCCCCCACCCCTGCACCGCCCACAAGCGTGTTTATTTAACCTTTTAGAGCCTATCTGCTTTACACACCCTACAAAAATGCATTTAACATCTGATAGCCACAGATCAGATCAACCTGGAGGTCTCAGAGCCATTACCACCCTGCAAAGCTCTCTGACCCAGAAACCACCCACTGGGATGCTGAGTGACTCATTATGTGAGGGCCGTAGAAGCTGCCTCTCTGATCTCTTTCTCCCCTAGGAGTTCTTTGCCCTCCTCCTCTTCTGGGTGGCAGTCTCTGATTGATGCTTCTGAAAGGTCTCCAGCTGGCAGATTTCCCCACCTATGGGACCTGTCAAAGCACCATCTCTATAAATCTTGTTCTGTGCTCCGGCCACCTTGTGATCATATCTTACCAGTCAACCCTGAAATTTCTGTACTCACTATACTGACGCTTCAGACCTGACGGTAGGAATGAAGTTGGGAAAACAGGAAGAAGTAAAGAGGATGCGGTACTGGGAAGAAAATGAAGTTAGCTTTCTTCAGCTTCAGCCACAGAACCATCTTTAACTTGGCCTCTTTCCATACAATCCTTAACCTGTATCCACATGTACCTGGAATTCCAGGAAGTCACCCCTTCTCTTTCCTTCTCTCCATGTCACTGGGTGATTAAATGAGAAATTGCTATAAAAGGCAAAGCTTTGGGTTAAACTGAAGTTTTTAGAATCAAATTGTAAATCCTTGACTCTCTATCAGTCCCTGTTGGGATTTATCTTTCAAATTGAATTTCAGGCACCAGCTTGCCCACAGGGCCTTTCCTGATATTCAGACGGGGGCTCTGATTTGAACAATGCCATGCCTCATTTCCACCTCTTTATGGCTTGTCTTGTTCTGAAGCTTTTTCGGCACCTATTTTTATTAACTTGGGAGGTTCTTTGAGGACAAGGGCCATATTTATTTTGTGTCTCTGTGGCATATTCTTCTTTATACTCAAGAAATATTTGAGATAAAATGAAGTGTATTCATTTTATTCATGTACAATGAATGCCCATCGTATACATGGCATTTTAGAGTTGCTAATAAACTAAAAAGGCATTGAGATATTTATTTACAAGACTGGGCTCAGGCCCTCACATTTCCATTAATCATCTCTGAGACCTAGACTTCTGAGCCTTGGTTTCCTCAAAAGCAAAATGCTGGTCCTGTTAACTGTCCGAATACTGTTATCAGGACAGTGTGAGGGTCAAATGGGATAGTATAGGTGAAAGGACTCCATAACTGTGAATTGTTGCTGTTCATTCACTCAGTTGTGTCCGACTCTTTGCAGCCCCACGGACCGCAGCATGCCAGGCTTCCCTGAATGACTGAATGCATATATGGCATTGCTGTGGGGCTCAGTGCCTACTGGAGACAGAGTTTTAGATTTTCATCTTCAGAGAAGTGGAGGCTGAAAAAGAGGTCACGAGGTGTTACTTTCCGGTTATGAAGACCATCATAACTACTCGATTTGCCTTGACACTGAGATGAACTAGTGATTCATGAGTATAATCATTCTGACAATTTCGCTTTCTGTGCCCTTGAGGTTATAGGCTGTAGCTCCATTAAAAGAGATGTAGGTTTCATGAAAAAAAAAATTAGGTTGACGTTAAAACTCTTGATTAGAGTATTATGCATAGTACTGACCATGTGTTTAATCCGGAAAGATAGTTTTAGAACTGAATACGTGATTGAAGCACTAATCCACTTCACAGGGGCTAATAGATTTTCTCCAACACAGGAGGCGAGATCCTTTCCATTGGAATGGTGCTGCCAGTGAACCACACAGATCTGGATGCTGAAGTCCGCATTGGGGACACCAGGGCTTGGGTCCAAGCGCAGACAGCTCAGGGCCTGGAGGTGGTGCTGCCCCCGCTGCCTGCCGGGCTCCATGGAATCTCAGTCTCCATCAATGGAGTCCACATTCACGCACAAGGGTGAGGTGGACTCCTGCCATTCATTATAGCTCTCCTGAAGGTCTAATGATTCAGTCGAAGAATTCTAGCTTTGAGTTAGGTCATTATTTTTTTCTTCTTCCTCTGAAGTTAAGAGATAAACACTAGAATCCTAAAATTTGAACAAATCTTAGAGATCCTACAGGACAGTTTACTCTCAAGTCCAATTTTTGGCTTACTGGTTGGGGAAAGGAGATCTTTCTGGAGCTAAGATGTCATGTCTCTTGGTTGGGCTGGGGTGGGGTGGGCACCTCTATGTCAGGAGAAAGAATCTGTGCTTAATAAGAGACTGCTTTCACTAAGACCTTTAATTAGACTGTATCTTGGGCTTTGAATAAATGCTGTCAATTACTGCACAAGCTGCTCTCAGTCCTATTTGCCCTGAAGTTCCTCTGCCCAGCATTTCTCCGGAAGTTCCCTCGCTTCATTCCAGAAAGTAGCTAAACACAGGGAGACTGATGTGCCCACCTGATGCCCGTGCAGGAAAACATCCCCCACAGGTTCTTTTCTACACTATTTCCCTCTTTCTCTGGTGGGCAGTGCTGGTCTCATATGCTTTCCATCACAGCCCCCTTTCTCTTTTCTTCTCTAATATACACATCTCTGCTGTTTCGTGCCTTCTTTTCTCCTGACTTTCAGTTATTTCATGACCATCTCCTCATTTTCTGTAGGGTGGATCTTCACATCCAATACATCACAGAAGTCTTCAGCATCCAGCCTTGCTGTGGGTCCCTTGTGGGTGAGTGGCTCTGAGCTGACTGGTTTCATTTATTCTGCAAGTCTACTCCCTGGCTATTCAGATTTTGTTCCTGGATTAATAAACTAGTGAGACCAGAGATGGGGCTGCAGGGAGAGGCACTTTGCCCTGCCCTGGGACCTGAGTGGTGTACTTTGGAGAGTGTGAAACTCAGGATTCTTTAGCTCAGTGAGTTCAGGAAATGAAAAAGAGATGTATCTAGTTTTCTTTTCTTTTCTTTTTTTTAATGGAAAGAGGCTGAAATATCTAAAAAGTGGCACATCTTGAGTACATATTACCAAATCACTTTGCTATACAACAGAAATGAGTGGAAATGAGCATGATGTTTTTGACCAACTACAGTTCAGTTGAAAAAAATACAGAAAACAAGTGAAGAGCTTCTTGAGTTAGCCATTTCAATACTGCTTATGCAAGGAGAGGAGACATGAGTCTCTGATGTCTTTACTTGCTCTGGGATGNAACAGAAATGAGTGGAAATGAGCATGATGTTTTTGACCAACTACAGTTCAGTTGAAAAAAATACAGAAAACAAGTGAAGAGCTTCTTGAGTTAGCCATTTCAATACTGCTTATGCAAGGAGAGGAGACATGAGTCTCTGATGTCTTTACTTGCTCTGGGATGTGGATGAAGGACCAGACAGAGTCAGGAGATGGATAGGAAGGTGTGGGTGGAAGGGAGGTCCAAGAGAGAGGGGATGTATTTATACGAATAGCTGATTACTTTGTTGTTCAGCAGAAACTAACACAACAGTGTAAAGCAACTATACCTCACTAATTAAAAAAGAAACCCCACAAATGCCAATATAGGAGATGTCAGGATTGGACAAATAGAGAAATATAGAAAACTATTCATCTTCATAAAAAAAAGAAAGCTGTGTATTTACATGTGATAATCATTGTGACAGTGTATGAAATAGCACATTATTCATTAGAATTTTCTTATTGAAGATTTACAATGTTGTATTAGTTTCAGGTATACAGTGAAGTGAATATATATACACATATCCATTCTTTTTTAGATTCTTTTTCTGTGTAGGCCGTTACAGAGTATCGAAGTGTTCCCTGCATTCTATACTAGGTACATTATCCTTTTTGAACATAGTATAATCCTTTTAAAAGCTGCTTTACTTTACCACTGATTTGGTGATGTTAAGGGGTACATGGCTTGCATCCCTGTCCTGTANTAGTTCTGTTTCAGGTCATAGAAGTGTTCCCTGCATTCTATACTAGGTACATTATCCTTTTTGAACATAGTATAATCCTTTTAAAAGCTGCTTTACTTTACCACTGATTTGGTGATGTTAAGGGGTACATGGCTTGCATCCCTGTCCTGTAGAGAGGGTTTGATTGCCCCTTAACTAGAAAGTGAGACAATATGACTATACCAGCAAAATCACAAGCATGCTTCAGTGTTTCAGTGGTTCTTGGTATGTCACATACAAATACACATATGACTATACAATATATGGATTACTGAAACACTATATAGACTAACATAGAAGATAGGTAGAAGAATTCAACGAATTTAATTTTTCATCAGTGTGTAAGTTGAATATCAGTTCAGTTGCTCAGCTGTGTCCAACTCTGCGCCCCCATGAACTGCAGCATGCCAGGCTTCCCTGTCCATCACCAGCTCCCAGAGCTTGCTCAAACTCATGTCCATCAAGTCGGTGATTCCATCCAACCATCTCATACTCTATCATCCCCTTCTCCTCCTGCCTTCAATCTTTTTCAGCGTCAGGGTCTTTTCCAGTGAGTTAGTTCTTTNTTATGTCCATTCTCTACGTCTGTGTCTCTATTCCTGCCCTGCTAATAGGCTCACCTGTATCATTTTTCAAGATTCCACATATGCGTTAATATATGATGTTTGTTTTCTGATTTTTAAGACGAGTAAGTGAGTAAGTTTATTTTCCTGCCGGTCAAAGTACAGCACAGGGACTCGGTTGATGAAACAACGTGAGGCCTTCTGTTCTCTCCACGGTTCTCACCTAAACCAGCGGTGACTGTTTTCCTGCAGTGTCTTTAGCTTCTCTGTGTGACCTGAGGCCTGAGGAGGAGGACTGCGAGACCTCCAGCTGCAGCTACGTGCACTGCGATTTGACCGTCACTGTGGGGACAGAGAGCCTGCCGGAATCATGGCCTTACTTCTACATCTGTGAAGAGAGTTCCCGATGCCTCTTGGCACGAGATCACTGGACAGAGTCTACCCTTCCATCGTTCTCAGGCCTCTTCATCAGGTAACTCAGTCCTCTCCCTCCCTGACTTTGCACACAAATGCGTGGCCAGTGGACTGATGGAACTCCATGTTGGGTAGACATGGCCCTGGGGCCAATGCTGTTGTCGGAGGGACTGTTCCATTGTGGATTCCAGCCAGCCTGCATATCAAAGCATCTCCTGTCTTTTCAAGTGTTCAAGAGAACATCTGAAAAATCTGCCCAGTAAACAGCCCACTTTGTTCTTGCTTAGATTTTAATATTTATCTTCCGATCCGAAGCAACATCTGGTGAATGCCAATGGGGAAAAAGATTAGACATTATGAAAAACAGAAGGCTCTTTTCCCCTCTCCTTTTTCTTTTCTTTCCAAACAGATTCACAAGTATGAGAAAAAGTCGTAGAGAAATCCAGCAGATTGTACAATGTTTATTCAAAAGAAGTGGGGGTGCACAGGCAGGACTGTAGATTTCGGATTTAGAAGTTATAAGCTTATAAGGATTTTTTTTTTTTGAACTTAAAAAACAAATACCACAACTTTCCGGGTAAAAATCACCTTTTCTAAACACATTTTTTAAAAAGTGTGGCCATATCGGTTGCTCTAGATAGACTTCATTTTCACAAGCAGCTCCTGTTTTATGAAGTGTGATGTTTTAGCACTGAACGTGGCCCAGTGTCCTTCTTTATTTCTTATCAAGAGTGATTACATCCAATTATTTAATGAAGGCCTATTTCCTCATTAAAAAATAAAACTAAGACCGAATACCCAGAGGAAAAGCAAGAACCAGCCTTTTTCACAGCAATTGGACTTTCTGATGTCCTGGGACAGTCTGTGTTTAGACTGGATTTGCCACCAGGAGTTTGGATTTAGTGAGAGGAAGAAAGGACATCCTTGAGGTTGTCATCTGGACTAGCAGGGAAAAGCTTGCTTAGGGCTCATCGGAAATGGGGCTGCAGCTGGTGCTCAGGGGAGATTGGATCTCAGCACACTGACGCTGGGCACCAAGTGTATGTCAGCTGGTCCTGACTCCCCAGAATTCGACAACTTTATTTCGGTCCCTAAGCTATTCTTTGGAGTTCTTCTATGCTCTTCTCTCTAGGAGGTGGCTGAGGGCAACTGAGCCCTGTGCTCATTCAGTCAGTCGTGTCCAACTCTTTGAAATCCCACGGATTGTAGTCCTTCAGCTCCGCTGTCCATGGGATTCCCAGACAAGAGTACTGCAGTGGGTTGCCATTTTCTTCTCCAGGGGATCTTCCCGACCCAGGGGTCAAACCCATGTCTCCTACACTGGCAGGCAGGTTCTTTACCACTGAGCTTCAGACCCTACTAAAAACTATGCCCTTATCTATGAATATCATTTTCAATATACATTAATAACCTTATAATTCTTCATACTCTAATTCAGCAATTTCACTTTCAAGATTTTAAGAAAGCAGTTAGAAATATGTAATATTTATGAAAAACTATAGTCTTTGAAGTTTTAGGTATAATAACAACAACAACAAAGCTGAAATGAAGTAAGTGTTTATACTAAGAAACCCTGAAGAATCATGATGGATAATATTTAACCAGATAGAGAAATGCTTACAATATATTAAGGAGTGAAATGTGCAGGTTATAAAATATTGCATCAATGTAATCCTGACAGTGTTTATAGTACCTGTGTCTGTAGGCATATGTGACAAGTATTTGCGAAAAGACTAGAAGGAAGTATTCCAAAACACCTAGGGTGCCTGTGCCTATGGGGTTGGGGGACTGATCATATTTGCTTTCATCATTGAGTTTTTATGTAATTTTTTCAGTGAATATGTACTAATTTCTTAATCAGAAAACACATTATAAATTATACAAGGGGAGTTAGGAAAATCATGTGCTAAATGACTTACCTTGTTCCTCTTAAGATTCTGCTTGTGAACCCAGGAAACTATTTTCCAGAATCTTTACAAGGGATCCATTTTATCACTCCTCTCAGCCAGCCACTACCACTATAAATTTGATGTCATTTGGCAAAGGCAGATATTCGTATCTGTGGCAAAAATATGCCCGATCTACCCATCTACCCATCCATCTATCCGATATTTATCTAATGTTTACTATGTTCTAGTTACTATATCAGAAGCTGGTGATTCAATGATGAATAGGATGCAAAGTGCCTACATTTAAGGGTCAGGAGGGGGCTAGACAGTGAACAAGGGGGTCATGTGTTGTGATAAGGGCTATAGAGTGATAGAAAACAGTAAAGGCTGTTTTTTTAAAAATTACTTTTTACAATTGAAGTATATTTGATTCACAATATTGTGTTACTTTCAAGTATACAGCAAAGTGATTCATATATATACAATATATTCTTTTCAGATTCTTTTCTCTTTTAGATTATTTTAAGATATTGAGCAAAGTTCCCTGTGCTATACAGGAGGTCCTTGTTGGTCATCTATTTTGTATATAGTTGTGTTTATATGTTAATCCTAAACTGCTGATTGGTCTCTCCCTACCCCTCTTTCTCCTTTGGTAATAGTAAGTTTGTTTTCTATGTCTGTGGGTCTATTTCTGTTTTGTCAATAAGTTCGTTCGTATCATTTTTTTTTAGATTCCACATATAAGAAATATGATTATGATATTTGTCTTTTGGCTTACGTCATTTAGTATGGTGATTTCTAGATCCATCTAAGTTGTTGCAAATGGCATTATTTCATTATTTTTTATGGCTAAGTAATATTCCATTGTATGTATGTATCACATCTTCTTTATCCACTCATTTGTTGATAGATATTGAATTTGCTTCCATATTTTGGCTATTGTAAATAGTGCTTCAGTGAACATTGGGGAATGTGTATCTTTTAGAATTATAGTTTTTTTCCATATATATGCTCAGGGTTGGGATTCCTGGCTTGGCTCAGAGGAGACTTTTCAGAAGAGGTGTCATTTAAGCTGAGCTAAAGACAAGTGTCATTATAGAGAGTCAGACAATGGTTGCAGCAAGTACAAATGACTCATCAAGTTTCATGAACTGTTAGAGGTCAGAAGGGCAGGAATAGGGTAGGAAGAAGGTAAAGTGGCTAAAGATGAGCTCAGGGAGGCAGGAAGACCTTGAAGGCCATAGTAAGGAGTTTGGATTATATTCTAAAACAGACTAAGTATCTTTATAAAATCACACTGTCAAGCCTTGGTAGTATCAGGGCTAGAACCCAAGGCTTCTGACTAACGGTGTACTTAGCATGATGCTATGTTGTCAGCATCAGCAGCAAGAGGCTTGGCTGGGCTGTGCGGGTCCAGGAGATGAGACAGAAGAAGTAATTTCAGGCTAAGTGAGGGAGACAGAATGACAGCCTGTGTTTTTATTGCCTCCCCTAGAGAGTGAGTACAAGGAGATTACCTGCTTACCTTTGGGTCTGATCAGACCAACTGAAAGAGAAAAGGGTCAGGAGTCAGGAAACTTAGGCTCTAGAACTCTCTACCACCATGTAGACCAAGTGTTTTTTCACATTCTATCAAAATAAATATTTGTGTGCAGGTGTATATGCATGCCCACTATATAATCTACCTTTGTATTTCTCTACATATGCATATGTCTATATTTAAATCTAGCCAGTTGCATTCCTTAATTCATAAGATGATTGTGGAAGAAAACATGGCTTAGTAATTATTAAGAAACTTTGAAATTTTGCAAATGTCAGTCTACTGTTGATATCCTGGTGTCTCTGCTCATCTTGGTGATGGCTTTTTAATGAAAAATATTCTAGTCAGATAATCAGAAAGGAAAAGAGAAAAAAAATGATGAGCTAAAAGTTGTGAAAAAGTCTAAGGATCAGAAAGGGGTTTTAACTCTTTTAGAGCGAGAAGAACATGATGTTTTTCACTTTATTCTTTTATTGGGAAGCACATACAGGCACACAGAGTGGGAAGCTGCCTGGAGACCCAGGACGATGGGAGGCAGAGTCAGGGGTGCTTTGGTGGGCAGCCCTAAGCCCGACTTCACAGAGGTGGGGAGGAGGTGGGCCCTTCCACACCACGATCACTGGTCTTTCCTAGGAAGATCAGTGGCCCCAACATGACATCTACTTCTTCTGTCGTGTCTGAGACTGTGGAGAGCAGGCTGTCTCCTCCGGGAATGGCTTGGAAAGCCACAGCAATCCTTGCTACAATGTCGACAGATACCAGCAGGACCTTCTGCCGGGGGATCAGCTGTTGGAGGACTTCCTGAAGGAACAGGCTTTGTTTAGTTGGTCTAGGACTCTGTCAGCCGGAGTGACCTTCCGATGGCAGGTGATACATATCATGCTTCTGGAGTCACTAGTGAAATGGAACAATCCACTGTGAACTGGAGGGCATTGCTACAGGCAGGTGGAAGGAGGGCAGGGCAACTTACCCCATTTTACTCTGACATTTGCTTTTGAAGAGACTAGAAAGGGTAGACAAAGGCTCATTAGGAGGTGGAAGCTCATGACCAAGAAAGGTTGTGAAGGGAGCTGGTTGTCTCTTCCCTCGGTATCCAAGATCATCCTATAGTGAGTGCAAAAAACCTGCTCAGACGAGTGAAGATCCACAGGGGGAAATGAATGTGAGAGGGAGCACAGAACAGGTAGAGGTGACGGCAAATATTCTTTCTCTTGCCTAAAAAGCAAAACAAAGGGAATTCTGGAAATGTAGAAAGCTGGCAATAGCACCCGACTCCAGTATTCTTGCCTGGAAAATCCCATGGATGGAGGAGCCTGGTAGGCTGCAGTCCATGGGGTCGCTAAGAGTCGGGCATGACTGAGCGACTTCACTTTCACTTTTCACTTTCATGCACTGGAGAAGGAAATGGCAACCCACTCCAGTGTTCTTGCCTGGAGAATCCCAAGGACGGGGGAGCCTGGTGGGCTGCCGTCTATGGGGTTGCACAGAGTCGGACACGACTGAAGTGACTTAGCAGCAGCAGCAGCAGGCTTGTATTATCCCTGACAAAATTCCAGAATGAATTATTAATCAGATAGTTTGTGAGTCTTCAGAAATGGAAGTAACAATCTGGGAACTGATTCACAAGGAACAGGATGGTGTGGGAAACCAAGTTCGTTTCCTTTCTGGTGACATTAGAAGAGATTTATGATGGTAGTGGTGAAACTACTATTCTATTAAACTATTCTACCCACTCCTCTACTCCCACCTCTAGTAGCAAAAGAAAGGGTCTCACTGCAAAGCCCAAAATGCCCTGGCACAAACATAGAGTTGCTTTGAAGTCAGGTGTTTCACTTGGAAGGTGAATTTTGCATTCTACTTCCTCATATTTCCATAGGTATCTAAACATCACATCATATTTTAATTAGAAGTTAAATTGATTTTCTTTTCTTTACTGAATCTTTGAGTGCAGCCAACACTCCAGGAACAAATCCTGTGGCTTTGTCTACCCACTGGATGATGGCTCATCTAAATGGATGTGTAGCTGCGTTACAGGCTCAGATTCCAAATGTATCTGAGCATTGGGTCCACATCAGAGAGATGACCTGGAACAACAATGAGTGTAAATTCCCACATTGACATTTCAACAATAATACCACCAACATCCCTACCACCCAAAACTAACAACGGCTGACTTTATCAGCCACTTCCAAGTGCCAGATTCTGTACAGATCCGTTTGTTGGCTTCATTTTGCTCCATCCCCCAATACCTTGTTTTATTTAAATATATTCAGCTTTAATTGGAGGGTAATTGCTTTACAATGTTGTGCTGGTTTCTGCCCCAATACCTCTTGAAAACATGTTCTTTATGATTAGTAATTTCATTTTATAAACATGCTTTATAAACCAAAGCTTAGAGAATCATGTTTTCACAATGTCAGATGGATGGTAGATATCTGTTTAGGGATTTGAATCTAGTTGATCAGCTTCCAAGCCTCAACTCTGCATGCTAATACTCCTCAGAAAATTGTCATGGCTCTGAGACTTCAAGTTCACTGTCTTAATTTAAACTTGAAAGTGAAAGTTAGTCACTTAGTTGTGTCTGACTCTGCGACCCCCTGGACTGTAGCCCACCAGACTCCTCTGTCCATGGAATGCTCCAGGCAAGAATACTGGAGTAGGTTGCCATTTCCTTCTCCAATTTAAGCTTGGGGGACTACAAAACGAATACAGTATTGAGTGCCATGGTGGGGAGGGCTTAGGTAAGGGGAGACCACAGCCTCAAAGGTCAGCCAAACTGGGCTGCACAATGTTAAAATATTGACACTGTACAGTAGGTCCAGAAGATAGTGGGTATGGGAGTCATGTCTTGGATGGATATGGAGCTGAGAATATTCTAGCCTGAAGACAAGGAGATTAAGTAGGTGTAATAGTTATCCTGCTCATTACTTCTAACAAAGTGTGGGAGAAACTATTTTTGACATTGATTTGAAAAAAATATAGTTCAACATGATAGTTTCTCAAGCAGTGACCTTTTACCCTTTTCATCACCAATCCTGGTCTTCCCATGGGATCAGCCATCTTGGCCATGATGCTCCATCTCAAAACTTAGAAGTACTGCTCTAGGAGTTGGGACCCCGGAGCCTCATCTTGGAGCTGTCATACTTTTCATGTATGGACTTTATGCAAATCCTCAGGTCTCTTTTTTACACTTTTCTTATGCCTCTACCTACTTTACTGGCTGAAATGACATCATACATATGAAATTGTTAAAAAGTGTAAAACATCATGCATTATTATAACTAATCTAGGAGCTAGTTGCAACAATGCCTAAAGCCAGGATTATTCTCGAGCAAGTATCACACCTGTTGGGGGCCATACCATGCAAACTACATGGTCTTGTTTCCTTTAGACCACATATTTTTAGACTTTCTGTAATGCTACACTGCTGTTTTTCATTTTGAACCCACTCTGGTTTCTCTCCTTAAAGCAAGAGGACTTTTAAAGCAAGTGGCTGGTAATATAACTGGCACATATATCGAATCTCCTTAGTCTGGGCTGTTAAGTAAGTTTAATTAATTTACTAAGTTAATGTTCCACTGCTAGCAACAGAGACTCATTGCCATCAGCTGGGGAGAGGGAATTGAAAGCTTAAATGAGCTCATTTTTTCACAGTTGGAATTAGGGACCAGTTAGCCAGTTGTGTGGGTTTTCCAATTTCTCCCTCTGCCCTGGGGGCATTTAGCAATTCACTCCCCAAACAGAGTGTAAGAACAGGAAGAGAGAAGGGGTAAAGAAAAAAAGAATTTTTTTCCCCAACATTTGCTTCCATTTTTGCAACTGGAAGTATTATCTGTGTATTGCTTGTTCGGTTGGGCTTGGAGAAGCTTTTGCTAAATGTGTCTGATAGATCTGGAAAAGAGAAAGGCCTCAGTGAAAGATATTTACCACGTGCATTTTCATTGCAGGGTGTGCAGATAAAGGGAAAANCTTGTATTATCCCTGACAAAATTCCAGAATGAATTATTAATCAGATAGTTTGTGAGTCTTCAGAAATGGAAGTAACAATCTGGGAACTGATTCACAAGGAACAGGATGGTGTGGGAAACCAAGTTCGTTTCCTTTCTGGTGACATTAGAAGAGATTTATGATGGTAGTGGTGAAACTACTATTCTATTAAACTATTCTACCCACTCCTCTACTCCCACCTCTAGTAGCAAAAGAAAGGGTCTCACTGCAAAGCCCAAAATGCCCTGGCACAAACATAGAGTTGCTTTGAAGTCAGGTGTTTCACTTGGAAGGTGAATTTTGCATTCTACTTCCTCATATTTCCATAGGTATCTAAACATCACATCATATTTTAATTAGAAGTTAAATTGATTTTCTTTTCTTTACTGAATCTTTGAGTGCAGCCAACACTCCAGGAACAAATCCTGTGGCTTTGTCTACCCACTGGATGATGGCTCATCTAAATGGATGTGTAGCTGCGTTACAGGCTCAGATTCCAAATGTATCTGAGCATTGGGTCCACATCAGAGAGATGACCTGGAACAACAATGAGTGTAAATTCCCACATTGACATTTCAACAATAATACCACCAACATCCCTACCACCCAAAACTAACAACGGCTGACTTTATCAGCCACTTCCAAGTGCCAGATTCTGTACAGATCCGTTTGTTGGCTTCATTTTGCTCCATCCCCCAATACCTTGTTTTATTTAAATATATTCAGCTTTAATTGGAGGGTAATTGCTTTACAATGTTGTGCTGGTTTCTGCCCCAATACCTCTTGAAAACATGTTCTTTATGATTAGTAATTTCATTTTATAAACATGCTTTATAAACCAAAGCTTAGAGAATCATGTTTTCACAATGTCAGATGGATGGTAGATATCTGTTTAGGGATTTGAATCTAGTTGATCAGCTTCCAAGCCTCAACTCTGCATGCTAATACTCCTCAGAAAATTGTCATGGCTCTGAGACTTCAAGTTCACTGTCTTAATTTAAACTTGAAAGTGAAAGTTAGTCACTTAGTTGTGTCTGACTCTGCGACCCCCTGGACTGTAGCCCACCAGACTCCTCTGTCCATGGAATGCTCCAGGCAAGAATACTGGAGTAGGTTGCCATTTCCTTCTCCAATTTAAGCTTGGGGGACTACAAAACGAATACAGTATTGAGTGCCATGGTGGGGAGGGCTTAGGTAAGGGGAGACCACAGCCTCAAAGGTCAGCCAAACTGGGCTGCACAATGTTAAAATATTGACACTGTACAGTAGGTCCAGAAGATAGTGGGTATGGGAGTCATGTCTTGGATGGATATGGAGCTGAGAATATTCTAGCCTGAAGACAAGGAGATTAAGTAGGTGTAATAGTTATCCTGCTCATTACTTCTAACAAAGTGTGGGAGAAACTATTTTTGACATTGATTTGAAAAAAATATAGTTCAACATGATAGTTTCTCAAGCAGTGACCTTTTACCCTTTTCATCACCAATCCTGGTCTTCCCATGGGATCAGCCATCTTGGCCATGATGCTCCATCTCAAAACTTAGAAGTACTGCTCTAGGAGTTGGGACCCCGGAGCCTCATCTTGGAGCTGTCATACTTTTCATGTATGGACTTTATGCAAATCCTCAGGTCTCTTTTTTACACTTTTCTTATGCCTCTACCTACTTTACTGGCTGAAATGAGATCATACATATGAAATTGTTAAAAAGTGTAAAACATCATGCATTATTATAACTAATCTAGGAGCTAGTTGCAACAATGCCTAAAGCCAGGATTATTCTCGAGCAAGTATCACACCTGTTGGGGGCCATACCATGCAAACTACATGGTCTTGTTTCCTTTAGACCACATATTTTTAGACTTTCTGTAATGCTACACTGCTGTTTTTCATTTTGAACCCACTCTGGTTTCTCTCCTTAAAGCAAGAGGACTTTTAAAGCAAGTGGCTGGTAATATAACTGGCACATATATCGAATCTCCTTAGTCTGGGCTGTTAAGTAAGTTTAATTAATTTACTAAGTTAATGTTCCACTGCTAGCAACAGAGACTCATTGCCATCAGCTGGGGAGAGGGAATTGAAAGCTTAAATGAGCTCATTTTTTCACAGTTGGAATTAGGGACCAGTTAGCCAGTTGTGTGGGTTTTCCAATTTCTCCCTCTGCCCTGGGGGCATTTAGCAATTCACTCCCCAAACAGAGTGTAAGAACAGGAAGAGAGAAGGGGTAAAGAAAAAAAGAATTTTTTTCCCCAACATTTGCTTCCATTTTTGCAACTGGAAGTATTATCTGTGTATTGCTTGTTCGGTTGGGCTTGGAGAAGCTTTTGCTAAATGTGTCTGATAGATCTGGAAAAGAGAAAGGCCTCAGTGAAAGATATTTACCACGTGCATTTTCATTGCAGGGTGTGCAGATAAAGGGAAAACAAATAAACAATAAAAGAATGGAAACAAAATTACAGAAATTTGCAAAATTTGACAAATGGTGGCCTGTAGTTGCCACAAGCTAATGGCTTGCAATGATTAATAAGAGTAAAAATAATTGCATTTCATTAAGATTGATGACACCCCATTTAACCTCCCCTCTCGTTTCAGCCCTAAAGTGGAAAGAGATGAAGTTCTCATCTATAATAGCTCCTGTACCATTACCATGGAAACTGAGGCAAAGATGGAGTGTGAGACGCCTAATCAGCCAATTACCGCCAAGATTACTGAGATACGGAAAAGCCGGGGCCAGAACACTCAGGTATAATCAAATCTTTTTTACAGACTGATTCAAACAGCTCAAATTAAATTTGTAATACTGTGTACATTAAAAAAACAATTTAGCCCAAATGGCAGCGATATATAATATTAAATGCTCTCAAACTTTGAGGAGCTGGTCTAATGCACAGCATCTGAATTCATAGTTAGCTATGGTTAATCATATATTTTCTCAAAAATAAATGAGTGCTGCCTGGGCTTTTTTAAAGCAAATTCTGAGCAGATAATCTCAGCATTTTGTCCTGCTTTCCATGAGCACGTTTGAAAGAAGCTCTCTGTGGTTTATTTCTCCATGAAACAAATGGCCTACAATTTCACCAGGCCCTTCTGGAAGGTTTCCAAATCACTCAGCCATCTTCATTTGGTGGGATGACAGTGTCTGCTGGCCTGTCCCGTTCATGTGTGTGCCGTACAGAACAAACAGAGTGGAAACTTCCACTTCTGAGAGGATGACATGGAAATTAGGACCGAAGAGGGAAAGGGTCTGCAGGGTCATCTGGCCCCGCCTCCCTCCTTCATCTATCCATTTTACACCATCTTAGCCACCCCTCCAAGGGGCTCTTATAAGAAGGTGTTCTTAAAAGTCGTCCCTAGTGAGAAATTCCACAGCCTCCCAGGGAATTTTTAAAAATTGAAATCAGAGGCAAAGCGCTCTTTGGAAATATATCAGATAATCTTTTACGACTCTCCGGGCTGCTCCTGGTACACAGATAAAAAATAATATTTATTGAGCACCTACTCCCTTAGGTGTCTTTCTCTTTATGAAAGCGATCCTCAGATCTTCCTCTTTTGTCTCTTTTATTGAGACAAACCTTTACTGAGTGCCTATTAAGTGCCACACAGGGTCGTAGATCTTGTAAATGTTGCCCAGATGAAGGCTTTGCAATCCTAAACTGTACTTCCTGGGTTCGTGAGGCGTGGTTTTCTCTTAACTTCTGGGCTGGTGCTGAAAATGCATGCTATGATAAGTAACGTGATTTTTCTGTCCCCTGTCTGCCTTCCCATCTCCCCCTCACCCAGCCCCCCAGGATCTCCTTGTCCAACCTCCCTCTTCCCAGGCTTCTCATGCCCCTTTCCTGGGCCTTCAGGTGGTTGTACAGACTGTCACTTCTTCCTTCCTTCCTGTCACTTCCTTCCTTCATTGTCTGCCGGCCGCCCCCCCTCCTCTGCCAAATGCACCTCTTCCTTTCAATGCTTCAGTGCATCAACAGCTTTAATTCTTCATCTGCAGCACTAGGGTCCCCTAATAACAGCCTCCTCTTCACGCCAGTGCCCCTTCTCAGCAGTTGGCTGGCAGTGATGTCTCAAAGGTTTACGGTAGTGAGCGAGGCTGCTGAATTAGTCTCGAAATGTAGAAAGGGAACTGTGGGCTGAAGACTAGCTCTGGGACACTGAGCAATCCTTAAGACTTTCTGGGCCTCTGTTTCTGCTGCAGGCAATAAGCTGGATTGTTGGTCTGCTCATCTGAACAAATGTGGTGACAGAGAGGAAGAGGCAGGTAGCACAGGCGTGAGGAGTGGGCTTTGAGCTGGACTGCTGGAGCTGGAACAGATCCCTTGCTCCCGGGGGGTCTTCTGGCAACTTAGCCCCTCTGTGCATCAGTTTTCTTGTCTGTAAAGTGGGGATAATAATGGTACCTGCCTGATAGGGTTGATATTTGGATTCTGGTGTGCAAGCTGTTGTGAACTGCATCTCACCACAGTCAATGTCCTGTCTGATAGGGTTGATGTGAGGATTCTGGTGTGTGAGCTGCTGTGAACTGCATCTCACACACAGTCAATGTCCAGTGTTGGCTGTTCTTGGCCGTGCTGTTTGCTAGTTTCAGTGCAAGAAAATGAAACAGGATCATTTCTCTGTAGTGTTCACTGCTTTGACCAGATCATTTCACTTAGATCTCTTTGAATTTTCTATCATCTCAAAGACTAACTTTGAATTGGTTTTGAAGACTAGATGTCTGTCATCTTTAAATATTTATCTTTCTCCCTCCCGCTTTGGTAGCCTAAGTTTGTTTTCAATGTCCATGAGTCTGTTTCTGTTTTATAAATAAGGTCATTTGATCATCTTAGATTCTACATGTAAGTGATATCATAAAATATTTGTCTTTCCTGTCTGACTAACTTCACTTAGTGTGCTCATCTCTAGTTCCATCCATGTTGCTGTGAATGGCATTATTTCACTCCTTTTTATGGTTCATATTCAATTATGTGTGTGTGTGTATATATACGTATATACCACATTTTCTTTATTTGTTCATCTGTTGATGGACATTCAGGTTGCTTCCGTGTCTTGCTATTATAAATAGTGTTGGTATGCACATTGGGCTGCATGTATCTTTTTGAATTAGAGTTTTCATTATTTCTGGATTTATCTGGAGTGGGATTGCTGGATCATGTGGCAATTCAATTTCTAGTTTTTTAAAGAACTTACATACTGTAATCCATAGTGGCTATACCAATTTATCAATACATTCCCACTAACAGTGTAGGAGAGTTCTCTTTTCTATCTACCCTCTCCAGTGTTTATTATTTGTAGATTTTTTGATGGCCATTCTGACCAGTGTGAGGTGACACCTCATTGTACTTTTGATTTATGTTTCTCTAATAATTGGTGGTGTTGAGCGTCCTTCTCCTTTCCCTTTTCCCACTCCACTTGAATGTTTTGCTGAAATGCTACTTCCTGGATGAAGTCTGTCCTTCCCACCCTATTTAAAGTTTCAACCCAGTGCTGCTTACTCCATGTGTCATACTGGCAATTTTCCTTAGTCTGTTCCATTTTTTTCCCCCTAGACCTTGTCACCTGCTAACATATTATGTAAGGTAATATGTTATTATTACATAAAATAAACAAATAAGTTCTGTTTATTTATTGTTTAGTGTCTGACTTTTCTGGCTAGACTATGATCTCCAAGGAGGCAGAGTGTTTGTCTGCTTTGTTCAGTGGTTTGTCCCAAGTATCTAGAACAAAGCCTGAATCAATTGTACAAACGGACAATATATAAATAAAAATAAGAACAGTTAAAAGAAACTTTCTCACATGTTCCTTCTCTAATTGCATCCCCTGAAGACTCTGTCTGAAAGAAGGCATGCACACACACACACACACACACACACACACAGAGGTATAGATATACCCGTTTGCACACAAAGGTGTTATTGTGTCATTAATATTGTTCTTCAACTTGTATTTTTAAAAAACCTATTGACAGTCTAGGATATCAGCTCCTGAAAAGAGGCACTTTGTTTTGTTGCTTCTGTTTCCCAAAGCTTAGAACAATGTCTAATACACAGCAAGTCCTCTTAAAGTTTATTGAAAGGACAAATAGATTTATAAATGAATGAATGCATCATGATCATCTTCCCATTTTAGCATAGGTACATTTTTCTCTTCTTCAGAAATTGTTGTATTGCTATGGTACATCAAAACAAGAGAAAAGATATTAGGGAAAAAAAACAACATCTAAAATGTTGATGCAAAATGCAATAAAGTGCCATAACAACCAGCAGTTTTGAAGAATTCCTGAAGGATAAAGAGTGGGTTGCATTGGATGGGTAGAGAAATCGTAGCAGAATAAACATGATGCAAAGTCAGTTTAGAGAAAACTGATAAAAAGAGTCCACTATACTTTTCAATGGAATTCCCAGAGAAATTCCAAACTTGAGAGTCCGGCAGGGCAGGCATCAGAGTGACTAATGAAAGAATTGCTTCGGAGAATTGCTAGGGCCTTTTCCCTCACTTTTCCCTCTCTTTTTCTGTGTCCCCAGGATGGCTCTGTGGCTCTCAAGATGAAGTCTTAAGAGTGATTCACAAAGCAAAAAAGGGATTATTTTGGTGTGGTCCTTTGTGGGTATCAGTGTCTTTTTTAAACTTGGCCTAACCCAAGGTGACTCTGAGATTCCAGGACAGACTCAGGGAGAGAAGGAAGAAAAGGGTGGGGAAAGCCACGTTCTTCTCATTTCTGCCTCCGAGGAATCCCTTTATTTTCTCTCCACTCATCCAGATGTTTCACCCAGCAATTTCCTAACTTGAAATTGTGCTAACTTGAAGAGGTTTCTGTGAACATCTGATCTGCCACATCAGTGGAAAAAGAAGTCAGAAACAGTGCTGTTAAAGTTATCTGGCAGGTGATTTTAAACCTAGAATCCTACACCCTGTACAACACTATTTGAAATAGAAACAAAATAAAGACATATACGCTATACAAAATTTAGAAAGTTTATCACCCTTGTGCACTCTCTGAAAAATGACATGCTCTGTAAAACCATAAAATGAATCCAAGAAGATGGAATGAGAAACAAGAAACTAATGAACAAAGAACCTGAAAATAGCAAAACCAGAGAAAAACAGTTGAAAATATGACTGTGAAGCTTAATATAGTTAAGAATGGACTCTTAACCAAACAGAGGAAGGTACCTCCTATGTCAAGGTGATAAAATAAAAGGAGGACCAAAAACAGAGGCATAAGCATCCTTCTTGATAAAGTGAGGAGATTTTTGTAACACAGGACAACACGTCAAGATGAAAAGTATATGAGAAATGTGGATGAATTTATGGGGAATAGGAACATAAAAATTAAGTTCCTGCAAAGGGACATTTAGATAAAAAACAGGATAGTTTGTCCCACTGGACCCTAGAAGAACTTTGGATTTAGAAAAATTTAGGTACCAGGAAGGAGCTTCCCTAGTAACTCAGCTTGTAAAGAATCTGCCTGCAATGCAGGAAACCCCAGTTCATTTACTGGGTCAGGAAGATCCCTTGGAGAAGGGATAGGCTACCAGTATTCTTGGGCTTCCCTGGTGGCTCAGATGATGAAGAACCTGCCTGCCATGTGGGAGACTTGGGTTTGATCCCTGGGTTAGGAAGATTCCCTGGAGGAGGGCATGGCAACCCATTCTAGTATTCTTGCCTGGAGAATCCCATGGACAGAGGAGCCTGGCAGGCTATAGTTCATGGAGTGGCAATGAGTCAGACAAGACTGAGTGACTAAGCGCGCTTGTGCGTGCGCGCATGTGCACGCACATGCACACACACACACACAGAGGTATCAGGAAATGGACAAGAGTCTGGAGGGGTTGTTTGAAATCTCTATAAAGAGTAGCTAGAGCCCAGGACATTACTGCTGGCAGACCCAGTCTGACATCTCCTGACCACTCCTTCCTCCAGGAAGCAGAGACATAATTGATGGACATACTGAATCAGTGAGGTATTAATTGGGTGCTTGATGGGACCTATTAGGTTCCAAATAGGAAAAGGAGTATGTCAAAGCTGTATATTGTCACCCTGCTTATTTAACTTATATGCCGAGTACATCATGAGAAATGCTGGGCTGGATGAAGCACAAGCTGGAATCAAGATTGCCGAGAGAAATCAATAACCTCAGATATGCAGATGACACCACCCTTATGGCAGAAAGTGAAGAAGAACTAAAGAGCCTTTTGATGAAAGTGAAAGAGGAGAGTTAAAAAGTTGGTTTAAAACTCAACATTCAGAGAACTAGGATCATGGCATCCAGTCAGATCACTTCATGGGAAATAGATGGGGAAACAGTGGCAACAGTGGCTGGCTTTATTTTTAGGGGGCTCCAAAATCACTGCAGATGGTGACTGCAGCGATGAAATTAAAAGAAGCTTAGTCCTTGGAAGGAAAGTTATGACTAATCTAGACAGCATGTTGAAAAGCAGACACTGTACTTTGCCAACAGAGGTCTGTCTAGTCAAGGCTATGGTTTTTCCAGTAGTCATGTATGGATGTGAGAGTTGGACCATAAGGAAGGCTGAGCACTGAAGGATTTATGTTTTTGAAATGCGGTGTTAGAGCTGACTCTTGAGAGCCCCATTGACTGCAAGGAGATCCAACCAGTCCATCCTAAAGGAGATCAGTCCTGAGTGTTCATTGGAAGGACTGATGTTGAAGCTGAAACTGCAATACTTTGGCCACCTGATGTGAAGACCTGACTCATTGGAAAAGACCCTGATGCTGGGAAAGATTGAAGGCGGGATGAGAAGGGGATGACAGAGGATGAGATGGTTGGATGGCACCACTGACTCAACGGACATGAGTTTGAGTAAACTCCGGGAGTTGCTGATGGACAGGGAGGCCTGGTGTGCTGTGGTCCATGGGGTCGCAAAGAGTCGAACACAACTGAGCAACTGAACTGAACGGAACTGTCCAGCACAGGGGAGGAGGGGATGGAGAATACAAGATTTCCAAGTTGGAAAATTGTTTATCTCCTCTGACCCCCTACAAAATTCTTTTTTGTTTTTTTTTTGCCTCCAGCTCCAGTATCCTGGTAATTCAAATTCTATTCTTTCCAGAAAGGAGATTGGAAGATACTTTTTTTTGGAGCTAAAGACACATGGATTTGGACATTTGGAAGCCTTATGACGTCCCACTTACACAGATTGTTCACTTCAATTTTTAGTGCATTCCTCTTAAATGTGAACAGACAGACTTCTGGTTTTGGCCACAAGAGAGTGATGTCTTAGACATACCCACCTACTGGGTTTCCCTGGTGGCTCAGGCGGTAAAGAATCTGCCTGCAGTGTGGGAGACCTGGGTTCAGTCCCTAGGTTGGGAAGATCCCCTGGGGAAGAGAATAGCTCCCACTCCAGTATTCTGGCCTATAGAATTCCATGGACTGTATAGTCCATGAGGTCGCAAAGAGTCGGACACGAGTGAGAGACTTTCACTTCCACTTCACTTTCATCTGCTGTACGTGACTATAAAACTAGTTAGAATATATTTCAGGCTTTGGGTAATAGACACAAGGCTGTGATCCTTGAGAGAAGGGAAACACACAAGGAGATCAAGCAGCGTTCTGTCTGGGGATACTATTCTAGACACAGCATAGGGAGAGAGACCTCAAGCAGAGAGAGACAGCATCCCTGGGGGGTCATCGGAAGCTGGAGCTCAGGGCTGCTTTTGTAGGGAGGAGGCATGGAAATGGAAGTGGAGGTGAGAGGGAGAGAAAAATATTTAATGAGATAATGGCCATTTTTTTTCTCAAATTTGATAAAATACAATCCCACAGATCCAAAAAACTTGAAAGTCCCTCTATTGTGTCTGACTCTTTGTGACCCCATGGACTATACAGTCCATGGAATTCTCCAGGCCAGAGTACTGGAGTGGGCAGCCTTTTCCTTCTGCAGGGGATCTTCCCAACCCAGGGATCTAACCCTGGTCTCCCACACTGCAGGTGGATTCTTTACCAGCTGAGCCACAAAGGAAGCCCAAGAATACTGGAGTGAGTAGCCTATCCCTTTTCCAGCGGATCTTCCTGACCCAAGAATCGAACCAGGGTCTCCTACATTGCAGGCATATTCTTTACCAACTGAGCTATGAGGGAAGCCATAAAGCTTAATGAATCCGAATCAGAAGAAACATTAAGAGATCCATTACTGGATTTTTCAATAATGTTAAGACATTAATGTTATAATGCTGAGACGTCAGTTCTAAGTTAATATTCAGAATCAATGCAATTCCAATAAAACAACCCAACTTTTAATTTTGGTAGCAGTTTCCAAGCTCATTAAAAATTTCTATGGAAATGTGATGAATAACCAAATATAGCTTTGAGAAAAACAAATTTTGATGAGTTACCCTGCCTGATTTCAAGTCTACTGTAAAGCTATGGTAATCAGAGTTCTAGGCAAGATTTCATTTGAAAGCAGTGCTCTATTGCCAGAAGTATGTTTGAAAGCTCTTACTGCAGTGTTGTGGAAACCAGGGAAGGGAAGAGACTGAATGAAGGGGTGATGAGGTGCTTCAGAAGATAATATGATTAGAAGGTCCTTAGGAGGAGCCTGGTGGGCTGCAGTCCATGGGGTTGTGAAGAGTTGGACACGACTGAGCGACTTCACTTTCCCTTTTCACATTCATGCATTGGAAAAAGAAATGACAACTCACTCCAGTGTTCTTGCCCGGAGAATCCCAGGGACGGGGGAGCCTGGTGGGCTGCCGTCTATGGGGTCGCACAGAGTCGGACATGACTGAAGCGACTTAGCAGCAGCAGTGATGCTTGAGGCTGCAGGATAGTATCGATGGGGAGGAAAACCAGAGTTTGTGGGGATAAAGAGTAAGTGAGTGGTGAGTAAACACAGCAGCTGGTGCAGATCACAAGTAAGAAGAGAAAGGACAGATGAAGATTGAGGGTGGGCAGCCAGCCCCTTCCTCATGCCAATACTCAGTACCTCAATATCATTGGCACTAGGGATGGTTTCTTTTCTTTCTTTCTTTTTTGGTATTTTAATGTACTTTATGTATAATGTCATTAAAAAAACAGTTTTCATTGGATCATAGTTGCTTTACAATGTTTTACTATACAGCAAAATGAATCCGCCATATGTATATATATGTATACCCTTCCCTTTGGACTTCCTTGGGAACATGCTGTATAACAGCACAGGGAGTTCTACTTAAGGCAACTGTGGTGACCTGAAAGGGATGGCTTCTTATGTTCAAGACACTTTGATTCAAGTGGGGATCTTTAAGGATGTAACTTGATTTGACTAGACAGAATCTCTGCAGGTGTCTCACCCTATTCATTCATCTGTGTGTGTGTGTGTGCGCACGCGATCAGTTGCTTGGTCGTGTTCATTCTTCTAGTGACTACAAAATAAATTTCATGTGCTCCTGATGTTAGCTGGTTGGTTGAATCACTGCCATTTATTTTAGAAATATTTATATTTTAAAATGCACTTCAATGCTTGAATTGCTGTTAAAAAAAAAGTAAGGCCCCACTACTTAATTTAATTCCTGCTTTCTGTTTAAGGACATTCTCCTAGAAAATTGATGCAAAATGGTGATGTGACATTTTACATTTATAAAAATAATGTGTGTACCTAATTAGAGGCTAATGTGAAAACCTGCTTTCTATTCCCTAAAGATTTTGTTTCTTCTGTTACTGAAACCCCATAGCACGTTCCCACTTTTGTCTCCTTTCTTTTCCCCTCCTTTTGGTCTTATTTCCTTTCCTTTTCTTTTCCCCCCTTTTCTCCCTTCTCGTCTATTACTTTCCCTTCTCTTCTCTTCTATCCCCTAACTCCCCCTCACTTTCCCTCCCTTCTCCTCTTTTATTTTTTTCTCCCCTTTCTTCCTTTCTTCCCTTTAAATCATCTCTTTTATTTAGTGTTTATCCTCAGGCTGTGTGCCTTTCCAGGAGATGCTTTTGGAAGTAAGGTTGAGCTGGTTGTTAAGCTTAAGGGCCTAATAATTAAGTGGTAGTCGCCTCCCAAGATGAATGGGTGTTTAACTGATTTTCCAGAGTTGTTCCTTTTTCTTTTTTTCCTGCATACAAAACAGTTTGTTTTTATTAGAGATATAAAGTCACTTAAGATTTTTTATAATCCTGTCACTCAGAAAGACACACAGATGAACACTGTCGCCAGGCAAATTTTTAAATGAGAATATTTTTAAATATAAAATATTTTTATAATCCACATTTCATCTTAAATATTTTTTAAAATTTTGGTATTATTAAATAATTTTACAGTTTTTCAGGGGTTGCATAGTATTCCATCATTTGGATGTTCTATATTTTTTTTGAGAATTTCTTCTTTTTTAAAAATTAATTTACTTATTATAATTGAAAGCTAATTATTTTACAGTATTGTAGTGGTTTTTGCCACACATTGACATGAGTCAGCCACAAGTGTACATGTATCCCCCTGTCCCGAACACCCCCTCTCACCTCCCTCCCCATTCCATCCCTCTAGGTTGTTCCAATGGACCGGCTTTGAATGCCCTGTTTCATGCATTGAACTTGGACTGGTCATCTGTTTCACATATGGTAATATACATGTTTCAATGCTATTCTCTCAACTCATTCCGCTGTCTCCTTCTACCAGAGAGTCTAAAAGTCTATTCTTTATATCTGTGTCTCTTTCGCTGTCTTGCATATAGAGTCATCATTACCATCTTTCTAAATCCCATATATATGCTTTAATATACTGTATCGGTGTTTTTCTTTCTGACTTACTTCACTCTGTACATACTTCACTCCAGTTTCATCCACCTTAGAACTGACTCAAATGTGTTTTTTTTTAATAGCTGAGTATTATTGCACTGGGTATATGTACCACAACTTTCTTATCCATTCATCTGCTGATGGACATCTGGGTTGCTTCCATGTCCTGGCTATTATAAAAAGTGCTGTGATGAACACTGGGGTACATGTGTCTCTTTCAATTCTGGTTTCCTCGGTATGTATGCCCAGCAGTGGGATTGCTGGGCCATATGGCAGTTCTATTTCCGGTTTTTTAAGGAATCTCCACATTGTTCTCTATAGTGGCTGTACTAGTTTGCATTCCCACCGACAGTGTAAGAGGGTTCCTTTTTCTCCGCGTCCTCTCCAGCATTTATTGTTTGTAGACTTTTTGATAGCAGTCATTCTGACTGGTGTGAGATGGTACCTCATTGTGTTTTTGATTTGCATTTCTCTGATAATGAGTGACATTGTATATCTTTTCATGTGTTTTTTTAGCCATCTATATGTCTTCTTTGGAGAAATGTCTCTCTAGTTCTTTGGCCCACTTTTTGATTGGGTTGTTTATTTTTCTGGTATTGAGCTGTATGAGCTGCTTGTATATTTTGAAATGAATTCTTTGTCAGTTGCTTCGTTTGCTATTTTCTCCCATTCTGAAGGCTGTCTTTTCACCTTGCTTGTAGTTTCCTTCATTGTGCAAAACTTTTGTTTAATTAGGTCCAATTTGTTTATTTTTGCTTTTATTTCCATTACTCTGGGAGGTGGGTCATAGAGGATCTTGCTGTGATTTATGTCAGAGTGTTTTGCCTATGTTTTCCTCTAGGAGTTTTATAGTTTCTGGTCTGGATTTAGATCTTTAGTTCATTTTGAGTTTATTTTTGTGTATGGTGTTAGANCTGTGGACTGTAACCAACTGGGCTCTTCTGTCCATGGGATTTTTCCAGGCAAAAATACTGGAGTAGGTTGCCATTTTTTTCTCCAGGAGATCTTCCTCACCCAGGTATTGAATCTTACTGTCCCGCAATGGCCGGTGGATTCTTACCACTGAGTCACCCAGGAATCCTATAGATGTAGTGTACTGAGCGTGTTTTAGGTACTTAGACAATAGCAGTTATTATTATTATACTGATTATATAAATCAGGATATATCAGGAGTAAGCAATTTTTTTCTATAAAGAGCCAGGTAGCTCTCAGCTTTGGTGGGCCATAGAGTCTCTGTCACAAACGGAAAACAGCCATAAAACAGTATTTAAGTGAATGGTCAAACCGATGTTCCAATAAAACTATTTTTATTTCAGCTGTAGTTTGTGAACCCTGTTATAGACTGCTGAATGTTTTACTTGATTCTTTTCTCTGTGACATGAAGAACTTGAGGTCTCTCTGCAGTGGGAAAAAAATGACTGAATGTCCTTCTTCAGCAGGAAGATACAGAGCTGTGCAAACTTCTTGCCTCCAGACCCAGCCGCCCTCTCTGGGCTCCNTGTTTTACTTGATTCTTTTCTCTGTGACATGAAGAACTTGAGGTCTCTCTGCAGTGGGAAAAAAATGACTGAATGTCCTTCTTCAGCAGGAAGATACAGAGCTGTGCAAACTTCTTGCCTCCAGACCCAGCCGCCCTCTCTGGGCTCCTTGCTGAGCTTGCAGCACTTCACACATCTCCTTTCTCAGAACGCCTCTGGCTCATACTCCAACTCTGCTCCCCTCTTTTATCTGAGAGGCTGGACCCTGATCACTCAATAGGAAATAGATTCTTCCACATGGCGCTTCTGTTCTACTTCGCCTTGCTTTTGCTTTTCAGATCACGTGATTTGTTTTATTTATTTATCTTTACCTCCCTAAGATATAAGCTCCCCAAGATCAGGATTTTGTTTTATTTTGTAGTCAATAAATATTTGTTGAATCCAGAGATTCATCTGCTCCTTCAGGCAAGGAGCTTGAAAACAGTCTATGATGATTGAGTGAGATAATACTTGTTTTTTAAAAAATTTTATTGAAGTATAGTTTTTTACAGTGTTAATTTCTGCTATACAGAAAAGTGTTTCAGTTATTATATATATAGATAATATATGTATGTACATATATATTATATATGTATAAATGTATGTATGCATTATACTGTTCAGTTCAGTCGCTCAGTTGTGTCCAACTCTTTGCGACCCCATGAATCACAGCATGTCAGGCCTCCCTGTCCATCACCAGCTCCAGAAATTTACCCAAACTCATGTCCATCAAGTCGGTGATGCCACAGTTAAGCACACACCAAAATGTTAGCCATTATGAATAATCTTTAAAATTTCATATTTCAGAAATGTAAAGTAGAGAAGGTAATGTGTAGGTTTTTCAGTTGCAAGGGTGAGTGATACTGTAAGTCAAATGTCTAGCACTCTGCCTGGGGTGTAGGAGACATTGGTTCATGGAATGGTCTTCAGGCTTATAATTCAGAAGAAACATTATTTAAGGAGATTTTGAGATTCAAGTGGAAGAGAAAATGAAGAAAGTTTCTGCAAATTTGTTCTGTCTGCAGACTGTACTAGTTCCTTAAGCTCAAGAATGCTAAAATAACTTACCTGGATGAGGCACTGAGCTAATATCAGTATTGTTAGAGAAATCATAGCGTGTAGGCAGGTTCGATCCCTGGGTCAGGAAGATGCCCTGGAGAAGGAAAGGGTAACCCACTCCAGTATTCTTGCCTGGAGAATCCCATGGACAGAGGAGCCTGGTGGGCTACAGTCCACAGGGTGGCAAGAGTCGGACACGACTGAGCGACTTCACTTACTTGCTTAGGACGTTCACAGCAGGGAGAGAGACGCTGGTGAATTGCCCAGTTTTCTAAAAGGGACAAAGTTAAGTATGAATTGGGTCCCAGTTGCTGGCAGAAGGTGTTACTGACATTTTTTTGAGTGATCGACGTGCTGGGCAGTGCGTGTGTGTGGGGGGGACTTTCTCATGTTATCTCATCATCGTGAAGGGTTTATAAGCACTGAGAAAAGAAGTGATTACTGAGAGTAAGCATGAACCCAGTAAGAACAAATCATGCCAAACTAATTTAATTTCCTTTTTCTTCCCTAAGGAGTTATTAGTTTAGAGGTCAGGTGCGCTATTTGTAATCCCGGATTTGTAAGTGGTTGGCTTTTCCTACAATGAGCATTTTTTGGGTTCATAATCAGCTGAAATAATCTCAGCCTGTGTTAATTTATGTATAGTGTCCAGGTTGAAAAAGGGAAAAGTAATTAACACACTGGATTTCACCTGGAAGGCAGTCTTCACCAGAGATAGCCATCTAATTTTCTGAACTCCCATAGTACCTTGCTTATACTTTTAATTATTGAATTAATCGTGCTTTATATTAATTACCAAGCTATGTATCTTTTGTCAGTGATAACACAAGCACCTTAAGAACAAGGATGAGGTCACATGTATCTAAAAGAAATACCTTTACACTAGCTCATTCAGGAAAGGTTTGGGATTTTAATTGGTCACCATGCAAAATATCACCCAATATTATAACTTAATTATTAAAATAGCCAAGACTCTTAATTGGGAGAGCAAGTGTTATTTAATAAATGGTATGAAATCATTTCACTATTTGGGGGAAAACAAAGCTAAGGTAAAAAATAAGGATAAATGGAAAACTTCCCACCAACATAAATTCTAAATTAGTTAAGGATTAACACACAGATGTAAAATCCTACAAATCAAGAAGAACATACATTAGAAGTGCTATTTGTATCAGAATGAAAGAAGGGAAGTCTTATGTATAAAAGAATGGGGGATGTTGCAAAAGAAAAGGTCAGTACATTTGGTTTGATAAAAATTTAAAATATTTCTATGTAAAAGATCACTGAAAAAAGTAGAAAAAACCCTGCAGCTTCATATCAGATTATCTTAGTTGTGAAAACAATATTTTAAATTATGGGTTAGTGATTATGAGCCCACAAAAGAGTTGAGTATTCAAACATATTTTGGCGGGAACTACTATGTGCCAGGTATTGTTGTAGGTACTGCGATACAAGGGCTTCCCTGGTAGCTCAGTGGTAAAAAAAAAAAACACGCCCGGCAATGCAGGAGAGCCGGGTTTAATCCCTGGGTTAGGAAGATCCCTGAAGAAGGAAATGCAAGCCACTTGAGTTTTTTTGCTTGGGAAATGGAATGGACAGAGGAACTTGGTGGGCTACCGTCCATGGGGTTGAAAAGAGTTGGTCACGACTTAGGGACTAAACAACAACAGCGACTGGAATACAGCAGAAAACCAAGATGTTCTCCTGAAGCTCACATTCAACTGGGGCTTAAGTAACTATGAACAATACACAACGTTTCAGTGATGGCAAGTAAGTTCTTTGGAGAAAGCAGAGCTGTGTAATGGGTAGAGAGAGTGTCAGTGATAGGGGCCTGTCTTTTCCTATTTCCAGGATTAGTTTGCTGAAGCAGGCATTCTGGGGGAGGTGTCAACTAGTTCCTCCTTGTCTTTGTCATCCAGGAGACACTGTTGCTAGAAAGATCCCCACACCCTGCCTGCTCCACCCTCCCTGCTTAACACAGATGCTCACAAATAGGTCTTTGCTCGGCCTGGTGTTCCAACTTGCTGATCAATGATTTCTTTCAAGATAACTCTGGTGGTGTTGCAAATACATATAAGGTGACACGTAAGATTTGCAGACACTGCACATTCCCTGAAGTTCAGAGAAGTGCTGACAAGCTGTAAAGGAAGAAACAAATTGCATTCTCTTCTCGCTGAGCCAGGAAAGTTTTTGCTTGTGTTTTATTTGTTTTGGGGTTTCTGTTTTGGCTTATTTGGGGCTGTAGGTTCTGAGGTAAAAATGAGATTGTGTTCTAGATAGTTTCCAAATCTTTATTTTTGTCCCCCCTCATATGCCCCCATATGCCCATAGGCAGATTTTCTTCATCTGCAGAATGGGAATAAGTGATTTGTTTATCTCGAAGATGAAAACCAGAAATAAAGGCTGAACACCTTGGGGACTATGGTAGAAAGAGGTGTGATTTGGTGAAACTTGCATTGACCTGGGAGTTGAGTTGGTGGCACAGAGCCTGGCTTGCCCCTAAAACATTACATTGGTATCAGCTGAGAGTCTTTCAAATGTATGGACAAGAAGTCTTTTTAATAATACTGTTGGCATTCTTTTTTGCTTGATTGGATGAAAATGATAGGAATGGAAGGATAAAGATGTTGGGAAGTGGGCCATCTCCTCTGTCTCGTGCAATTATTGCCTAGGAAGCCCGTGGAATGGACCATTGTGTCTGCTATGAAAATATAGAGCTAAAATTCTTACAGCAGCATACATATTACCATGGATTCCCTGACAATTTGAAATCGTGGAGATAGTTGACTCTTCTACTTCCCAAGATGTCAGACACGTGAGGGTCCATTAATGTTTTAGGCCTTTTAGTATTTAGTGATTGTTTTGTAATAGGCATGAATTATCGATAACATTTTATATAATTTCAAGATACCTTTATTATAGTAAGGAAAAGTTTTGGGCAGAGAGAAGCTTAGATCTTTTAAAAGTTAATGCTTGGCATTGATAACTATTTGAAAGGTACCACACTTAATAAAGGGCTTCCCAGGTGGCGCTAGTGGTAAAGAACCCACCTGCCAATGTAGGAAACATGAGAGACACTTGTTCGATTTCTGGGTTGGGAAGATCCCCTGGAGTGGGGCATGGCAACCCACTCCAGTATTCTTGCCCAGAGAATCCCATGGATAGAGATGCCTGGTAGGACTGAAAAGAGTTGGACATGATTGAAACGACTTAGCACACATAGCACATTTTATAAATATATATGTGTATATAAATACATATATATATACACACACACTTGTATATACAAACACACTCACACATATATATTCTTTTACAGATACTTTTCCATTTGAGATTATTCAGTTCAGTTGCTCAGTCGTGTCCGACTCTTTGCAACCCCACGGACTGCAGCACACCAGGCCTCCCTGTCCATCACCAACTCCTGGAGTTCACTCAAACTCATGTCCTTTAGGTTGGTGATGCCATCCAACCATCTCATCCTCTGTCGTCCCCTTCTCCTCCTGCCCTCATTCTTTCCCAGCCTCAGGGTCTTTTCCAATGAGTAAGTTCTTTACATCAGGCAGCCAAAGTATTGGAGTTTTAGCTTAAGCATCAGTCCTTCCAATGAATATTCAGGACTGATTTCCTCTGGGATGGACTGGTTGGATCTCCTTGCAGTCCAAGGGACTCTCAAGAGTCTTCTCTAACACCAGAGTTCAAAAGCATCAGTTCTTTGGTGCTCAGCTTTCTTTATAGTACAACTCTCACATCCGTACATGATTACTGGAAAAACCGTAGCCTTAATTAAACAGGCCTTTGCTGGCAAAGTAATGTCTTTGCTTTTTAATATGCTGTCTAGGTTGGTCATAACTTTTCTTCCAAGGAGCAAGTGTCCTTTAATTTTACGGCTGCAGTCACCATCTGCAGTGATTTTTGGAGCCCCCCAAATAAAGTATGTCACTATTTCCATTGTTTCCCCATCTATTTGCAAATGAAATGATGGGACGGGATGCTATGATCTTAGTTTTCTGAATGTTGAGTTTTAAGCCAACTTTTTCACTCTCTTCTTTCACTTTCATCAAGAGGCTCTTTAGTTCTTCTTCATTTTCTGCCATAAGGGTGGTGTCATCTGCATATCTGAGGTTATTGATATTTCTCCCGACAATCTTGATTCCTGTTGGTGTTTCTCATGATGTATTCTGCATAGAAGTTAAATAAGCAGGGTCACAATATATAGCCTTGACATACTCCTTTCCTGATTTGGAACCGGTCTAGATTATTACGAGATATTGAATATAGTTCCCTGTTCTATACAGTAGGTGCTTATTGTTTATCTGCTTTAGATATAATAGTGTGTATCTTAATTCCAATCTCCCAATTTATCCCTCTTGAGCTTTTGGCTCTGTTCTGGTGGCAGTGAAGGAAGCTCCACCTTAAACAGCTCTAGGCTGAGAAACTCAGTCCGAAGTATCATTTTTTGAATAAAGGGATAGGATTTCTCTAGAGTCCTTCCCATCATTGACCTTCTAGAAATCCAAGTTTTTTGCTTTTCATATATTTTGTCATAGTGACTTGGGGCTGATTTATAGATAATCTGGTCCACTGTCTCTGGAGTTGTCTTTAGCATCTTTCAATCTTTTCCATCTTCTCACCACTTTATTCCACTCCAATTTCCTCCTGTCACCCCTCCCCCCTTTCTCTTTGTGGATTGTACAGAAGTGAATTAAAGTATTATATGAATGTAGAATGTCTAGCCTTATAAGGAGATGTTTCTGTATTTTTACCTCCCTGTGCCTAGCTTCAGTGTGAGATCAGTAGAGTGCTAAATTTCCCTTCTACTTTTTGAGTCTGTGGATGCTTATCCTGTGGGCATATTTCATATAGCTCACAACAATGCTCGGGTACCACACCTTTTTTTTCCCCCATAGTGCTAAGACTACTTATCACTGTGCCTAATGCCTTGCCGTCTCTTAAATTGGGATGACTCACTGACTTATATCTCCTTCGTAGATGCAGAAAATGAAAAGATCCTACTTTCCCTTATCCCCAAGCTTTGTTGGTAGTGAGGTTCAGTACAATCTGGGACTAGTGAGCTGGGGGTCAGTACACCCTCTGGAAAATCTACTGACTATTCTAGGAGCACATTTCTCTATTTTTTCTGTCTGAAACACTCCAGGGCACTGTNAAATAATTATCGTACAACTACCTAAGAATTTGGGGACTGGCAAGAAAAAGACTATACATTGAAACACTGGAAACTGGTTCAAGTCTCCTCATTTTCCAGTAAGCAATAAGCCAGGTCTCTGAAGTCTACATAAGGGCAAGTGGAAGTGAGGGTGTGTGTGTGTGTGTGTGTGTGTGTGTGTGTGTGTGTGACCTGGGCATGCACACATATACACATAAGGCCAAATCAGAAGATTGACAGATACACGCTAGCCTTTTCCACAGAGCTGACACACTGCCATTTAACCAGCGAGCGCAGAGCACGTGTTTCTGTTCCCAGTCACTAGTAAGAGACAAGGTTAACATTTTAAGTGATGGACTACAGCATGTTATTTCCCCATGCAATGGACCCGTGACTGCACCACCTTCGAAAACACTTAATTTCAGTGATTGAATACACGGGCGCTCACTTTCCCTGCTATGAACCTTTTGACAGCTCCTCAGTTTCCTGTACCAGGGGAACCTTTTTTCTTCCTCCTTTTCTTTTCCCCTCCCCTTTATACCTGAAGGGAAGCGAAATGAATATGTGGTGGCAGAAAGAAAAGGAGGAAGCCAAGAGAATGAAAACCAGTTTGTAAGCATCCCTGTATTTTACAATAGCCGTATTCACTGCCATCTGCTCTAATTACTTTTAATGTTTGGGCTACCATCTTCATACAATAGAAACAATGATCTCCTCAAGGGCAAAAAAAAAAATGTTTTTTACAGAAACAAACAAAAGTTGATTACATTTAGCTCCCAGGCTAAAGAAGCATCAAGCTACTTTGTAATGAACAATCAATTAAGAAAGTGGGTAGGTTTCTGATGAACAGAAACAAATTGAGTCTTCTCCATGGTTTCCTCTTCTTTCCTCCTTGCCCCACCTCTTTGGAGGAATCAAGCCTACAGATCACAGAGGTCAAGGACATGCTCAGGCACATTTCTAGGTCTGAGATGACATCACATCAATTCCTTACATTTGGATCAGAACCAAAGTCCAGTCTTCTTCCAGTGCTTGTGTGGGCATCAGGCATGGCCAGTTTTGAGAAACCCTGAATATAGAGATAGGTAATGTGCCTAGAGTAAAAATTCTCTCTCCTAAGTTAAGTTCCCCAGAGACCACCTCAAACCTGAACCCCTCATTGGAAGCTAGAACTAACAGCCTCATTAAAGCCTTCAGAAATGGAGGAACTTCCCTGGTGGTCCAGTGGTTAAGGCTCTATGCTTCTAATGCAGAGGACTCGGGTTCCAAGCTTGGTCAAGGAACTAACATCCCACATGCTACATAAGGAAACCAAAAAAAAAAAAAAAAAAACAAATTTTAA
>SJYV01038956.1:226053-258282 GCA_006410875.1 Neotragus pygmaeus
AATTTCCTTCCTATTTAGGTCACTACAGAGCATGGAGTAGAGTTCCCGGTGCTATACAGCTGGTTCCCATTAGTTATCTACTTTATACACAGTATCAAGAGTGAGTGTCAGTCCCAATCTCCTATTCCATCCATCCCCTTGATATCCACATTTGTTCTCTACATCTGTGCCTCTATTTCTGCTTTGCAAATAAGTCCGTCTATACCAGTAAATAAGGAATATTAATTGTGATGCTACTCACCGCATAATATACTATGGTTCTCAGTTATTCATTTCCCTTTCTGCAAGAGGATTATACACCTCTGCTCTCTGTCAGGTAATTTTCAGTTCCTCCCTGTGGGTAGACCATATTTCCTTGTCCCAGTGAGAGTGGGCTTCACCTTGGACTTGCTTTGGTCAATGGAATGTGAGCAGAGATGATGTACTTCATGGTTAAATCGAAGTTTTAAGAACCAGTGTAATATTTTGAACGTTTTTCTGTTTCCTTTCTGCTTGAGAATACACCATCTCCTATAGGGATAGGGCCAGTCCCTTAAGCTTGGGCACAGCTGCATGTGGCCTACCGCTCCCACGTGTTTGAGTGAAGAATAAACTTTTGTGGTCATGAATGACTGAGATTTGTATTTGTAACTGTGGCTTAACCTAGTGAAAACTGACCAGTAGGGTTACTTACTGTTACTTAGCCTACACGGGTGGCTGTGTACACCGGTGGCATCACAGACCAAACAGACAAGCTTGTTGTTGTTGCTGTTTTCCCCTCCTGGGAACAGGGTTCAGTTGGAGTTCTCCCTGGAATCCTGTTACAGGTGAGTTGGTGTTTATAGATTCCTGGGGAGAAAACAGATATTAGGTTATAGTGTGTTTCTGCTACAATTTTGTTTGCCTTTTGCTGACTTCATTGNTTTCCCCTCCTGGGAACAGGGTTCAGTTGGAGTTCTCCCTGGAATCCTGTTACAGGTGAGTTGGTGTTTATAGATTCCTGGGGAGAAAACAGATATTAGGTTATAGTGTGTTTCTGCTACAATTTTGTTTGCCTTTTGCTGACTTCATTGCACTTTGCAAAATAGACATTTTTATTTTCCTTGAGATTGAGGAAATTACTTTGTGTGCCAGGATAACCCTTAGCATCAACTAGAAAATGTAAGTATAACATGATGTGCATGGAGTGTCTTTCAGTGGGTACTGATAAACATTTTATTACATGACATGAGCCAAAGGCAGATAAAAAGTGCAGGCACCAGATAGTGGCCCAGTTTGGGTTTCCAGAGAGAAAATGTGGTATCTTATACATTGGAATATCTGTGCTGACATAACAAAACAGGACCCTGCTACCTCTCATAGAGTAATTGTTCTAGACAAGGCATGTGGCTGTGCTGAGGAGTCAGTCTTTTTGCGATATCAATGGTTTGTCCATTAAAAATTGTGCCCCTCAATCATTGTCTACTAAAAGCCCTCTTCTGCCTTTTTTCAACTTACTGTGAATAGAAGTGGGATCTTATCATCAAGCATTTATTAAATGCTGACCAGGGACCAGCTAGAGAGATACACACTGGGAATGAATTTTGTAAGGTTGAAAAGCCCACAAATATCTAGACAGAAATTCAAAACACCTACAATATTGATTCTTGTATTCTGCTTCTAAGCAGTACCTTTTTCTTCTCATTTTCATCAGCAAGCACTTATGTTGATCTTACAGCCCAGATCCATGAGGGGCGTCTGTCTGTTTACATAGCAATGATGATCTCCAATAGTTGTTCTAATCTAACAGCCACTTAGACCACCAACCCAATGTGCTGCTGTTTACCCTTGAGAAAAAGACACAGATCAGTATTTCAACCATCCTGATCCTGAAGGATCCTAAAGCTTCAGAAGTATCTGTTGGTTTGAGATCCATTGTACTGTGAGATGCAGAAGGCATAACTATTGCCTGAAGTGGAAATTCACCTGAAGAAGTATGAAACTCTCCCAATTATTTTACTCAAATTCTTTCATTCCAATGCCTTCTTTCTCATTTTCTATTATGAAGGGTCAGAGAAAGACTTTACAAATATACCTTTGTGTGCTTATATTGTAAGTGTACTCTGCTTCTAACCTCTGTGTTTTAATAGATGTCAAGTTAAGAATATCCCTAGGACCGTTGTTTATAATTAATATACGGGGCAGTTAAAGCAAAGTAGATGCCTCTGATGTGTTTTAAGAATCCTGAAATTTCAAAAGTGTTGCTACCTTATCCTGGTGATGTTACTGGACGCTGAAAGTGCAGACACCTCCTCTCCCTGGCTTCCCTCATTTCCATTTTCTCTTCTCGTTTTCCTCCTTCTCCTTTCCCAACCCTCCTCCCCTCCCTTCTTTTCCTCCTCCTCTTCTCTCCTGCATTCCCAGGGTTAGGGTGTCATCAACGGCTGTCTTACCCCTTTCCCCACGGTCCTACCGATACAGGCATGAATATAATCTCTCATGAAGCGAAGCTTGAACATGAACACAAACAAAATCAAGCTGTTTTCCTGATTGAGTTGCTGCTGCTGCATCTCATTCATTTGAAAGAAATAGTGTGTAGAAAAGAGCTGAGCTGCTTGGTGGGAAGGATCCCCAGTCACAGCCTGTCGTCTGTCAGTCCACTCCCTTCTCTCTCCCTCACCACCTAAGGTCTCAAACAGACTTCCCCTCTGGCAGCATGGTGCCATATCATGGTTAAAATCGTTAGGTAATTTCACTGGCTTTTTTCCAGGGCCAGAAGCCCCTAGTGACACTGGGGCTTCAGGAGAAAACTAATTATCTTTTGCTGTCAAGTATGCAGAAAAGTGAGCAACTTGATTCACTGCTTTGCCCCCAGCAGGTCCCTAAAGACCCGACTTCACTCAGCTTTCCAGGATGCTATAGGGAGGGGAGCCACCAAACCGCGCACGGAAGACGCTTCTCGGGAAGATTCTGAAAATCGAGGTTTCTGGACCTCTCTTCCAGAATCTGAGTCTGTGGGCTTGGCCTGGGCCCAGGAATGTGCCTTTCAGGGGGACCGTCAGGTGATTTGATTCAGGGATCGCACTGACTGCACATGGAGAAAGGCTGTTTTTTAGTGGTTCATCTAAGTTTGGGATTTAGAAATCAGTCTAGTTCTGCCGCTTATCAAGTATGACCTTGGGCAAATCAGTCTCTATAAAACCAGGAAAACACAGTTCCTGCCTTGTAGACTTACTGCTTGTGAACTGCTCCAAAGTATCTAGCACATGGTAATACACCAGCACTGTTAGTTATGGCTGTCCTGATGATATTTTCCAAGAGCAGCAAGTTCCCTCTACCAATCATCTCATGTGCGTGCATACGTGTGTGTGTGTGTGTGTGTATGTGTGTGTTCTCATGTGTGTGCGTGCGTGCTAAGTCTCTCAATTGTGTCTGACTCTTTGGGACCCCAAGGATTGTGGCCTACCAGTCTCCTCTATCAATGGGATTTCACTCAGGTAAGAATACTAAAGTGGGTTGCCATTACCCACTCCAAGGGGTCTTCCTGACCCAGGGACAGAACTGCATCTCTTGTGTCTCTGCCCTGGCAGGCGGATTCTTTACCAGTGCACTACCTGGGAAGCCCCAGTGATCTCATAGTTTCTTTCAAGGATAAGAGGGGACTTCTACTTGGCATGGAACCAGCTCTGCTTGGAGATTTTTCCCCTTATTCATTATATTTTCTTTTTAAAAATATTACTTATTTATTTGGCTGCATCTGGTCTCAGTTGTGGCACACAGAATCTCTGTTGCATCATGTGAGATTGTTGTGGCACATGGACCTCTACTTGTGGCTCAGCAGTTGCAGTGCCCGGGCTAAGTTGCTCCACGGCATGTGGAATCTTAGTTCCCTGACCAGGGATCAAACCCTTGTCCCTTGAATTGCAAGGCAGACTCAACCATTGGACCAACAGAGAAGTCCCTCTTTATTCATTTTCTTGTCTACCTTTCATCACAACAAGAGAGAAGTTTTAACCTTGGAGGTCATGAAGGAAAAGCACTTCCAGGCACCTTTGGTCTGTTTCCAAAACTCAGTGAACACAGTTTGATTTTAATCTCTTGTGGTGTAGCTGCTTCCTAGCGGTGAATAAACACCAGTTCTGGGCATGATTATAATGAAGGCTTCTTGGAAACCATTTGCATGGGTTCCAGTCTAAGCAAAAGCAGAGGACTGCCCTGCCAATGAGGCTTTTTCAGGTGTTTTATTCCCAACATCCGATAGGAAGAAGCCTGACTGATGGATACAAATTTCACTTTTAGAGGATCACACCAATGGGCCTGCGTTTCAGTGGCAGGCTTTCCCACCTTCTCTGTTCCATCTCATTCTTCATGGCTGCCCCTTGTAACCCTTCTGCTCTAGTCGATTTTTATCATAGATTAAAGTTGCTAAGCAAACAGACTTTGTTGTTCAGCTGTCACCAGGAAAGATGGAGCTGAAACCATATTTTCCATGTTTTGCTTTTAATATAGAAAAATTCTCTTACACTCCTATACTCAGCTGCCCCGCCCCTACCCCTTAGACACACACATGCATACACACACACATGCACACACAGCCCAGTGTGTCTTTTCTTTCTTTGGGTTTAGGAGTGGATGAGACAGCCTGGGTTCTGAATCTCTGGTAATCAGATGACTCAGTAAATTGTGTTGGCTGTACGCTTTGCCATGTTAATATGGCTAAAGGCTTGCAGATTCTTACAGAGTGTCAGTCTGGGGTTTTGGGGGGCTATTGTCTTGAGGAAATTTCACTCTCACCTTTTGCTCCCTCTCTCTGTCTGTCAATCCAGGTTCACCACCCCAGACCAAGTGCCAATCACATGTCACTTTTCAAGGGGGTCGCTGTCAGCCTGGGCAACTTGAATTTTTGACAATGTAATTGCTGCCCTTGCTTCCACAGTGGGAGGCTGAACAGGATGGTGGGGCTTTTATTGATTGTTCAAAAGGGAAATTTATCAATGTCTCTCACTTCATTTCCAGTTCCTCCCTGAGAAATTTGGCTGACAGTTTCTCAGCAGAAAAAGCCGTCTTCTGGCCTTGAATGGACTTCTGTCTTTGTCCTTTTCAAGAAATTGCAAGATCAGGCATTAAATATAAATGGAAGTTTGTGCGGAAAGTAAGACTGTGGGAACATGGTTGAAGGAAACAGTGTAACCTTATGAACAGGAGACTGTGATAGGAATAAATAGGAAAAAGAATTTAAATACAGTTTACTTCCCGTCTCAAAATACCAAACATCTGTGTGTAAACTCCATGCTTTTTATGAGTACTGTCTATGGGCATGCTTACTGTGTTGCTAAAGTGTATCAGGCTGTCTGGAAGCATGAAGTTTTGTGCATGGAGTTGACACATGTGTCCAGGGCAGTGGTTTTCCTACTAGACTCCACAAAATCTGAACATTTCTTGAGGGAACTGCAGAGGTTCTGCAAACAATGAATTATTTGGGGATCAAGCTATAAAGGTTTAAATTGCTCAAGCAACTGCCTCATTATTTTTACTTCTAGCTTAAATTTATGTTAAAATAGTATTTCACTTGGAATAAAGAGTTCTATTGTGAAAATAGTGATTAAAAATGACTCAAGTAGCTCATCTCTTCTTTTTCTTTTTTTAATTGAAATACTGTTGATTACTATGTTGTGTTAATTTCTGCTGTACAGTGATTCAATTATATATATATATATATATATATATATATATGCACACACTCTTTGTTATATTCTTTTCCAATATGGTTTATCATAGGGTATTGAATATACTTCTGTGTGCTATGCAGGCTTTCCCAGTGGCTCAGCAGTAAAGANGCTGTACAGTGATTCAATTATATATATATATATATATATATATATATGCACACACTCTTTGTTATATTCTTTTCCAATATGGTTTATCATAGGGTATTGAATATACTTCTGTGTGCTATGCAGGCTTTCCCAGTGGCTCAGCAGTAAAGAAATTCATCTGCAATGCAGGAGACGTGGGAGAAGTGGGTTTGATCCCTGGGTTGGGAAGACACCCTGGAGAGGGCAATGGCAATCCACTCCTGTATTCTTGCTGGGAAAATCCCATGGACAGAGGAGCCTGGTGGGCTACAGTCCATGGAGTCCCACAAATAGTCAGACATGACTGAAACAAGAGCATGCATGCAGGCAGTTCTATACAGTAAGAGCTTGTCTATCCATTCTGTATGTAATAGCTTACATCCCTCCTACACTGTTGGTGGGAATGTAAGTTGGTGCAACAACTATGGAAAAGAGTATGAAAGTGCCTCAGAAAACAAAACAAAAAAAAAGAATCACCATATGATCCATCTGTCTTTTGTATTCTCTTATTGCTGGGGCAGGTAGAAGAAGTGAGGCAGGTGCTGAGGAAGATGAAGCAAAGAGGTTAACTAGCTTTTAACTGAACTGTGCAGTTGTATCCTCTCTGGATAATACTGGTTGATTGTTGATTCTCTCTCCTTCTCTGATCATTGGGGTCCTACAGAAAACCTTCCCGCTGTTTTCCAGTGTGGAAGCTCCACCTGAGTGTGCAGTCCCCTTAGCTTCCACCAGAAATTTGGCTCAAATGAAGCTACCTTTCCCAGAATCTACTTGATCCAGAGGAAACTTACAAATCTTTCCATACCACAGATGTCCCACTCACAAGCCTTTGCTCTAAGTCTCCTCTCCCCTGTTCAGATAAGCACGGAGAGCCCACACATACGCTGCTGTATATGTAGACATCCAATCTGGGAAAAAAGAAGCCAGGCTCCTTTTCTCACAGGCATCTCAAAGATTGATATCTTTGAAGCCCCTTTTCTTTGATGAAGTGGAGAGAAATAACCTCAGACCTCCCTCTGTGGGAAGGCGAGGAAAAGGCTGCTCACGGGGCTGATGACTCACCCCCATGACTGAGAATTTCTTTGAACTTCCTTTCTTTGTTGATCATGTAGCTTGAGGTGGGGTCCATCCAGGAATGGCTCCAATGGCAGAATTAGATTAACCTCCTTTAATAAGCCCCAAGGAAAATCTGCACCCTGTCTGTTCATGCTGTTGTTCAGTTGCTCAATTGTTTCTGACTTTTTGTGACCCCATAGACTGAAGCATGCCAGGCTTCCCTGTCCTTCACCATCTCCTGGAGTTTGCTCAAACTCATGTCCATTCAGTTGGTGATGCCATTCAACCCTTTCATCCTCTGTTGCCCCTTTCTCCTCCTGCCCTCAATCTTTCCCAGCATTACGGTTTTCAAGTGAGCCAGCTCTTCGCATTAGGTGGCCAAAGAATTGGAGCTGCAGCTTCAGCATCAGTCCTTCCAGTGAATATTCAGGGCTGATTTCCCTTAGGATTGACTGCTTTGATCTCCTTGCTGTCCAAGGAACTCTCCAGAGTCTTCCACAGCACCACAGCTCAAAAGCATCAATTCTTTGGTGCTCAGCCTTCTTTATGGTCCAACTCCCACATTTGTACATGACTACTGGAAAAACCATAGCTTTGACTAGATGGACCTTTGTCGACCGATGATGTCTCATGTAGCTTGAGGCAGGGTCTATCCAGTGATGGCTCCAGTAATAGAATTAGATTAGCCTCTTTTAATAAACCTCAAGGAAATTCCCTGTCTGTTCATGGCTCATGTACAAATATGGATGCTTATCATCTTTTATCTCTAGCTTGGGTCTTGGTTGGGTTGAGGGAGCAGAAATCTCTGCTTGGCTGTTTGCTACATACATGAAAGGGGACTCCAAAGGGATGTTGGGTTAAAAGGGAGAGAAGCTGTTATGTGTGTGTGTGTTTTGTTTGATTTAAGGTGGGTGGAGAAAGTAAGCTCAAAGTGAGAGGAAGAATAGAGGAAGAAGGATGAGAAACATAACCCTGCTTTCTGTAATCTTAAATGTATACATGCTTCAATCCAACACTGGGGTTCTAATCAGCTAGTATGTTGTGGCAGATGGGTAACTACTCAGTCAAGTTAACGTTGGTCAGCGTGGTCCTGGACTTAGAACCCTCAGCATGCAGGATGGCCAGTGACTGATGACTGCTTCTCCATTCAGAGCACATGCGAATTGGTCCTTAACTATATGTCTCTCAAAACATGACCAACGCCATCAACAAAAGTAAGACAGATATTCTCTGTTGCCTTGTAAGCCTTCAAAAACGTCAAAATACAACTATTCTATATGTGCATATTTGGTGAAATCTCAATTTATTCTTAGCTGAGATAACTTAGAATTTGTAATTGCTTGATCTGGGCAAGAGTGACCTTGGAACAATGGATAAGAAAGCATTCCTTCCAGTAAGAATATAAAGCACACTTTAAGGAACTTTAACAATGTTAAAGTGAACATGCTGTTTTTAAGGTCTTAGGATTTTAGGTGTTTACTTTGAATGTATCCTGCTAATTAGAAATGAGTTCTAGCTATTCGATAATCCAAGTACAGCAGGAACCCCACTTAGAAACACATTATAAGCTACTTTAAGTTTCTATATTTACCTGAAAGTGTTGGCATTTGTCAGGTCTTTTTTGGTTGCAAGTGACAGAAAACCCAATTCGAACCCCCCAAATCAGGGCATTTATTGCCTCATATAACTGAAAAAACTTGAGGCACAGCTGAGTCCAGGTGCTTCAAAGAAGTCATTAGGCCTTTTTTTTTTTTTCCTGCAGCTCTAGGTTCTGCTTTCTCTTGAGTTGCCTTCATTTTCCAATCTGCCTCCTGAAGGCAGAAATAGGTTCCTGTGGCTCTAGATGAAAAAATGGCTCTTTTCCAATGACTATTATACCCCTGAGTAAATTACAACGTTTCCCTCATCAAAATTTCACATCCCTCCCTCTGAGCTTTCCCTTTAGCTTTAACACTCTCTAGGATATCATATAGGAGAAGGCAATGGCACCCCACTCCAGTACTCTTGCCTGGAAAATCTGAAGGATGGAGGAGCCTGGTAGGCTGCAGTCCATGAGGTCACTAAGAGTCGGACACGACTGAGCGACTTCCCTTTCACTTTTCAGTTTCATGCATTGGAGAAGGAAATGGCAACCCACTCCAGTGTTCTTGCCTGGAGGATCCCAGGGATGGGGGAGCCTGGTGGGCTGCCGTCTACGGGATCGCACAGAGTTGGACATGACTGAAGCGACTTAGCAGCAGGATATCATATACAGTTTACTTGTCATATATTGTACTTATTCTAGTGTTTTCCCTAGTAGAAAGTATACATCCTGAGGGCAATGATTTTCAAGTTTTGTTTTGTTTTGTTCTCATTGACAATATCCTCATTCCCTCCAATAGTGCCTGGACTCATAGTAGGCTTTCAACAAGTATATGTTGTGTGAATAACTGAAATGAAAAGCTTAAACAGAAGCTTCAGGATTAGCCTTGACTGTGTTTGAGTCATAAGCCCATCACTGAAGCTATTGCTATGACCAGAGAAGTGGTGGTCTTCTTGGTTGGGATGGAACAGGAGGTAGGACCAATTTTCCAGACCCCCCAAGACTACACTATCTGCGACCAAGAGAGGATGGTTTCTTAAGATTAGAGGTGTGTTATCTAGCCAGAATAGCAGAATGGGCAGATAAAAGCAATAGCTTTTATCTTTTTAAAAGTCTACTTTTAAAATATTTGACAATCTGATATTTTTACTACTTTTGCTAATTTGAAATTAAAACTAGTAAATGTTAACTGGATATTTCAAACCTGTTTAGTTTGGCTGGGAAGAAGTTCTAGTCAGTTAATTTACTAAGTAAAACCAAATTTACTAGTGATAGAAAATTTGGAATTCAAAATTTTCTGATAACTGTGTTTCATTTTGTCTAGACAGTGTTATTGAAAGAATGAGGTTGCGTCTAAGATAGTTTTTACTTAGGGCATCCAGGACTGCATGGATCTTGATCTAGACTGGCCACTCTTTTGTATAAATATGTACATACCGAGTAATGGCCATCTAAGGCATCAATACCCAGTATTAGGATTTGGCCCAAACAAGGGAACCCCTCATGAGCAAAGGTGTGACTAATTCTTGACTAAGCTGTGAAGAGGATGGACGACTGACCTTTAAAAAGGGTGACTCTTCAGTTTCAGTTTCCATACACAAGTTGAAGATGATTCTAAAACATTTCTCATGATGCTATTAGGTGATTAAATGAAACAAAACATGTACAGCACTTAGCACAGGAGAGGCATTGAGTGATACCTGCATATCTACTCAGTAAATATTAAATATTGTTGTTATTATCATTATCACGTGCATACTGTTTTGATTTGATGAAGCTGCCTTGTTATTCTGAGAGGGATGGGATGGTGTTTGTTGCTTTCCAGAAATCCGTCAACTGGAAACATTCTTGATACCCCTCTTATCCAGCCGTCTCCATATAATGTCCATCACCAGGTTCTGACTTTAATTCTTGAAAGTCTCACAAGTCCATTTGCTTCTCGCCACTTCCATGACTACTCCCTTAGTTTATGATGCCATCAACTTGGGCCTAGACTGTTTTTTAAGCTTTCTAGTTTATCTTTTAGTTGTTATTTTCACCCTTCTCCAATTCATTGTTTACCCTGGAGCCAGAGTGATCTTTTAAAAATGCAGATCTGTTCACATTACACCACTGCTCAAAACTCTTCAGTGGCTTTCCATTGCCGCTAAAATGAAGTCCAAAGTTTCTAACCTGTTTATAGCACCCTCTCTGATATAGGTTCCTGCCTGTATTTCCTGCTGTGTTTTCCAACCCTTTCTCTCTCCTCCCCCACTGCTTTTCAGTCTTAGTAACCTTCTTTCTTAATTATTTCTTAAGACTAAAAAAGATCTTAATGACCCAATAACCATGGTGGTGTGATTACTCACCTAGAGCCAGATATCCTGGAGTCCGAAGTCAAGTGGGCCTTCATCACTATAAACAATGCTAGTGGAGGTGATGGAATTCCAGCTGAGCTTTTTCAAATCCTAAAAGATGATGCTGTGAAAGTGCTGCACTCAATATGCCAGCAATTTGGAAAACTCTGCAGTGGCCACAGGACTGGAAAAGGTCAGTTTTCATTTCAATTCCTAAGAAAAGCAATGCCAACGAATGTTCAAACTACTGCACAATTGCAACTCATCTCACATGCTAGCAAAGTAATGCTCAAAATTCTCCAAGTGAGGCTTCAACAGTATATAAACCGAGAACTTCCAGATGTTCAAGCTGGTTTTAGAAAAGGCAGAGGAACCAGACATCAAATTGCCAACATCCGTTGGATCATCAAAAAAGAAAGAGAATCCCAGAAAAACTTCTACTTCTGCTTTATTGACTACACCAAAGCCTCTGACTGTGTGGATCACAACAAACTGGGAAATTCTGAAAGAGATGGCAATACCAGACCACCTTACCTGTCTCCCGAGAAATCTGTATGCAGGTCAAGAAGCAACAGTTAGAAACAGACATAGAACAACAGATTGGTTCCAGATTGGGAAAGGAGTACGTTTTAACTTATATGCGGAGTGCATCGCGTGAAATGCTGGGCTGAATGAAGCACAAGCACAGATTGCCAGGAGAAATATCAATAACCCAGGTAGGCAGATGACAACACTCTTATGCCAAAAGGTGAAGAAGAGTGAAAAAGTTGGCTTAAAACTTAACATTTAAAAACTAAGATCACAGCATCTGGTCCCATCAGTCAGTTCAGTTGAGTCGCTCAATCATGTCCAGCTCTTTGCAACCCCGTGGACTGCAGCACATCAGGCCTCCCTATCCATCACCAACTCCTGGAGTCTACTCAAACTGACATCCATTGAGTCGGTGATGCCATCGAATCATCTCATCCTCTGTCGTCCCTGTCTCTGTCGTCTGGTCCGATCACGTCATGGCAAATAGATTGGAAAATAATGGAAACAGTGACAGACTTCATTTTCTTGGGCTCTAAAATCACTGTAAGTGGTGACTGCAGCCATGAAATTAACAGAAACTTGCTTCTTGGAAGAAAAGCTATGATAAATCTAGGGAGCATATTAAAAAGCAGAGACGTTGCTTTGCCAACAAAGGTCCGTCTAGTCAAAGTTATGGTTTTTCCAGTAGTTGTGTATGTGCGAGTTGGACTGTAAAGAAAGCTGAGTGCCGAAGAACTGATACTTTTGAATTGTGGTGTTGGAGAAGACTCTTGAGAGTCCCTTGGACTGCAAGGAGATCAAACCAGTGCATCCTAAAGGAAATCAGTCCTGAATATTCATTGGAAGAACTGATGCTGAAGCTGAAACTCCAAAATTTTGGCCACCTGATGTGAAGAACTGACTCATTGGAAAAGACCCTGATGCTGGGAAAGATTGAAGGTGGGAGGAGAAGGGGACGATAGAGGTTGAGATGTTTGGATGGCTTTACCAACTTGATGGACATGAGTTTGAGCAAGCTCCAGGAGTTGGGTGGTGGACAGGGAAGCCTGGTGTGCTGCAGTCCATGGGGTTGCAAAGAGCTGGACATGACTGTGTGACTGAACTGATCTGAACCTTCTTTCAGGGGCTTCCCTGGTGGCTCAGCAGTAAAGAATCTGCCTGTAATGCATGAGACCCAGGTTCTATCCCTGAGTTGGGAAGATCCTCTGGAGGAGGGCATGACGACCACTCTAGTACTCTTGCCTGGAGAATCCCATGGACAGAGGAGCCTGGCAGGCTGCAGTCCATAGTGTTGCACAGAGTCAAACATGACTGAAGTGACTAAGCAGCAGCAGCAACCTTCCTTCAGGAGTCCCTGTTGGCTCAGTACTAAAGAATCCACCTGCAGTGCAGGAGACACAGGAGACATGAGTTCAATCCCTTGGTTGGGAAGATCCCTTGGAGGAGGAAATGGTAAACCCACTCCAGTATTCTTGCTGGAAATATCCCATGGACAGAATGGCCTGGTGGGCTACAGTCTGTGGGGTCCCAAAGAGTTGGATGTGACTGAAGCACAACTTTCCTTTAGCTTATTAAATGGTTAATGTATTCTAGATTTTACATTTTTTATGTTTTTGAGTAGCAAAAGAAATCCAGCTTTGTTAAGTAAATGGAATGCTCCATAGGCAGGAGCATGTGATTTTTCCTTCAAAGAGAATTCTTCCACATGTATCATCAAAGCAGTATTATTAATATTACTGCTTTCAGCCTGGTCCTGAGGAAAGAGTATCATTAAATTGGGCATTATATTCAGCATTTGTTAAAAATTGGATTTTTACTGAGATTCTGGCACTTTATATTAAAAATTTTCAAAGCTAGTTTCCATTCTTCCCTCTCATTTAACTCTCACAACAACTCTGTGAAGTGGGAACCACTGGAATTGTTACTTTCATCTCAGAGATGATGAAACTGGAGCCTGGAAGAGGACATAACTAATATTCACTCCATCCTCTTCAAGGGCTTATGAGGCACCTGGGCTTTCTGCTATTTTACATACACATAGCTGGTGTTTACCTGTGGCAGAAAGACAAACACAAGAAACTCCTTCCAGGTTTCTGGAATGTTCTTCTTCAATTTTAATTTTCTCTGGTTATCTATGTGAGGCTTTGTTGCTTTTGACTCCCTTTGTAGTATTTTTGATAGAGGAACAAAGAACCTGGTTCTTCCCCAGTTTGTTATTTGCCTTGAGTATTTTTATGGAATTTTCTGATTTCTATAATGGCAAAATTACAGATATCTTCTTTTGTGGTTTCTGCCTTTGATTTCCTGGGTAGAAAATTCTCACCTATCCAAAGACTGTATAAACGTTTATCTGTTTGTTTCCTGGTACATTTTTATTTTTTTCACATTAGTGTCTTTAATCCAAAGTCAGAAGGCAATGGCCTGTGGGCTAAATCTGGCCCATTACCTATTTTTGCAAACAAAATTTTAGTGAAGCTCAGCTGTGCCCATGTGTTAGGTGTGTTTATGGCTGCTTCTTGATTCCGGGGCAGAGCTGAGTAGTTGCAACAGAGACAATCTGGCCCGCAGACCAAAATCTGTTGTTTGGCTCTGAATAGAAAATGTTTGCCAATCCCTTCTTTAGTTCATCTAGAATTTATTTTGATATAGTGGAAAAGTTCATTATCTAATTTCTTTCCAAATGGCTAGTCCATTTTCTCAACACTATCCATTCAACAATGCAATTATGCTATTCTGAAAAAAGGCCTCCAGATATGTTCATACCCCAATTCCTGGAACTCATGAAGGTTTGGCAACAGAAACTTTGCAAGTGTGATTAAGTAAAAGATTTTATTTTATTTTTTTAAGTAAAAGATTTTAAAATGGGGAGATTATCTTGGATAATTCAAGTGGGCCCAAGTTATTCACACTGGTCCTTATCAAAGGGATACAGGAGGAGGCAGAGGAGAAGGAGGTGCAACGGTGGACACAGAGAGAGGAGTGAGTGTTTGAAGATGAAGGAGGGGCCACAAGCCAAGGGATATAGGTGGCCCCTGGAAGCCAAAAAAGACAAGGAAACAGATTTTCCTCTCAGAGCCTCCAGAAGGAAACAGCTCTGCTTGAATTTTTAACTCGGTGAATCCAGCTTCAGAATTCTAACATCTAGAATCATGAAACGATACGTTTGCATTGTTTTTTTTTAAGACATTAATTTTGTGGTTAATTTGTTAAATCATTAGGAAACTAATACATTCCTTTAGCATACACTGATTTCTTATTTGATACAGATACAAATAACTGTCTTTTATAAATAAAGAGCTTTTAACAACAAATTTAAGTTCTGGTGTTGGGTGTCAATAGACATAGTGCAGTTAATGCAAATGACCAACATGAATTCATGTGCGGAGTGCTTGGGTGTGTTCACAGTGCTGTGTTCACAGGGGAGAGAGATTATTCTTTGATTTTTTTTGAGTTTTCTCCTACCTTCACCTCATTAGTAATCACAAAAATGCAAAATAAAGTAAAAGTGATTTTTTCCCTTAACAATCAATTTGGTTGATATTAAAAAGAAGTAGTAGAATGTCTGAGGGATGGGCATTCATATACACTGCTAGCGTATGTAGAGCACGTGCAGTCTTCCTTTGAGACAATTTGGTAATAAAATCAAACAGCTTAAAACTAGGCGTTTGCCTTGATATGGCAATGTCACTTTTAGGAATTTAAAGTAGTGAAATGATCATGAGTATGCCTAAAAATTATGCTCAAGAATGGTCACATCTATTGAGAAAAAAACTGAATATGAAAAAATAATGGGTTAGTATTTAAAATAGACATTTAAAAAGTGATATACTATGATATTATCATGATATTACACAGTATATAATACAGTTGAAAGATGTTCCTACTCTATTAAGTGAGAAAATTTAGCAAAATGATACGTACAGAATTATAGAATTTTNATTTATTTTGATATAGTGGAAAAGTTCATTATCTAATTTCTTTCCAAATGGCTAGTCCATTTTCTCAACACTATCCATTCAACAATGCAATTATGCTATTCTGAAAAAAGGCCTCCAGATATGTTCATACCCCAATTCCTGGAACTCATGAAGGTTTGGCAACAGAAACTTTGCAAGTGTGATTAAGTAAAAGATTTTATTTTATTTTTTTAAGTAAAAGATTTTAAAATGGGGAGATTATCTTGGATAATTCAAGTGGGCCCAAGTTATTCACACTGGTCCTTATCAAAGGGATACAGGAGGAGGCAGAGGAGAAGGAGGTGCAACGGTGGACACAGAGAGAGGAGTGAGTGTTTGAAGATGAAGGAGGGGCCACAAGCCAAGGGATATAGGTGGCCCCTGGAAGCCAAAAAAGACAAGGAAACAGATTTTCCTCTCAGAGCCTCCAGAAGGAAACAGCTCTGCTTGAATTTTTAACTCGGTGAATCCAGCTTCAGAATTCTAACATCTAGAATCATGAAACGATACGTTTGCATTGTTTTTTTTTAAGACATTAATTTTGTGGTTAATTTGTTAAATCATTAGGAAACTAATACATTCCTTTAGCATACACTGATTTCTTATTTGATACAGATACAAATAACTGTCTTTTATAAATAAAGAGCTTTTAACAACAAATTTAAGTTCTGGTGTTGGGTGTCAATAGACATAGTGCAGTTAATGCAAATGACCAACATGAATTCATGTGCGGAGTGCTTGGGTGTGTTCACAGTGCTGTGTTCACAGGGGAGAGAGATTATTCTTTGATTTTTTTTGAGTTTTCTCCTACCTTCACCTCATTAGTAATCACAAAAATGCAAAATAAAGTAAAAGTGATTTTTTCCCTTAACAATCAATTTGGTTGATATTAAAAAGAAGTAGTAGAATGTCTGAGGGATGGGCATTCATATACACTGCTAGCGTATGTAGAGCACGTGCAGTCTTCCTTTGAGACAATTTGGTAATAAAATCAAACAGCTTAAAACTAGGCGTTTGCCTTGATATGGCAATGTCACTTTTAGGAATTTAAAGTAGTGAAATGATCATGAGTATGCCTAAAAATTATGCTCAAGAATGGTCACATCTATTGAGAAAAAAACTGAATATGAAAAAATAATGGGTTAGTATTTAAAATAGACATTTAAAAAGTGATATACTATGATATTATCATGATATTACACAGTATATAATACAGTTGAAAGATGTTCCTACTCTATTAAGTGAGAAAATTTAGCAAAATGATACGTACAGAATTATAGAATTTTTGTTTATACATAATATGAAATGTCAACATACAAATATAGGGAAAGGATAGAAAAGATATATATTAATTTGTTGTAATAATTGGTGATGAATGCCTTTATTGTCATCTTTTGCTTCTCTGTATTTTTATGTTAAACATTATACATTTATTGCTTTTCTAAAAGAAACAATGTCATTAAAAATTAGCTCTTTCTTCACTTTTACTCCATTCCATAGCATAATCCATAGCAATGATTATCAAAACAATTGTGTAGAAATATATCTGGGTTTATATATATATATATATATATATATATATATACAATATGTTTGACCATGAATAGAAGTGGGTGTTAAAGATAAGTGCAGAAGCCTTTAGCTCTGACCAATGGATCGTGCCCCTCTAACTAAAGAACTTTCCACACTATTCTGTAGGGCCTGCTGCTGCTGCTGCTAAGTAACTTCAGTTGTGTCCGACTCTGTGTGACCACATAGACGGCAGCCCACCAGGCTCCCCTGTCCCTGGGATTCTCCAGGCAAGAACACTGGATTGGGTTAGGAGGCTCATTTGTTGATTTGACCTCAAATCTTCACAGGAGCTGGGAACAGTGCTCTAGATATTTCCACTTATCTTACATTATATGATTTCCTTAGTATTTTGAACTTCATCCTTTGATTCTTCAAAGTCACTTTTAAATTGTAGCACCAACAGTAAAGCTCAGATTGGTTAAAAACAAAAGTTAGCCTTTCTTTCATACTTCTAGAAAAGGCCTTCAATCAGAGTAGGGCTCGTTGCACCATCCAGAGAACCTTGGTTAGCCTTGATCTAAACCTTTCTGCCAAATGAATGGCAGAATTCTTAGCACTGGGGGCAGATGTAGTCCCAGGTCTCGTTCATTGCAGTGCTGATCAGCTGTGGTTGGAGCCTGTTGGTCTGCATCTATACAGGATGGCTTAGCCAGTACCACTGGAGATTACAACAAGGCTGCAGAAGGCTTGAGGTGCACACACAGAGTCAAGCTTGCACAGGATTCTCCTGCCAGGGTTTGCCTTCATCCAAGGGAGAAATCACAGCAAATGTTTCTCAAGGGCAGGGAGAAATATATGGTGCAAAATGCCTCATTCCATCTCTTTGGTCTGCCAGATAGTCTTGTTTTAATGCTAATATCACAGTCTTCTAAATAAAAGGGGTCTCCTCTAATTCACAGATAGTTTGATTTCAAAGAATTCTCTTCTAAGTTGGCTGTTTGCAATTTGGAATGCATTTGTTCAAAGTTGGTTGAGATTAACATATACACATTACTTATATGTAAAATAGGTAATCAACAAGGACCTACTGTATAGAACAGGGAACTCCACTCATTATTTTGTAATAAATTTTCAAAGAAAATAATCTGAATACAGATGTGTATATATGCATAACTGAATCCCTGTGCTGTACACCTGAAACTAACACAATATTGTAAATCAACTTTACTCCAATTTTAAGAAGTGCTGTCATGACCCATCTCGGGTGGGTCCTGCTCACCTTTCCAGGCACATCCCCACTGCTCTTCCTCAGGTCTCCTTCCCTGCCCTGCACCTGCGTTCCGGCCTTGCCTCTTCTACGGCGGTTATTTGAATGTGTCCTGTTAGCCCTCGCCACTGTACACACTGCCGCCTTTGCCTGGAAGGCTCTGCCCATTTTGTTCTCTGCTCAACTCTGGCTTCGGAGAAGGCAATGGCACCCCACTCCAGTACTCTTGCCTGGAAAATCCCATGGATGGAGGAGCCTGGTGGGCTGCAGTCCATGGGGTCGCGAAGTCGGATACAACTGAGCGACTTCACTTTCACTTTTCACTTTCATGCATTGGAGAAGGAAATGGCAAGCCACTCCAGTGTTCTTGCCTGGAGAGTCCCAGGGACGGAGGAGCCTGGTGGGCTGCTGTCTATGGGGTCGCACAGAGTCGGACTCGACTGAAGCGACTTAGCAGCAGCAGCAGCAACTCTGGCTTATCCTTCAAGGCCCAGCTCTGTTATCACGTCTTCTGGGAAGCATTCCTGGAAACACGGCCCTCCTTGTGTGAGTGAGGTGCTCCATATCTCTTCATTGATGGACCCTGAGTGTCCTTTTGTCTCAGCACTTAACAGAGTACATTTATGATGTTTTGTCTATTTCCTGTACTGTTCATGGACCCTGCAAGACAGTGACTTTGTTCCCTTTATGTCTTTCTTCCCAGTGCTTCACAGATGTTCATCTACACCAAAGAAAAAATAGCATTCATTGTTTTGCTGTGGATAATGGTGAAGCTGCATACAGAAATAGGGAAAATAATTTGCATGTACTTGAGAAAAACATTTCTAGTCCTTTCGTGAGTTTCTTTATGTTTCTATTATGTTGTGAACATGATTTTCATGAAATGATTCTTTCCTCCCTCCCTCCTCTTTTTCCTCCCTTTCTTTTTTTCTCTCTCTCTCCCTCCTTACCCACTCCCTTACTGATTTGGAAAGGTCTTGGCAGTTATTCACTTGGAATAAATTGAAAGATTGAAGTCCTACAAAACAAACAGAAGATAATTAGTGATTTTAAAGTGTGTTAACCAACAATGATGATTTTCTTTCTTTCCATGCCCATTTGGCAGGACGCTTCTCTGGGCTGGTGTAATTATGGATGAATGTGCTGAAGCACTTGAACAATAATTTGTAGGAAGTACAATTTTGAGTAGAAGTCATTAGTGGGAATAAATGAATAACTTGTTGGTTAACAGGTCAAGGTTGAAAGCCCAAATAGGTTAAACATTGTATTAACTTATGAGTCAAGAGAATAATCTTTTTTTCTGTAAGCATATGCATAAAATTATTGAGCTTTTTAAACTGTATTTTTATATATTTTTTTATTTGTAGTAAGAAAGGAAGAGGGCCACCTGACTTGAGTTTCTGAAGAAGGAACTCGTCTTAAAATACTGTAATGACCTATATGGGAAAAGAATCTGAAAAAGAGAGCATATGTGTATGCGTGCATGTGTGCAAAATTGCCTCAGTCATGTCTGACTCTTTGTGATCCTGTGGACTGTGACCTGCAGGCTCCAATGTCCATGGGATTCTCCAGGCAAGAATACTGGAGTGGGCTGCCATGCCCTCCCCCAGGGGATCTTCTTGATCCAGGGATCGAAACTGCATCCCCTGTGTTTTCTGTATTGGCAGGTGGGTTCTTTACCACTAGTGCCACCTGGGAAGCCATATATTACTAATTCATTTTGCTGTACAGCAGAAACTAACATTTTAAATCAACGATACTCCAATAAAAATTAAAATAGTAAAAAAAATCTACCACAAAGAGTTCTGTAAGGTGAAATGACTCACATATGAAATGTGTACGATGCTGCCTTCATCAGAGAAGTCAGTCAGTCTGCCTTGTACAACTTTTAAATAATATTTATAAGATAAAGGATATACTATTTTGCATATCAAAGCTAATTGGGTACATTAATACACAATTATTTCTAGAGGCTAGAATTCCATTATGTGTCCAGTTCTTTGGTTCTGGATTCAGAGGAGCCAGTTTCAGAACTTGGTGCTGCCATCTCCTACTGTGTGATTTTGTCCTCAAAGTAGTATTTTAACTTCCTAATCAGTACAGTCTGTTGAAAAGCAATAGTTCTTACTTTAGAGTAACACTGATTAGCACAGGTTGGAATTATTCTAAGTTCTCAATAATGTTCGTGTTATTTTTCAGCTTTTTATATACTGGATATTATATATTTATCGAGGTACACTTCTGATGGAAGTTTGTAGGTGGTTGTCTGGATGGCAATAATCAAAATAGTTTAAATCCCTATGAGTTGAGTGCTAATCAGACTGTGCTAGAAATTGTGACATTTGTAAAAGAGACATGATGGAGTGGCCTTGCATTCAAGGTGGGGAGAGAGATATATGTACCGTAACAATTACAGAAAAACTTGATATGAAATATGTAGTGCTGACTGTAGGTTGCATCACTCAAGTTTCTCCAGGCCCCCTGAACCCTTGAAGCCTGTAGATATTTGAGTCGTGATTAAAAAGAATATTTCTGCCTGCCTTGACTCTCACAGAACCTCCAGCCCTTTGTCCCTGCCTGCTTGTTACAGGTGTTCTCATGACAAATATCATCAACTAGTCCATTTTCCTTCTATTTTGGTCTTCTTGATCATTGTCCTCCCTTCAGGAAGGTCCTGGGGCTTCCCTGCTGCCATTGCATTGGGTACCTGCCATGGAAATACTGAGCGCAGGGTGTCAAGGGTGCAGGCTTTCATTGCTGCCCAAGTGGGCCAACCCTTAGGTGTGGAAATGTGCTGTGTTCCATGATGCAACCAAAGGCCACTAGCTTTGTCACTTGAGGTGCATCCTGACCGTCTGATTGCCGAAACTTTGGGGTGCTTGCTTCTCCGTGTTTCGGTCATGATTTTTTCCTCCTTGAGTACTTACTTCTTGAACACTTATTATACTCAAGACACTGTGATAGATATGACATGTGTTACTATGACACTGTGCAGATACAGTATAACTTCTGCTGCCATGTTTAATAGGGGAGATGGAAGATAGCAATAATAGAGGTCAAGCCACATGTGCTAAGGGCTAGAGAGAAGAGGGAGACAGTGATATGACAGATGCTGAGTATGACCTGATTTGGAGGTCTCAGAGACTTCTATGAAGGACCAGGTTGAACAACATTATGAAGAGTGAGGCAGAGTGAATTGATGAAAGAATCCCAAGCAGAGGAGCATCAGGTACAAAGTCCATCTAGAGAGTTCCCTCAGGGTCTTTCTTCAGGTTCAGTCGTGGGTCCATGAGAGAAAACCCATGTCTGGGGCATACCCCACAGCACCTTTGTCATCCTTGCCTGTATCTTCCTTTCATGCAAAAGAGCTCAATCAAATGGCCCACAGACCAGCCAGACATGCTTGGGCATGGCTAAATCCAGATGTACACAGGCCTTTTACTCAGTAATAACCCCTTATCACTGTAGGTCTATAGGAGTCAGTGGACATCAGCATGGGCTGAAATGGCTCCTGAAGTCCAATGGAAGAGGTGAGGCTTGAGCTACTCTTAGAACAAGTGGGTTGAAGAAGACTGGGTACCTGGTGGAAGGCACAGAACGGACAAAGGGGTAGAGTCAGGGATGATCTCATTAAATGAGAAGAGACTGGACTTCCTGGAATGGAGAGTTTATTAAGGAATCAGAGATGATAAAGTGGAGTTTGGTTAAGGAGACTCTTGAAGGTCCAGAAGGGAGTTCGGGAATTTGTTGCTGAGTACTGTAGGCAGATCATTGTTGTTCAGTCACTCAGTTGTGTCTGACTCTTTGCAGCCCCATGGACTGCAGCACGCCAGGCTCCTCAGTCCTGCACTATCTCCTGGAGTTTGCTTAAATTCATGTCCATTGAGTCAGTGATGCCATCTCCTGGAACTTGCTCAAACTCATGTCCATTGAGTCAGTGATGCTATCTAGCCATCTCATCTCATCCCATCTTGTATCTAGCCACCCTCTTCTCCTTTTGCCTTCAATGTTTCCCAGCATCAGGGTCTTTTCCAGTGAGTTGGTCTTTGCATCAGGTGGTCAAAGTATTGGAGCTTCAGCTTCAGCATCAGTCCTTCCATTGAATATTTAGGGTTTATTTCCTTTAGGATTGACTGGTTTGATCTTGCTGTTCAAGTGTTTCTCAAGAGTCTTCTCCAGCATCACAGTTTTAAAGCATCAATTCTTCAGCGCTCAGCCTTCTTTATGGCCCAGCTCTCACATCTGTAGATAACTACTAGGAAAACCATAGCTTTGAGTATACAGGCCTTTGTTGCAAGGTAATGTCTTTGCTTTTTTAATGTGTCATGTAGGGTTATCATGGCTTTCTTTCCAATAAACGAGTGTCTTAATTTCATGGCTACAGTCACCATCAGCAGTGATTTTGGAGCCCAATAAAATAAAATCTGTCACTGCTTCCACATTTTCTCCTTCTATTTGTCATGAAGCAATAGGATTGGATGCCATGATCTTAGTTTTTTGAATGCTGAATTTTAAGCCAGCTTTTTTCACACTCCTCTTTCATCCTCATCAAGATCCTCTTTAGCTCCTCTTCACTTGAAGTATCTCATTAGGCAGATACTGCAGATTAATGAACAAACAAGGGATGTAATTAAAAAAGAACAATGCACAATGGCCAGAGGATTAAAAGTTGTTTGTAGAGAATCTAGCTTAGATGATTATTACATTCATTTTGGCATTCTCAAGTTTGAGAATATTTGTCTGGGATAGCTCAGTTGGTAAAGAATCTACCTGGGACCCTGGTTAGATTCCTGGGTCAGGAAGATCCACTGGAGAAGGGATAGGCTATCCACTCCAGAATTCTTGAGCTTCCCTTGTGGCTCAGCTGGTAAAGAATCCACCCATAATGCAGAAGACCTGGGTTTTATCCCTGGGTTGGGAAGATCCCCTGGAGAAGGGAAAGGCTACCCCCTCAAGTATTATGGCCTGGAGAATTCCATGGACTATATAGGTCATGGGGTTGCAAAGAGTCAGACATGACTGACAGACTTTCACTTTCAAGTCTGAGATGATATTCATATCTGCTATATAGCTACAAATATGAGGCTGGCACTCATAAAACACCCAGAGTGATCTTTTAGTTATACACATGGAGGTGTGCCATTTTTGCAATGAGAGTGAATAAGTTATGAGATAATTTTACTGCTTTCTAGAGGTTCTGTTAACATTTGAAAGGCCTTAAGTTTATATTAATAGTTTAAAAATTCACTTCAAAGATTCCCTGCGATTTTTTCCATTTATTTTGACTTGACTGTTATTTTAGAAGAATGCTTATTTGAAAAATATCTCTGTCATGTCAAATTTTGGTTCTGACACATGTAGCTGCTTGTTGATAGGTGCATAGTAGGGTGCTCTTTGCTTATTGATTATTATGAATTATTACTGATCACAGTGTATAATTGTATTTTGCCATCATATTTTGTTGTTGACAGACATTTTTGATGCATGATAGAGATGTTTCTTGTGTAGACTTTGAAGAACAGATCATAGAAATTCACACATATATAAATATGCATATGTACTGAAATAGACTTTATTTCATTTATTGTTCCCAAAGGTTAAAACATACAAACAGGAATAAAATTAAAATTATTTTCTTTAGACATGATTTATATCTTAATTTTCACCTGCTCTATAATTAGAAATTTTGAACTCTGGGAATTTTTTTTTAAGATAAAATTATTGCCCGAGTAAACTTCAGAAATTATATCATTAACCCAGAGACCTTTCTAAGCCTAGAACAACATTACTGGTACAAGTGCCACCACTCCCCAACATAGACAAATAAATAAAAAGGGAAGTTTAAAATAATTTGAAAATGATTTATTGTTGGCCACCTCTGTAGTTAGAGATTCAAATATTATTGCTTTAGTTCAACAAGGGAGGACAGGAAGTTGCTGTGGGCTAAAGGTAAATTATGATCTATCGTGAAGGAGGAGGAACTGTACCAAGGAGAGGCGTTGGGAGGAAGCCTCGTGTTTTCTGAGTTACTGCTCCAGATAAAGACTGGGGAAAAAAAAAAAAATCTCTGCCTTGACCCTTGTCAGAAAAGGCCAGAGTAAACTGAGTCTGACTACATTCTTGAATCTTTGCTGGTTAGGGAGCAGCTTATAGTTTGGGGAGGGTCAGATAGTTGCACTGGAGCCTGAAACAGACCAAGTTATTTAGGGTCAACATTCCACTTTTTTTCTGCTCTGCTTAGCCATCCTGTCCCTAGATACACCCCATGTGAGAGTAAGAAGGGGTTACTTAACACACCAAGATTTAGGTGGACCATTCTGATGGTAATCTTTATTTTTAACTCTATGATCACTATTTGTTTTTTTAATTGGAGGTTAATTACTTTACAATATTGTATTGGTTTTGCCATACATCAACATGAATCCGCCACAGGTATACACGTGTTCCCCATTCTGAACCCCCCTCCCTCCTCCTTCCCCGTACCATCCCTCTGGGTCATCTCAGTGCACCAGCCCCAAGCATCCAGTATCATGCATTGAACCTGGACTGGCAACTCATTTCATATATGATATTATACATGTTTCAATGCCATTAAGTTTAGACATTCATGGTGAACTTAGATCTTAGAGAACCTAATAGTCATTGGTTTTAATTTGGAAAAACGAGGTGATAAACTTTATCCTCAAAACAGTGTGTTGCAGGGAAGGAAGAGAGAAGACTAAAATATATTGAGGGGTTGTTATGTGGCAAAGTCCACACTACATGTTTCACAGATATTATGTCATCAAATTGTCTAAAACCTCTAGGAGGGAAAGTTTTGCTGCTTCTGCTTGGTAACTGAGGAAAGTGAAACCCACCTCTAAGTATGTTATCCAAAGAAACATAGTTAGAATATGGCAAGACTGTGATTCACCTATAAATTTATTATGACTTCAACCCTGTGTTTTTCATCCCATACCATTCTCTGTCTTGAATTATTGTCACCATGCAACAGACAGGAAAACTAATACCCAAAAAGGTAATATAGTGATATCCCCTTTGGTGATAGCAGCGATGCTTAGAGAACCTGAAGTTTGATTTCTCAGATTCTTCTTTCACTAAAGTCTTTGGCTGAATAACATCACACTCACATTAAGTTTTAAAAATGTCTAAAGGCAAGTTTCCCTCGGACTTGCTTTAGGTTCACTCGCAGAAGTAGTGGCCACCCATCTTCGAGCAGCTGCCAACGCCCATGACACAGTGTTGGCTCTGGAAGATGCTGTCGATTGGCATGCTGGGGACGAAGTGCTTGTCATCAGCGGGATGGGTGCTGAAGGTGCCAAGCTTAAGGAAGAGATTGTCACCGTGGAGACTGCGCATAGTACAGACCTCCAGCTGAGGTCACCCTTGAGGTACTGATTGTCAGCTTGGCTCCATTTAGATGCAAGATGGGGTCTTAACCTCATCTTGACCAACACAGCTGGTCAAAAGACATTTGCTTGTCTTTCAATAATATCATTTACATTAAATCACAGTAGACATTTTGGCAAGAAAATTACAAAATATGAAACATTTGGAAGATTTAGACTTCTTAAATAAGTTTCTCTTGTAAGACACTAGAACTTCTGTCTTTTAGTAGATGGTCACTTCCAATAGTCAGCATAGTTCCTAATTCTCACAAACATGTGCCTATTTTTCACTCTTCTGTGTCTGAGTTTCTAAAGAAATAGAGTCCCAGATGGAGGATTAGNATTTAGAAGGTAAGTCTTATCAAGAATTATAGATGATTGAAATGATTGAATGGCAACAAGAATACCTTGAGGGGATTTGAGTTGTATTTGAACTCAGCTTCTGTGTCTCAGAGCTAGTGCTATCAATGATTTGTTCAGAGGATCAGAGAGAGGATCAGTCTTTGTGGAGACTTGCCTTTAGGGAGGCCTTTGCCCCCAAGTGTTTTTCACATAACAAAGAGGAGAGCTTGGATTAGGTGATGCAAGTAAGCTTGTCACTGTGAAAAATTACAAGGATGTTTTAACATGAGATTCCAGCTATTGAGGTGGGAAAATTATAGTCAAGTTGAACTGCCTGGAGGAAGAGGAATGAGGATATATTTGTTTTGATTTCCAGTGTTGTGTTTAATCTCTGCTCTACAGCAAAGTGACTCAGTTATACATCTTTATATTCTTTTTCATATTCTTTTCCATTGCAGTTTTTCACAGGATATTGAATACAGTCCCCTGTGCTATACAGTAGCACCTTGTTGTTTATTCATCGTATATATAATAGTTTGCATCTGCTAATCCCAAACTTCTAGTCTAGCCTCTCCCACCTGCTACCCCCTCGGCAACCAGAAGTCTTGTTCTCTATGTCTGTAAGTCTGTTTCTGTTTCAAAGATATATTCACTGGTGCTGTATTTGAGATTCCACATATAAGTGACACCGTATAGAGTTTGTCTTTCTTTCTCACTTACTTGGCTTAGTGTGATAAACTCTAGGTCCATCTATGTTGCTGCAAATGACATGATTTCATTCTTTTTTACTGGCTGAGTGATATTCCATTATACATACACAAACCTACACACAACACACCACAGCTTGTTTTTCAGAATGAATGTATGATCAAGGTATATCAATATGACTTTGTAAGAATTAAGTGAGAAGGCAGAATGAGCATATTTACAAGTCTTTCCAGCAGCCTTATTGTAATGGGCTAACTATGATTAAACTATATCTAATTTCTGCAGGGAAACAGGGTGTTTGCTGCTGGTGATGGCTACTTTTTTCATCTTGTGACCAACCAAACATCCCAAGCTCCACTTCTCTCATTTACACGGAATAGTGCACATTCTTGTACAAGGTAACTTTGGGGAAGTTCGTCTACATTTTGGGTGTAAGGTTTATCATTTTGTACAAGACTCATAGAGAAGGTTGAATAATGCTTGGCATCCATGTAAGATTTGATGATATATCTGAGTGAGGATCTTCGGTCATAAGTTTGGTGGTGAAGGGAAGAGGAACAGAGAGAGAGGTCATTTGAGGGGGGCAGGACACAGGGTCCCTTTTGTGGCCAGAGAAGAACTTAATAGGGAGATGAATTAAACTCCCAAGAGACTGGGGGCACCTGGGAGGCCAGAATGCCTGAGCTCAGGAGCTGAGTGGGGAGATGAGGTTTGGAGAAGAGGCTCTTTGCCTGTGACTTGCACACTGTGAGATGAGAGTGACTAGTTCAAGGTCTTTGCCATTTAGAGGATACAGTCATCTGCTCAGAGCAAGGATTGGAAAACATGGTAGAAAGATAAGGAAAATGTGAGCTTCAGAGTCAGTCAGGACTTGATTCAGAGCTGGACTTTAAGTAACTTGCTTTTTTCCTAAAGAGTCAGACCTTTATTTGTAAAATAGGGACACATCTCTATCGAAAGTTTGATTTGAAAATTAGAGATGACTTATGTTATACACCTAAGAGAACATCTGGAATATGGTAGGAACTCAATAATTGATAGAAATAATTCTATTAAGCAATTTATTATTAATATTATTATTTTTGACTATGTCGTGTGGCTTGTGTGATCTTGTTTCCCTGACTAAAGATTGAATCTGCAACCGCAGCAGTGAAAGTGCAGAATGCTAACCACTGGACCTCCAGGGAATTCCTAAATAGAAATGATTCTGATAATAGTTACATTAATAATAGTGAGATAATATTGTAATGATGGGAACTTATAAGGAGACTGGAATGAGGATTAAGCACCATTGTTTGGCCACGTTGAAGTGCTGGCTGAGCTAGGATCAGTACATGTGCCATGAAATTATTATTAAGATGACAAGGGTTTTTTTTATCTAGCAGCTTTCAGCAACCCTGGGATATGAGGGGTAAAGGTATCCAAAAATGCCACAATGCTAGGCCATTTCAGGGAGAAGCACAAATGTTGCATGGGTTATAGGCTCTGGTATATGGCTTCCTCAACAAAGGGGTGGGTCTAGAAGAGGCTGATGGAAGAGTGGGGCTCTGTAGGGCTAGTCAGGGGTGTTCATGTTCCTCGGAAGGAGCTGATAGAATGTACAGGGGGCTGATAGAATGGAATAGCACCATGGCAACCTGCACCTTGTTGAGATCCAGGCGCAGGTCACAGAGGGTGACAGAAAGAAAGGCTGAGGGATGGGCAGTGACCATCAGAGAGAAGATCTCCTCTTCAGTCTCACTTATTCCTTTATTCAGTATCTTCGGTTTTATATTTTCCAATGAGTGAGACATATGGAATCCAGAAATCAGCCAAATTTCACTCTTTATCTTTTTCCCCAGGTCTGGTCTCTTTGTATACCCTAAGTTTCAGCCACCTTGGGATAATGGCACTGGTTCCACCCTGTTCCAGAATTTCACAGTTTGGGAAAGTGCAGGTGGTGCCCAGGTATCTTTCTTTAATTTTTTAAAGTTAGAAATGTCATTTATTTTCTTGTGGTGACTTATTCTTCATATCTACTTAAAGGGCAATGATTTGTTTCTGGGGGAGGATTGCTATATTATCACAGCTTTAAGAAGCCAATAGCATCATAGGTGTGTGTGTCAAATAGTTGTTGAATGAACAGATTCCTAATCCTTAAGCCAAGGTTTGTCCATTGCCTCTGTGGTGAGTTTTCAGAAGCTCTAATAGGGAACAACAGAATCGTAGAGATTTGCAACCAAGAAGAATCAAAGGAGGTCGTCTATTCTTCCCCTCACGTGCTTATTTGGGGAAAAAGTTAAGGCTCATAAAGTAAAGGGATTTGCCAAGGGTCACACCGTTTGTTAGTAGCAAAATCAGGTGCAGAATCCAGACTGCAAAAGTGTGTTTGATACCTAACATCCTCTTTCAGTCGTAAGAAAAAGTGCTGTTCATCAATGAAACACAAAAAAATCCCAAGTCAAAGTGGCATTCTCAACTTTACCAATAGGCCAGATTTTATATTCTTTGAAAGGAAAATGTTCATGTTACCCATTTACTTTTCTTTATTGCAGTGACTTCTTACAAGAAAGCTTTTTATGCTCACTATTACCAATACCATGTAAAAATTATCCAGGGTCTCTATTTGGTGTTACACAGAGAAAATTACATACATTTGGTCTCTGCCATGGAGAAATATGGAGCCTAAGATACAAAGATGAAGAGATACATTTACAGGACATTCAGAAAATAGAATAAAACATATAATTAAGTCACAGTAAGAAAGTTAGGTATTTATTTCTCATATTCAACATAAGGAAAATGATCATAGAGAGGGGGAAAGTTCCAAAATACAAAATTGGGGTAGCTAACAGGAAGAATCCCAGTTGTACTAAATATTTTGTTTTCATTAAATTTGATAAAGTACTTTGTTTCTCATTAGCACAATGAATATTGTGAGGACAAATCCCTCTTATGTAGAGGAACAATTTGTGCCTTCCAGAGGGTCTGATGCCTGTAATGAAGTAAAAACTGTTGTCAAATTAGTTCAGGTCATAGCTATATTGTTTACATAAACCTCTGTGCCTTCAAAGATCTATCATTCTATAAAAGGTAATGTAGAGTGCATGTAGAGTGAGAAATGCAAGCTATTCAGTTCTTGAAAATTCAAGCACAAAAACTGATTGATTGACAAGTAAAAGCATTAAACTATGGTAAATCAAGGTTACCATGGCCTTAATTAGTAGGAAACTCCCACTTGAAGATACGAATGTAAACATGGCCCTATTTAATAAACAAAGGGGTGACTGTGTTAAGTTTAACTGGCAGTCCTGACCTCCACCCTAATTTTCAAAATGGTTGAACTGAGAGCTGGGAGAAGTAAAAAGTCTTGCTGAAGATCACATAATTAGCTAATATCAGCGCCAGTTAAAAACTTAGGCCTCTGTTCCCCAAGCTAGTGTGATTCTTTCAACTCTAACAAGCATGTTTGGTTAATCCTTGATCCTTGTTTGGAGTCACTAACCTAAGCTGTATACCCATAGACTGTATTTTGAGTCTATAGTCATGCTGAATTACTTATTTCATATTTGCAAGTTTTTGACAATCTTAGTTAACAACACTGAGGTAAATATTAAGTATGGGAGTTCCTGGATGTTTTGTTTTTCTCCATTAATTTTGTGTGATTTGACAGTTGCAAGCTTATTTTAAATACATGAAGAATTCACATTGACCTTTATAATGCATCAGTGGTTAGGAAGAGAAATGAAAAGTGCAGAAGGGATGTTACCAAAGGGGGCTAGTTAATGCTGATCTCACGGCAACTTTGGAATGCCTGCACAGTTATTGACGGACAAAAGCTGCTTAAATATGATATAGCACACTCACTTATACTTAATCAATAATTAAAGAAGCTACAGGAAATTTGCAAGCTTCAGATCTTTGACATAACATATATTGTTGTTTTTATAGATTTTTAGAAGTAGCAATCTTCACCTGAAAAACTTCCAGGTTTATGCATGCAGAGATTTTGGAATTGATGTCTTGGAAAGTGATGCAAATACATCAATTACTGACAGCTTACTACTTGGTCATTTTGCCCACAGGGTAAGTGCCTTCATGTGATTCTTTTAAGTTGTTCATCAAAACAGAATCATATGTTCTGGGTCCTTTGATGATTCAGGATATATAACTTTAATAGAATTCTTTAGCAAATCTTGTGTTTAGCTGGTCAAAGTTAGAGGATTCTTTGATTTGTAGCAGTGGTGATATTTATCATAAAATTCAAGTACACATAAGATTTCCGTGTGTCGTGTTCATATAAATCACAAAAGCCCTGAGCAGCACACAGAACTCTTATCTGGTTGTGATTTAGGGTTTTTATCCACACCAATTAAAAAGTCTAATAATTTTAAGTTCATTTACTCTAACCTCACAAATTTTATGAAATAGTGTGAGTCCATTTCGTCTTTATGGACTGTGGTTTGTCAAGTTTCAACATCAACGTTTTGTTCATAGCGTTCTTAATCTATTTAGGGCTCCCTCCCATAAAAAAATGGTAATATAAATTTGTGTTGTTTGCTATAATTTACTAGGGTTTCTTAAGTGATTCCCTAATACTTGCCTCAGTGTGTGTGTCTACATGACAAACATCAAACTATGGATGACTTACCCACCACTGCATGGCCAGGGGACAAGAATGTAGCTGAGCTGAGGACTTCTTGGGTAAGAAGTACTAGTTCTCAAGGGAAGTTTGTGGCTGCCATTGGTTTCTGACCTATAACGAGTCCCTTTGTTCTTTTTCTTGAAGGAGTTACATGCATGTTACTGTCACAGTTCAGAATAATCATAGATGGAAGGGACCTAGAGTGCTTCTGGGGAGCAAGGGAAGAGTGTTCTCTTTAGTTCATTCCTGAATGCTTTGACCAACTGACATTTAAATGATAAGTTTTTACTTTGGTGCTTCCTTTGATGATTCATAACCACAGATACCAATCTTGAGTTAAAAAAATCACTTTCTTATTAAACTACATTTTCCTACGTTTAATTCTCCAGCTTCCTTCCTTCCTTCTCTTCCGAACTCTCGTTTTCAGGAGGGAAATACCTGCCAGTTTTTCCTTTTCTCTGAAAAGATTATCGCCTTGAGAGATGATTCTTCTTTTCAAGTTCCTAAGTTTTTGAGAGAGGATGAGACCCAGATTTAGACTCTGTGATACGGGTTGACCTAAGGCCCATAAATTTCTCAGAAACAACCTTAGAGAAGATGCTAAAAACAAAACGCCCATCGAGCTGAAGAACTAAGTGTCCTGGCAAATTAATGTCACAACATCTTAATTGATGCTAAATAGACATCATAATTAGTGGAAGAGTGACATAAATTAAGATTCAGATTATGACAAAAGGGTGCTTTTCATAACAAAATATAATCTCACCCCTGGGGTATAATTCACCAGCGATGCAATACAGCTGAGAACTTCTCAGTCTCCTAACAAGTAAGTGTAGGACCAAAGTGCATGGATGGAAAATGTTAAACAGTTTCTTACAGGCATGATCTAGATCTTATATAGGCATCTGAATCTTAAAGCCATGCAATTTTATTATATATATCTATGACATTTTCACGTATATACAATGGAATATTACTCAGCTATTAAAAATGAAACTGGGTCATTTGTAGAGACATGAATGGATCTAGAGTTTGTCATAGAGGATGAAATAAGTCAGAAAGAGAAAAATGTTATAAATTGATGCATAAATGTGGACTCTAGAAGAGTGGTACA
>SJYV01038956.1:258293-336889 GCA_006410875.1 Neotragus pygmaeus
CTGGTGACCTAGAAGGGTGGGATGGGGGTGGGGTGGAAAGGAGATCCAAGAGGGAGGAATATATGTATACATATAAATGATTCAATTCATTGTACGCAGAAACTAGCACAATATTGTAAAGCAACTATATCCCAATAAAACATAAATAAAGTATGTAATATTAGAGGTAAATATTACCTGTGAGTTGATTCAGTTAGAACTCCTAAATTCACAGGTATAGAAATGGAGGCTTTGAGAAGCCATATGAGAACTGAAGATCATGCCCAGTATTGTGGAGCTTGGACCACCTGGATATCACGCCTGGTCCAATACTCATTTAATTACATATGGGAAAATGGCCTTGGCAAAAAGTATTTATTAGTGCTTACTCCAAATTCTCTGAAGTGTTTTCCATAGAAGGCTAGATCCAAGAAAGGATCTGAGAAAAGGAAGATTCTTAGGTTAATTACATATAGGATATGCTAGGCACAGTGGTAAAAAGTCTGCCTGCCAATGTAGGAGACACAGGAGATGCAGGTTTGATCCCAGGATTGGGAAGATCCCCTGGAGTAGGAANTAGATCCAAGAAAGGATCTGAGAAAAGGAAGATTCTTAGGTTAATTACATATAGGATATGCTAGGCACAGTGGTAAAAAGTCTGCCTGCCAATGTAGGAGACACAGGAGATGCAGGTTTGATCCCAGGATTGGGAAGATCCCCTGGAGTAGGAAATGGCAACCCTCTCCAGTATTCTTGCCTGGAGAATTCCATGGACAGAGGAGCCTGGCAGGCTACAGTCTGCAAGGTCCGAAAGAGTCAGAAAAGACTCAGTGACTGAGCATACACACACATACACATGCTGTTTACCATCCCTCTGAAATTCACCTTGTGTATTAACCCATTAAAGTCTTTGCAAAGTTCTAGGGTTAAAAGAAAACGAAAAATATATGAGTCTTTATTTAGTGCACTATTGCTTAGATTTATCTGGGAACCACTTTATTGCTGTATAAAACTGTATTATTATTATTTTTTTAAAGGATGCCAACCTCTCTTTTGTTGTAGAAATCTGACTTTAGCCTCTTTCTTTCAAATCTGCCCTTTCTTTAAGAATTAAAAATTTCAGACACTTTGGCTTAATCATTCTTAGACCTTCTACCTGCATGTAATTGGTGACACACAGTGATCAGTGAGTCATGTTCTAAAACAAACACTAGTTTCTGGAAGAATTTTTTATTAGAAAGGATTTTTTTCCCCATTAGACATATTTGTTTATGTTGGAATTCTCATACCCAACATTACCTTGGTATTGAGATGAGTAGAATAATTTTTAGTGAGAATGGCTTTATTATGCAAGAAAAAGAGATGTGCAAACCATCATTATACATCCAAGTTTGGTCATTGTGGTTTGTTTATTCTGCAATACTAGCCTTGCTTTTAATTAGCACCCCCTTCCACAGTCTCCAAGATGTCCTGATTTGGATGTAAATTATGATCACCCCACTTTTGTAAGTATCTGTAGGATGGTTGCCTTTTTGTTGTTATTGTAATTCATTCAAGCAAATGATACTACTTAAAAAAAATCTTATTCAGGAAAATGCTGTTGAGGTTGCTTCATTCTATTTCTCTCAGGGTTACTTTTCATTTTCACTTGTGGATTTGTCTTCCTCAATTTAGAACTTTCATCATTTTGTTTCTCTAAATTCCATCCTAGGTCTCCGTCTTCTCTACGTATCCTTGCTCTCCCTGGGAGAAATCTCATTTTCTCTAGTGGTTTCAATTACCCATCCACATGCTGATGTCTCCCATATATTTGCATTTATTTCTACCATTTTATCTTGTGCTTTCAGTTTGCAATTCAGTATCTATGTTTTTTTCCCTACTTTTCAAACTTGATTTGTCTTGCATTGAATAATATCGTTTTAATAGTGACTCATTTGAATGTTATTCATTTTGTTAAAATTGTATAGGTTCTTGGACTTAAATTTGTGACATGCCCGCTCATCTTCACAAAGTTTTAATTACATTGGCACTGTTAAACTTCACCTGAGCCATGCAAGGACCTTAAACTTCTTTACCCTCTCATCTCGTACATTACTTTTCTCTAGTATTTGTTCTTCCTTTTAAACAGATCTTTCATGGAAATATGACATTTATAGGGAAAAGTGCACAAATCACAAGTGAAGAGCTCTATGAATTTTTGTAAAGCAAAATCACATGCATACCACCCAGATCTAGAAACAGAACATCATCAGGTCCTCTAAAACCCCTTAATGTCTGCTCCCAGTTAATCCCAACCCCTACCCCCCAGCCAAAGGAGAACCATTATTCAGACTTCTCAAGTATAGGTTAATTTCAAATCTGTGTTTGAACTTTATGTAAATGGAATCATACATCGTGCAACTCTAATGTGCCTTGCTTCTTTGGCATATTATTATATCTGTGAGATTCATTCATGTTTTTATATGTTTCAATAATTTATTCTTCCAATTGTTATGTCATTGTTGTTGTTCAGCCAATAAGTCATGTCCAACTGTTTGCAACCCCATGGACTGCAGCACACCAGGCTTCCCTGTCCTTACCATCTCCCAGAGTTTGCTCAAACTCATGTCCATTGAGTCAGTGATGCCATCCAACCATCTTGTTATCTATCATCCCCTTCTCCTTCTGTCTTCAGTCTTTTCCAGAATCAGGGTCTTTTCCAATAAGTTGTCTTGTCATATCAGGTGGCTAAAGTATTGGAGCTTCAGCTTCAATATCAGTTCTTCCAATGAATATTCAGGATTGATTTCTTTGAACTCCTTGAAATCCAAGGGACTCTCAAGAGTCTTCTCCAGCACCACAATTCGAAAGCATCAATTCTTCCTTTTATGGACTGTATCATAGTTTTTAAAGCCATGTTGGTATTGCTGGACATTTGCCTATTTCCAGTTTAGGGTTATTACAGAGAAAGATGTTATGAACAATCTTCAATACATATCTTGGTATTCACAAGCATGCATATCTGTTGAGTATGTGCCAGATTTTAAAACTGCTGGCCCAGAAGCTGGCCCTTTAGCTTTAGTGGATGATGCCAAACCCCACACAATCCCAAGTGTTTAACTTGTACCACCAGTTTGCAAAACATGTTTCAGAGCTAGGTCTTGGAATTTCTCTTGACCAACATTCTGTAGAATTTCTTCATGTCTCTGTAGTATTCTTGTTCCTAATCCCCCCATCTTCTTCTTTTCTGATTTAACTCTCATTGTTTTAGCCTATGGTAACTTTTTAAACTGATGGTCTATGAAAGGTAAAGATTTTGACCTAAAAATGGACACCCCATTCTTGGAAAGTTGTTACTATAGATCACTAGATTGGAGTTCACTTTGCCTTTATGCTTTGGAGTTAATGCTCATTGGCTTCTATCTTCTAGTCCTGAAGTTAAAGAGTTTTTAGATACTTCATGGAAGCCATATATAGGATGGATAAACAACAAGGTCCTAATGTGTAGCACAGGGAACTGTATTCAATATCCTGTGATAAACCATAATGGAAAGTAATTTTAAAAGGGATGTGTATGTAACTGGAGGACTTCCCCAGGATGGTAAAGAATCTACCTGCAATGCAAGAGATCTGGTTTGACCCCTGGGTCAGGAAGATCCCCCGGAGAAAGAAATGGAAACCTACTCCAATATTTTTGCTGGGTAAATCCCATAGACAGAGGAGCCTGGTGGGCTACAGTACATGGGATCGCAAAATGGTCAGACATGACTTAGTGGCTAACCAACACAAATGTATATAGCTGAGTGATTTTGCCAAAAAAACACACAGAAAACCCAGTTTATAGATACTCTAATTCTAAGTCTTTTATATGTGACCTATTAGCTCTTCCTCTTTGGGGATTTTTGGGATCTTGTCCCTGTCCCTGGTATGTATAATTTCAATATGATGTAACTTTGCTATGGCTTTTTCTTCTGACCACTCTGCTAGGCAGTGGGCAGGACTTTTCAGTCTGGAAAGTCATATCCTTTCCTTCTGGGGAATTTTCTCTACTTATTTCTTTGATAATTATCTCCCTTATATTTTCTGTTTTATTTAAACTCATTATTTTGATATTAGCTTTCCTGAATTACTTTTCTAATCTTCTTAATTTCTCTCTGATTTCCCATTGCCTTTTTATCCTACTTTCTTAGATTTTTTTCTATTTAATTTATTAATTCTACTCTTCTATTATTTTTTTCCCCTAAAAAATTCCTTTTTGGGCTTCTTCTTTCACAAACCATGATAGTCTTATTTCACTGATGTTATTAAGTTTCCTTTCTGATTTCTATACTGGCATTGTCTCCACTGGGTTTCTTTTCTTCTGTTTGTTTCTTTTTATCACTGTCTTACAGGTGGAGACTCTTGACAGTTTCTGGTGATCCTCAAACATACATCTATTTTGGGCAATGGAACAGTGAAGCACTAACAGCTTGATTAGATGGAGTTTGTTGAAGAGGTTTTACAGAAAATCCTGGAAGAAGTTTTTGTTGTTTTTTAAACTTTTTAATATTTACTTTTTTATATTGACATACAGTAAAATGGACTTTTTGATGTACAGTTCTGTAACTTTTTAACATATGAGTAGATTTATGTAACTACCACTAAGATATGGAACAGTTGCATCAGCCTGAAAAAACCCTCCCTTTGGCTCCATCTCTGTAGCTACATCTTCTTCTCATATCCCCTTGGAGGTCACTAATCTATTCCCTGTCACTGTAGCTTTTTCTTTTCAACAATCATATGATAACATAGTATGTAACCTTTTGAGACTGGCTTCTTTCACTGGCAGATACCTTTGGTATTTATCTAACTTGCTGCAAGAAACAGTATTTTATTCCTTGTTATTGTGGGGGACAGTATTCCACTATATGGATGTACCACAGTTTATTCATTTGTTGAAGGACATTTGAACTGTTTCCAGATTTGGTGATTGACTACAAATAAAATTGTCTTAACCCTCTGTTTAAGGCTTTTGTATGAACCTAAGTTTTCATTTCTCTAAGGTAAATACTTAGGAATTGAATTGTTAGGTCAGTGATGTGTGCATGCGTGCTAAGTCACTTCAGTTGTGTCTGACTCTTTGAGACCCCATGGACTGTAACCTGCCAGACTCTTTTGTCCATGAAATTCTCAATGCAAGAGTACTGGAATGGGTTGTCATGCCTTCCTCCAGGGGATCTTCCTGACCCAGGGATAAAGCCTGAGTCTCTTACGGCTCCTGCATTGGCAGGCAGGATCTTTATCACTAGCACCACTTGGGAAGCCCCTAGGTCAATAATAAGATTATGTTAACTTTGTTAAAACGTACCAAACAATTTCTCACAGTGTTTGTACCATTTTGCATTCCCACCAGCAGTGTATGAAAATTTCAATTATTCTTTTTTCTTCATCAGCATTTGGTATTGTCACAAATTTTTATTTAACCCTCTAATAGGTGTGTAGGATACTGCATTGTGATCCTTTGGGATATATATGTGCTTTGCAAATATTTTCTCTTAGTCTGTAACTTGTCTTTTTACTCACTTAATTGCTTTTATTCATGTATTAAAATTGTATTTCATTTGGCCAGTTCTCTTATTTTTCTTTCCCTATCCCCCTTCCAAATCATAGGGAAACCTGTGTATGTCAGCTGGGATCAAATCTCCCAGAAGGTGGGAACTGAGAGTTTCTAACACAACCTTTGTGAATTTTGATCTCACTCACTGTGTGGCCATCAGGACCTGTTCAGGCTGCTCCCAAGGACAGGGTAAGTTGTTTGAGTAGATAAGACAAATAATAAAACTAGTAAATAAGTCCAGTACGCACATAAATGTGATAAATAGTGGCAAAGCCATTGGGATTCATTATTTCTTTTATTTACAAGATTTCTTTAAGATGAACTAAAGATCTTCTTGATGATGGTGAAAGAGGAGAGTGAAAAAACTGGTTTAAAACTCAGCATTCAAAAAAATTAAAATCGTGGCATCTGGTCCCATTACTTCATGGCAAAAGAAGGGGAAAAAAAATGGAAGCAGTGACTGATTTTATTTTCTTGGACTCCAAAATCACTGTGGATGGTGACTGCAGCCATGAAATTAAAAGACGCTTGCTCCTTGGAAGGAAAGCTATGACAAACCTAGAGAGCATTTTAAAAAGCAGAAACATCAACATCACTTTGACGACAAAAGTGTGTATAGTCAAAGCTATGGTTTTTCCAATAGTCATGTGCAGATATGAGAGTTGTACCATAAAGAAGGCTGAGCACCAAATAATTGATGCTTTCAATTTGTGGTGCTGGAGAAGACTCTTGAGAGTCCTTTGGACAGCAGGGAGATCAAACTAGTCAATCCTAAAGAAAATCAACCCTAAATATTCACTGGAAGGACTATTGCTGAAGCTCCAATATTTTGGCCACCTGATGTGAAGAGTTGATTCATTGAAAAAGACCCTGATGCTGGGAAAGACTCAAGGCAAAAGGAGAAGGGGGCGGCAGAGGGCGAGATGGTTAAATAGCATCACTGAATCAATGGACAATAATTTGAGCAAACTCTGGGAGATAGTAAATGACAAGGAAGCCTGGTGTGCTGCAGTCCATGGGGTCTCAGAGCTGGACATGACTTAGTGACTGAACAACAACAACATAAGGTTTCATCAGTAGAAACTGCTGCTCAAATCTCCTAAAAGAAATTCTAGAGGAGGCCAGGTGCTCCCAATATTGTTCTTGCAGCTCCCCAGCCTTTCCCTACGTGGTGACTGTCATACGTACTCTGTTATGATAATTCCATGTCTCTGCTGGATTCTGAGCTTCACAAATGCAGGGACCACAGCTCTCTCTCATATGGAAGTACAGTTGATTTACAATATTGTATTAGTTTCTGTACAACACAGTGATTCAATATTTTTATGGATTACACTCCATTTAAAGTTCTTAAAAATGTTGACTCTATTCCCTGTGCTGTACAATATTTCCTTGTAGCTAATTTTATTTGGACATAGTAGTTTGTACGTCCTGAGCCGCTCCCTGATTATGCCCTATCCATGTCCCTCTCCCCATTGGTAGCCAATAGTTTATTGTCTATATCTGATCACATCTCTTTTGCTCAGAGTTTTATCATGAGTAACCAGTAGCCTGGTGCCCAGTAGGTTCACTAATTAAATCAATGAATGGAGTTGGATGGATATGCGTATGCATATGAACTAATACACATGCAAGCTTTTCTGAAAGAGCTAGAGTTCAGGAACTTTATGTTTTCAACAGCCCAAGGCTTTTTGTATGCACAGAGAGACCATAAGAATTCTTGTTCAGTTGTTAACCACATCTCAGAGGTGGTGAGAAATACCTTGGAGAACTCATGGGTTAAGGCAAAAGAACTAGAGAGCAATCTAGTTGATTTGATCGTTGTAAACAGACAAACCAAGTGGTTCAAGTAAATATGCTCTTGTGGTTTGAATTGCCAATTTAGATAATTGTTTGTTTTTTTAATTAAATGAATAATCAGTATGTCTCCACTTTGCTTTTTATCCCCCCTCTATAGACAGAGCCAAAAATTGTTTTTATTTGGGTGGCATCTGAGTTTAAGATTGTAGAAATAATAATGGGAATAAAAAATGCCTTAAGACAATCACTTCAAATATTAATTCCTCAGTTAGTAGCTTCACTGTCTCATATCATTCATGAGACACTGAAAAGGAGCAAGCTACTCCTTATGAGCTCTAATTTCTTCTCCCTGCATGTCCTTGGCTAAGCCATCTCTTTCATTTGTTTAAGAACTGTCTAGTCCAGATTCTGTTTAAGGACCTGAATGGTACAGAGATGAAAAGCATAGTTCTTGTCTTCCAGGAGCTTTCCATCTAGGCACAAAAATAAATGTCTGAGCTAATGAATGTAATAGTATGATGAATCCAATACTTGAGGACTGAGCAAGGTCAATGAGGGGAACAGCAAGGAGGGGGTCAGGTAGGACTTCATCATAGATTGCCTTGAGCAGGATTTAGAAAGGTGAAGAGAAGTTTGCAAGAAGGAAGAGGCAGAGAAAAGTTTTTACATATTAGGAATAGCCTATGCAAAAGAGAAAATTCAAAGAGCAAGGTATGATTGGGAAGTTGCAAAGAAATACAACATAGCTGAATTATAGAACTGCTTGTGGTGTTAGATAAACAACAAGTTGCTTCCCTGGTGGCTCAGATGTAAAGAATCTGCCTACAATGGAGGAGACCTGGGTTTGATCCTGGGGTTGGGAAGATCCCCTGGAGAAGGGAATGGCTACCTATCCAGTATTCTTTCCTTGAGATGACAGAGGACAGAGAAGCCTGGCGGGCTACAGTCCATGGGGTCAAAGAGTTGGACACGACTGAGTGACTAGCAAGACACACACAGAAGTTTCTGAGGTGGAACTGTAGCATCGTGCATGAATTGACAGTTGAGTGCACAGACTCGACTGGGATGAGCAGGAAAGCATTAGGGCCTCTCTTTGTTTATATCTTATTTTACATTTTTCCTTTTTTATGTATTTTATAAGATACATACTACAGCAATATGGTAGCATATATACTAAGAGATGTGTCCCGAGTTCTTAAATTTTAATGACAGGGCGGTGAGTATTAGAAGACCACTGCCATTGTTTCTTCCTGGGCAACTGACTAATAGCAGAACCAGTGGTGAAACCCTGCTAAGGCCTGTAGCCTGAGAGCTGATACCTATAAAATGTGTTCCTCTTTGTCCATGTGATTGATTGAATATGGCTTTTGAGGGAAGATGTTTAAAGTATAAATCTCATAAGGAGTGGGGTTAGATTTGCCTTGGAAGAACTAGAGCAGAGAGATGGAAAGACCAGCCCTCAGCACCTTTCGCATTTAGTAATTAGTAATGCTCGGTGTCACTCCCAGTAGACCGCCATTTCTCACCCTTGGCATTTGGGACTGGATAACTGTTTGTTGTGGGGGCTCCCCCGTGCATTGTAGAGTGCTGGGTAGCATCCTTGCCTCTTCCTACCAGATGCCCATGCCACTGCTGTCCTCTCAGTTGTGACAGCCAAAAATGCTTGCAGATGGTACCAAATGTCCCCTGTAGGGCAAACCACCCCTGGCTGGGAATCACTGCCTGAGAATACAGGCTGCGTGAGGACAGTGCCCCTCCTATCAACTCAGGATATATATATTTTCTTGGACAAATAAGTGAGCAAATTGTTAAACTGGATAAATATGCAATTTAAAAATACTGAAAATAACTCGGTGACTTCAGTTGCCATTTGTGATCACATTCTTTTGTGCCTTTGGGTCACAGTCTTTCTTCCAACTTACAGGTGGGTTTACTGTGAAGACCAACCAGTTGAAGTTTGTGAACTCTCCAAACTTGGTAGCATTTCCGTCTCCTCATGCTGCCATTTTGGAAGACTTGGATGGGTCTCTGTCTGGAAAAAATAGAAGTCACATTCTTGCTTCTATGGAAACACTTCCAGCTTCCTGTGTGGTCAAAGCCAGCTTCAGCCAGCTTGTCCATGGCAGTGTCTGTGAGGAAAATGTTCTCTTTCATCGGATGTCTATTGGTTTGTAAGTTGAATTAACTCTACATTTTGGCTTGTCAATGGACATGTATATATCATTCAGGTTCTTGATATTTATAGAAGAGAAATTGTTTTCCAGATTCTGTTTGGTGTATTTAGTTCTATAGAAGTGATATGGGATAATTTTGACAGCTGTCATATCATAAGTTTATGGTAGTTTTAGGCTGATTTAAATGACAGCTTATTTTCAATAACAGTGGACCACATCTCATAGCCCTTGACCACTTATTGGCATTTTGAGTTAACAATTTCCTCTCAAAAAGACTTGCAACCAACAAAAAATTGAAATGTATTTAAATTAAGAAGAGTATTAATAAATTCCAATAATGTCCATTCTCATTTATATGCACCTCCTCTCCCTGAGCTCTTTTTAAGTGTTTGCTATGCTCCAGGGAAGCATTGCTGATGCTCCCTATTACTTGTGAAGTTGCTTCACACCAGTTCGTTTTCCTTGTTAACTTTGTGAACTATTGGATTTGTACAATACATATCCTATTTAATATTGGAACAAGAACTCCTTGTTTATGCTACTCAGACTACCATTGAGTGAGGAGCTAGGCTGTTAATAATGCATAATAGGATCGCTTCTGCCCCCTTTAATTTCCAGGTAATGATTGCTGAGTGACTAGGGTTCTATCTTTTACCTGTTTCAAATGCATAGTGTATAATTAGCCACACTCCTTTCTCTCTTTTGTTTTAAGTGTCCTAACTTCATGAATATTAAGTCAGGTGCTTTAGCCAGATCATGCTGGCATCTCATTTAAATAGGAAAACTCCACAGAGAGGGAGTCAGTATGGTCAGGTTTGCACTAGGTCTGTATTCTGAATGCATATGCCATCCGTATCTTGATATTCTGTTTTAGACACCTTAGTAATACCCTGCTAGCGTGGAATTGTCTGAAAACATTCCACTTTTGCTTTTCAAGCTGTTTATTATTCTATCTAATGTTAATGGACCCAATTCCAGTGAGTAATAACAGTATGGAGCAATATGTTTTCATTTCTAATCATTTTGATTATGCAGAGCATGCCTTTCATTCTTAGGGATGCATCCTGATTTTTATGATTTTAACAAAGATGTTTTTAATGAGCATTTTGAGGTTTACAAAAGTGAGCCATTTATTTCTTATATGCATGTTTTTATAATGGAAAAATATATTTGTGTAGTTAAAAAGAACATTATGTGCTTGTATAACACTGATTTCTCTGGGTTCTTGATATTCCTTTTCTATGTCTTGAAAACCTACTGGGAGACTGTCTCTGAAGGTGGCATTTAGCGGTGTGGCATTAGAAGCCTCTGCAGTTGTAATCCTTCTGAGCATCTGTTCTTGGAGGTCTTCAGGACAGGACACCTAGGTGCTTGCTTTGGCAGCAAGTCATGATCCCAGCACTCAAGGCCTGACAAGGTCTAAAAGAGAATAATCCTGATACTATATTCTGAGTAAATTCGGAAGATCCCTGCTAGGGTGAAACACTTGCCTTGGTTTGTTTGGAATTTTCTTGGTTTTAAAATAAAAAAATCTCATGTCCCAGAAACCCCTTCAGTCTTGAAAAAACCAAGATGGTTGGTCACCCTCCTCCTTAGGCTTCTATTTAAACATTTTCAGGTTGATTCACAGATGATTGATTGTGATCAATTCACAATCACAGATCGTTGATTCCAGAGCATTTGTGGACAAATGCTCAATGACTCCAAGCCCAAGGGAGGCTCAGCACACTCCCAGTTATGAGTCTCTTAGCCCTGTGTCTTCATCTCTGGGGCGAGATGGTTAGGTTAGATGATCTCTAAGGCCTTGCTAGTCAGAGTGCATCGATGTGACCTGGGACTAGATGCAGGGGATCTCAAACTCACCCTAGACATCCTGAGTCAGGACCCCTGGGGAATTTATACTCGAGTTTTAGAAGCACTGCCCTCAGGTCTTTCTAACTTGATCTTTCCAGATTCTATCCCCAGTTATTTGTGTTCAGTGACTTGATCTCTGTCCCAGAGCATTATAACCTCATTAGAAACATGTCAGAGCTAATGAGCAATTTGAATTCCACGTAGATACAAACTTTGTGGCATTTCACGGAGAAAGGATTAATTTGCTGTGCTATTTTCCCTGGAGCATGCTCCCTAAGAGTTGATTTGCAAAGCTCTCACAGTCTCCATCTTTTAGGGTTGCTTGCTGATGGGGATCTGATGTGGCACATGGACCCTGCCCTCTTTCCTTTCAACATTTAGCCCCCTCCTGCCTCCTCAGCCCTGGTGCTTAGTAGGGCGTGAGATCTGCACAGCTGCCTAAATGGGGCACCCCTGCTCCCTAACTAACAACTGAGTACTTGGGGTATGATCTCCTCCTTGGAGGCTCCTCCTGGCCCATGTTCACTATAGGTTCTGTGTTTGACATTGACAACCTTCCCTACCTTTTCCAAGAGTGATGGGTGCCCACATTTGTGGCACTTCTGATTTTGTAGCTTCCTCTGACTTCATCCTCACAATTGTGTTGACCAAGGCATAAAAATGTTTAAAGTTGGCAATAATAATTAATATTTTGGTGAAGAAAAATTTCCTACCCTCTACAAGGCAGAGTCTATGTTCTGTTTTGTTAAAAATAATGACATGTTTAGTCTGGGTGAGTTCTCTCTCACTCACAAGTTCTAAAATGTGCTTTCTTAAGGGTTCACTGGTGTTCAGGATAGCATTTCTTTCCTGACTTCTATTTCTACCAATCTCTTTCTCTCAACCACATCCTTCCTGAGAGGACCATGAAGTGGTAGCTCTACCGGGATTAGTCAGGACCTCATTTCAGAAAAATGCCAGCACCGTTTGCTCCAGAGGCCTCATCATGGCAAAATGGCTCACACAGTCCCTGGATTTATTGATCCTAAATTTCTTCTGTGTAGAGATGCTTACCTGGGACAAGGATCATGTCACCAGTAGGGTACTGTGTGCTCTTTCTAGACCTCCTTTGTAAGCTTTTCTTCCTGACCCTTCAATGCTAGTGTTCCTTAAGATTCTTCAAGAAGCTTTCAAGCTATGCTCTTCCCAAATGATCTGGACTGTTTCATAGCCTCAGTTAACATTCACTGATCCTGCTTTATGGAAGTCCAGACCCATTTATCTGACTGCCCTTAGGATCTGCCCTGTCTTCCAATATTGAAGTCACTCACCACAGGTGGCCACTGAACACATGAAATGTGACTCATCCAAATGGAGATGTGCTGTAAGTGTAAATTATGCATCTTGTTTCTAAGACTTTGTATAAAAAAAGGAACGTAAAATAGCTCAATGATTTGTTTATATTGATTATCTTGAAATAATAAGATTTTTAATATGTTGTGTTAAATATATTATTAAATTAATTTTACTTGTTTCTTTTACACTTTTTAATATGGCTATGATAAAACTAAAGGTTCTATCTGTGGCTTGCATTTATGGCTTGCATTGTATTTCCGTTGAGCTGTAGTGCTTTCAATTTCTGTTAGAGTATTCAGCAGCCATCTCAAACACAACCTGTCAAAACCAAACTTAAGGTCTTTATTCCATGGACCTATGGGGTGTTAAGAATCTCTGGGTGTTCAGACAAACGATGCAATTTCCTAAACCAGAAATGGGAGTTATCCTTGACTCATCTGCTCACAGAAATCACCTACCGTGTCCAGTCCATTTTATCTCCTTAAAAAACATCCCTTTTGAGTTATATTACTTCTCTCCTTCCCAACTTCTCTTGTCCAACTTGACACTCAGATCCCACCTGTTTAACTGCAGCAGCCATTTAGCTTGCCACCTTGCTGGGATCCTATCCTTAAACTTGTGAGTCTTTGTAGATCAGGTCTGGTCCTGCCATCCATGCATTCCCTTGCTTGAGGCTTCATCAGGGCCTTCGCAGTGCCTCCCAGTGAAAGCCTACCATTTTTAATGTCTCAAGGGCACTTCATGACCTACTCCTGTTTGTGTTATACTTCTAGGATCATTTCTCAATGCTCTGCACTCCTTTCCCTAAATGCTAAGCCTCAGCCACACTCAACTTCTTTGTGTTTTTCAATTCGTAGGGTTCAGCTTCCATGAACTCAGCGTGAAGGTAGTGTACTCTGGTGAGCTTCCCTGAGCTTTCTGCACAGCTTTGTACCCCTGCTGTGTGCTGGCTCTCTGTACTTTCTCTAATCAATACTCAGAGCTCCTACATAGCTTATAAATCACTCCTCCCTTCTCATTCGTGGTAAGTAGGACAAGGATAGTGGGATTTTTTTGTTTGTTTATTTCTATTATGGTACCCAATACCATGTTGAACATAAAGTGACTCAATAAAATTAGTATTGAATAAATAAATATCATTTAAGAAATTGTGGACTCCCCCAGATCTTCCTCTCATGTTCTTATTGTCCATTTCTCTCTTAGGACCTATTTAGGAGGCGTCCACAGCACTTAACATTTCTTTAGAAGATCCAGGATTAAAATACTATCCTAAGTCTTTATTTCTAAAATTCCTAGAAACATCAAATACTTAAGAATATCCTTTCATAATGTCTTCTGGGCTTTTGCTTGCCTGGGGCTGTCAGTTGATCAGACAATTTATTTTAACAGCTGATTTCTTCTCAACTCCGCCCCTACTCCACCCCTACTGAAATAGCAGTTTGCATACATTTGCAGACATTTTCTTTTCTTGGTGGTATACATGCACAGAATTGTGATGGGGAGAATGAGAACCAACTTTCACAATTACCATCTGGGAATTATTTGTTTTTTTGGTTTAGAGCACTCTACAGCTCCTTCAGTTGACACAGATTTATTCAAATATCAGTAAATCAAGCCTTGATCTGTCTTCCAATTATGTACTGAACCGAATGTGGGGGAAATTAAAAGAGTTTGCAAGATGTTGTAGGTTGGCCAACCAGTCCTTCTGAGTTTTAATAGGAAGTACATAAAAGAAAGTCTGGCTATATGCATATGTTTGAAATTATTTTTCAAAGGCTGAAGAATAAAGAAGTAATTAAGAATCATTTGTGGGTATAAATCATAAACCACCCTCCCTCCACCACTTCCTAGGTATCTTCCTGAACAAGTTACTTCACCTCTTTCTGCTTCAGTTCTCATGACAGTTAAAAGAGCAGAATGTTACTTCACTCGTGGGGTCGTTGTCGGGCACATAGTAAGTGCTCAGTAAATGTTGTCTTTCAAAAGTCTCTACATTTTTGATTGATAAAACAACATATAAACTTACTACTAATAGAATAAAATATAGATGATTATGTTTCTGAAAAACAAATGCCTGGCAAGGGAATTAAGTTTGTTCAGATGAAACTTAATCCAATTCTTAAAGGATAGGGAACACTTTCCAATAGTCAGGAGATATCGCACTGATCCAGAAAGCTCCCAGAAAGTCGTGGAATCTGGAGTCTTTCCGGACACAGTATTTGATTCACTCATGCCCCCAGTGCTTTCTGTTTCTTCCTTCCTATTTCTCCTAGAAAAGAAAAGGTTAATGTTGTTGTTGATCACCTTGATTCTTAGATCTTGCTTAATATCCTCTCCTGTAGAGCTTACATTCAGTGTTTACCTATGGAACTGCTTTTAATGTGTCAGTATTCAGGGTACGAGGCACCCCCTGCCTCTGTGAATGTAAAAATAAAGAAGAGTTCAAATGGAAATTGTGGCCTAGCTTTTCCTCTAACAATCGCCTAACTCTTTTCCTAGGGATAAATAGGCATAGCATCACTAATGGTATCTTTTCAGTTCAAAAAAAAAAAAAAAAAAAAAAAAAAACCACACAAAACCAAACACAAAAAACACCCATGTAAGACAGGGAAATTCCAAGAAGTTTTATCCTCTCTAGGCAGCAGAGGTTACAGAAGTAAAATAGAAGAAGAGCTAAACATATAAATGGAGCCCAAACCAAGGAATAGCATCAATAATACTCCATGGTTATTAAATTTCATGAATAATAAAGGGGCCCAGGGGTGTGCTGGTACCTGTTTTATGACTAGAATAAAAAGCCTGATCTGTAACATTTGCCTAATTCCTTGGCGAAAATACTCTCACATGACTGGGATAAGGCTAACATCATGATGTCACTGAACATGGATTTAGGAAGAAGGGCTGGTGATGAACTCGTGGGTAGGTGTCAGTCAGTCCTACCAGTACCACGTGTGCATAGGTATAAAAGGGAGGGTGGGCTTTGTAACTACCTGCCTGCATGGAATTGTTTTTCAACATTCCTGACAAGTAGTTGTCTACTTTGTGGTTGTGTAGCTCTAGGGATACTATTCTCATGTTCTGAGATAGCCATACCAGCTTCATCCCACAGATTAAGCTAGAGACGCAATAGTATCTAAAGTATGGGTAGATAGCTATTGCTTCTCTTCAAGGATCAAGGTGTAACAGGCAAGAATTTTTGTCAAGTACGTTGCAAAAACTGTAAATACTATGTTTGAGGAGATGCTGGGTTGATTTTGGGACTTGACAATCAATTATTATTGCATTAGCTGACTCTGAAAAGAGATAAACAGAAATATACATCAGCAAAGTCATGGAGGATGACTTTGGATCCTCCATCATGGAGGACCCATTATGTCAGGGTATACCTGCCAGAAATTCAAGGATTATTATTTTTTTGTTGAAGTGTAGTTGATTTACAATATTGGGCCAATCTCTGCTGTATAGCAAGGTTACTCAGTTATATACATATATATGTTTTTTGTAAATATTTCTTTCCATTATGGACTACCACAGGATAGTGAATATACTTCCCTGTGCTGTACATTAGGACCTTGTCGTTTATCCATTCTAAATGTAACAGCTTACATCTACCAGCTTAAAACTTTTAGTCCATCCTTTTTCCTTCCACTCCCTTGGCAACCACACGTCTGATCTCTACGTCTATGAATCTATTTCTGCTTTATAGATAAGTTCATTTGAGCCATATTTTAGATTCCACGTTTAAGTGATATCATATTCGTCTTTCTCTTTCTTAGTTTACTTAATATGATAATCTCTAGCTGTATCCATGTTGCTGTAAATGGTATTGTTTCATTCCTTTTTATGGCCCAGTAGTATTCCATTGGCCATAAAAATAATTTTTATCCATTCATCTGTCAATGGGCTTTCAGGTTGCTTCGCTGTCTTGGCTATTGTGAATAGTGCTGCTATGAACAGAGGGGTGCATGTATCTTTTTGAATTATAGTTTTGTCCAGATATATGCCCAGCAGTGGGATTGCTGGATCATATGATAATTCTACTTTTAGTTTTCTAAGGAACCTCCGTGCTGTTTTACACAGTGGCTGCACCAGCTTACATTCCCACTAACTGTGTGGGTGAAGTGAAGGTGTCAGTCGTTCAGTCGTGGCTGACTCTTTGTGACCCTATGGAATGTAGCCCGCCAGGCTCCTCTGTCTATGGAATTCTCTAGCAAGAATACTGGAGTGGGTTGCCATTCTCTTCTTCAGGGCGTCTTCTCAACCAAGGGATCAAACCTGGGTCTCCTGCATTGCAGGCAAATTCTTTACCATCTGAGCCACCAGCGAAGTCCTAACAACGTACGAGAGGTCCCAAGAAATGCAAGATTATTAAATCCATGGCTTGCATCTCTGTACTTGTTCTATTTTTTTTGTGAATTTAAGGATTGTTACAAGTTTGGGGCAAAGACTGAGGGTTATGATTTCTTTTCTCTTTTTAGGTTTCTTACTCAGAAGGAGAAATATTTGTTTCTCAATCAATAAGAGGATATAGAGAAGACTTCTTATTGATACACATTAGATATTACTGGGTGATGGCAGATCAGTAGATAGAATAGTCATCTTCTGACGAAGTCTTTTTTTTTTTTGATTAAAAATGTGTTTGTTATTGTTATTTACCAATAAGGAGAGGCAGTTTATTTACAAGCCACAGAAGCAAGGAGATAGCACAGTTAGTTAGCAATCTGCGTAGGATGGGCTACTTATGCAAAAATAAGACTCTTCAAAACAAAGGACATGGAGAGCTTCTGACAAGGAGTTTTTAGGAGTCCAGTGTGTTTTAAAGATGCTAGAGAAAAATAATGCCACTAAAATCTATTGGCTGTGCTCAACATTTTGATTTTATCTTCTTCCTGCAGTAAAAGATGAGAGTAACATCAGCAAGCATGAATATCCAGGCAACGCCAATGGCACCCTTTGGGACTAGTTATTATGATGTGTTGGCTTAGGAGACGCAAAATTATAAGGAATTTACTTCACAATTGTTCCAAATATAGGGCATTTAGAGCTCAGTGAAGTGTTTGTCTTAATACACAGAGACATGGACCCTCAGGAAAAGTAAGCTAATGGTAAACACAAACCGGGGAGTTAATATTTGTTCTCATTGGTATTGTTGATTGCCTAACAAATCCTTTGTGGGCAGTACACACTCAACAGTTCCGCATAGTATCTGGGCACTAAATTACAAAACTGTTGATGCAACTAGTATTGTAACTTGGGACTTTGGTTGGGGAATTTTATCAAGTGATACTGTTATATTTCTAAAGGAAGATGTCCCTGAATTAAAAACAGACTTGGTGAGTTAAAAAAAAAAAAAAATGCTCCCTCATAGAAAAGGAAAAGCTTGTAGTTTTCTAGTCTTTTTGATTGTATCCAGGAGCTGTTGTTGACACCAAGGTAAGGGTTAACATTTCAAATGGACTGGTTGCCTCCTGATTTCTTGCACATAAAGCCACACGGAGTTCAGGGAGAGCCTTCTTCCCCTAGTAATGAAGCTCTCTGCTGCTAATGGCCCATGCAGACTCCCTTGGCTCCTCCAAATTAGAAATACTTCAGTGTGTTCCTTTGCTTCATTAACAGTAAAGAGAGGGAGATTGGTGGCTATTTAGGGCACGGGGAAATTAGTGGCTATTTAGGGCAAGAGAAAATTGTCGTAATTATGGTTGGTAAATTCTCTTCATGGTATTCTTCTATTCTGAATGTTCTTTGGGTGCTTTTCAGCAGAGCCTACCACTGTCACCGCTGGCATTTGGCCTGGAAGGGATGGGAGCTGATTTGATTACGAATTTTTGGCCCTCAGGGTGACAGTCAACACAAGGCATCTTGCCTCCTCGAAGACTGGTCTTTCCCATTTGGGTTTGATTTTCAGAATGCACCATGCGACCCTTTCCATTACCAACTGTGATAAAGGAGTATTTGATAACCTCCTTCTCTACTTGTATCGCTCTAAAGAAAGCTCATGCTGTCCACAAGTGCCTGTGAAACTGTGTCCCATGTGAACCTCTGTTGAGATAGATGGGGCAGCTTGGGAGAATCCAAGCAGTGCATGAATAAGGAGGAGGAAAGAATGATTTAGGATCACAGTGTGCTATGGCTGGTTCTCCAGTTGATCAAGGAGTTAGCATCAGGTTTGATACTGGTTGGAAGAAGGGGATCAAAAGAAGCTACAGAAATCCTAAAGATAAGGAGAACTGAATTGATGTTAGCATTTGAAAACAGCGTCATGTGTATAGGGGTCTTTAGAAACTGGGGAGTATGGCCTGAAAATGACTCCTTCAGTAATTGCTATTATGATCTATAGTAATGGGATCTGGATAAATTAGATCCTAAAGCTGATTTGTAAATGTGATACTGATAGAAAATTAAGAAATAACTAAGTCTCATCAAAGTGACCAGGGGGATTCTTGAGGCCACACTGCTGGAATGAAGTATTTCTGGAAATAAACATGATGTCTTAAGAAAAGAGTGACAAAATATGGGTTGGTAAGGCAAAGAAAGTGACAAAATATAGACCAGAGGAATGAAATGTGAACAGATGGATGCATTTGAACAAATAGAATTCTTTTGTTCTATAGTTAAAAATAAAACCAGGACTCTAATCTAAAAATAGTTTAACTGAGAACACTCCACTTGGATAGAAGAAATCTGAGTTCATAAGGAAATCTTTGCATTTTCCTAAGCCAGGCCCACTGTTAGTGCAGCTGCTTACACATGTGCAGAGGAGGTTTTCTGACCGCTCAGTTCAGTTCATTTCACTCGCTCAGTCATGTCCGACTCTTTGCTACCCTGTGGACTGCAGCATGCTGGGCTTCCCTGTCCATCATACCTCTTGCAGCTTGCTCATACTCATGTCCATCAAGGCAGTTGATGCCATCCAACTATCTCATCCTCTGTCGTCCCCTTCTCCTCCTGCCTTCAATCTTTCCTAGCATCACNACCTATGTCTCTATGGCCATATTTCCTATGCAATCAGAGTCAGGATGATAAATGCTTTTGTTTAGCATTTACCAGATACTGTTGTTCATATATATATTTATATATATATATGAATGTATATATAAATATACATATTTATATATATGTAGAGAGAGAAAGTCCAAAAAAGTATATATCTATATATGTGTATTCATATACATGGGCTTCCCTGGTAGCTCAGCTGGTGAAGAATCTGCCTGCAATGCAGGAGACCTTGGTTTGATTCCTGGGTAAGGAAGATCCCCTGGAGAAGGGAATGGCAACCCACTTCAGTATTCTTGGTCTTCTCNATGTGTATTCATATACATGGGCTTCCCTGGTAGCTCAGCTGGTGAAGAATCTGCCTGCAATGCAGGAGACCTTGGTTTGATTCCTGGGTAAGGAAGATCCCCTGGAGAAGGGAATGGCAACCCACTTCAGTATTCTTGGTCTTCTCTGGTGTTTCAGGTGGTAAAGAATCCGCCGGCAATTAGGGAGACCTGGGTTTGATCCCAGGGTCAGAAAGATCCCCTGGAGGAGGTCATGGAAACCCACTCCAGTATTCTTGCCTGGAGAATCCCCATGGACAGAGGAGCTGGTGGTCTACAGTCCACAGGGTCTCAAAGAGTCAAACATGACTGAGTGACTAAGCACAGCATACATATGCATGCATACACACATACACACATACATATATATATATATATATATATTCTCATTCATTTTTCATAACAGCCTCATTAGGCACTATTGTCCTCATTTCACAGATCAAAATACTGATGGATGGAGAGGCTGAAACAGCTCAAAACAAAAACCATATTAAATTAGCAATACTTTGTTCTGGGTTTTAGATCATGGAGTCTGACCACAGCTCAGTTTATCAAGTGACTTCATCCAATGATAAGCAGAAGGCTCCTTCCCTCACAGCATCCCCATCAGCTCCACCCCCCAACCACCCACACGCATATACTTTCTTTATTCCAAAAGGGAGCTGGTCCAAAGCCCAGAAGAGGTTCCATGAACCTTTTTTNCTTCATCCAATGATAAGCAGAAGGCTCCTTCCCTCACAGCATCCCCATCAGCTCCACCCCCAACCACCCACACGCATATACTTTCTCTATTCCAAAAGGGAGCTGGTCCAAAGCCCAGAAGAGGTTCCATGGACCTTTTTTTTAATTCTCCTGAGTCATCCAGCATATCTCTTCTTAAGCTTAATAATAAGAAGAGGAAAGAAAATTCAGCTTGAGGAAGGAGCAAACCATCAGCCGGAGAGAGTGCTTATTCCCCGTGCCATGTAGGTGAGCAGGCAGCAGCCTAACGCTCTGGGTGAGATGCCTGAAGCGACTGGGGGGCCAGGCAGCCCCAAGGGCGCCCCCAGAAGACAAGTGGGGAAGTGTCAGGGCCCAAGGTTCCCATAGGCCGGGTGGAAAGGGGTAGTGCCCTTAAACAACAGCGGTATTAAGAGGGTTTGACTGCAGTCTAGAAAGCAATGAAAAGATATCCTTAAAATCCACCTCATGCGCTACCATCAAAAACCAAATTATCTGGTATCAAGAGCAACTGAGTAGATAGAAAGTACAGGCAAGCAAAGGGGTGGGCTGTAGAGTGAGAAATCCAAGGCAGAAAGAACATGCCAGTCAACAGGTGGGACAGAGAAAGAGCAGGTTAAACAGAATTTGCAAGAAGGGCCCAGGAGAGAAAACAAGGTGTTTGAACAGAGCTGGGCTGTGGGATGGGGGTGGAAACAGCACTAGCTTCCTTAGCACAGCATGGCTGGGGGTGTCAGCTCTCCCGGCAGATCAGCCGATCGGGACCCCCAAGCCTTCAGGATGATGGACTGCGTCCTCTGTTTCTCCAGCTCTGGGACTCTGTGCCTTGGGGAAAGGCTGTCTTGGGGCCACAGTATCCTGCAATCAGTGACACGAGCGTGACACTCCCCTTGGGAATGGAAGTAGAAATGACAATTTAAAAAAATATATTTTTGCTTCTCTCCCACCACGGGTCCCTATGTCTAACAATTGGATCACCCATTTCTCAAACATGCTGGACGCCAGGTGTCTGCTCAGTTCTGAGGCTTGCAGAGTGGACAAAATATGCAACCTGAAGCTAGATTTTTAAGTCTTCTCTTCCAAAGGGCTCACATTCCAAATCTGTCACTATTATTTTTTGTCGTATAAATTGCTTATGTTGTAAGAGGCTCAGGGCTCCAAACAAGTGAAGAAAGCACTGTGTATGTAATTCAGGCAGAGCCCCAAGCCAGGAGCTGCCACTCTTAACTGAGAGAACACAGGGGCTCTGAGCATTACTATTGGTGTGTGTGTCTCACCGGTGTGTGTGTGCTAAGGCATTTCAGTCATGTCCAACTCTTTGCACCCCATGGACTGTAGCGCACCAGGTCCCCCTCTGTTCATGGGATTCTTCAGGCAAGAATACTGGAGTGGGTTGCCATGCCCTCCTCCAGGGGAGCTTCCTGACCCAGGGATTGAACTCAAGTTCCCCTGCATTACAGGTGGATCCTTTATCCTCTCAGCCACCAGGGAAGCCCATTTTAGAAGGAAATGATCCATGCTTGTGTGCGTGTGTGTGGTTGGCATGAATGCACTCGTCTTATTCCACCTCCATCCCCATAGATATTATAAACCTCTTGGGAACAAGAATAGTGTCTGGCTTCTACGTGTATCTTCTGCATTCCCAAGACTGCTTCACTCAATAAATATTTGTTGAACTGAACTGAATGGAACAAAATTGAGTTGTGGGAAAAAATCATATCAACACTATTTTGGCCTTGGAAGTGAAAGGAAAGGAATTTGTTAAGAGAAGAGCAAGGACTTGGGATGAAGAGAAAGCAACTCCCCTGTTTTCTGATAAGGCTACCAGTTGGGTATTGAGGGGACATACTCAGCCCTTCTTCTAGGACATTACTATCTTTACAACGGCCCCCACAGCTCCTTGTCTTCTTAAAGAAGACTGCACCTTCTTTATATTTTCAGAAGTATTCGGCCTTTTTAAAAGGCACCTCTAGGACTTCCCTGGTGATCCAGTGGCTAACACTGTGGGCTCCCAGGGCAGGCGGCCTGAGTTCGATCCCTGGTCAGGAAACTAGGTCTCATATGCCACAACTGAAAAATATCCCGTATGCCACAGTGAAGACCTGGCACAGCCCAATAAATTTGAAAAAAAAANTGACATGAAGGCTCTGTTTTGGCAACTTGGGATCAGACCCTGCCCCTGACAAAGAGGTGACAGCCACCGAACAGAGAGAAGTCCCATCTCATACCATGAAACTATGGCTGAAAACTTCCCAAACCTGAAGAAGAAAACAGATATTCAGATAAAGCACAGAGGGCTCCACACAAGATGAACCCCAACAGACCTACACCAAGACATACAATAAAATGGTAAAAGTTAAAGAGAGAATTCTGAAGGCAGCAAGAGAAAAAAGGAGTCATATGCAAAGGAGAAAGATGTCCCCATAAGGCTATCAGCTGATTTCTCTGCAGAAACTCTGCAGGCCAGAAGTGAGTGACATGATATAGTCAATGCCCTGAAAGGGAAAAATCTGTAACCTATGATATTCTGCTCTGAAAGATATTTATCATTTACAACAGAAGTGATAACTTGTCAGACANGTTTGGTTGAAACCTATCTCTGTCCACTCAAGCTGAGTGCTGAAATGCTCCAGCTCTGCAGAGTATACCACCAGCTTTCACGGGTAACACAGCAGCCACAGGCATAAACAGGGCTCTCTTCACCCCACTCCCTTCCACCCCTCCATTCATGGGAACTCTGGTTCCCTTTACCCTCCATGCAAGCATTGCCAGACGGTGTCTCATGGATTCAGAGGAAACACCTTAGCTGTGTGTACCAATGCCAGTTTCCTAGGCTTCACATTTGGCTCATCGAGGCGGTGTCTCTAGTTGCCCCCAAATGCCGGCAGTGCCACTGATGCCCACTCTGGCACCCTATGATGTTACCCTATGATGCCTGGTGTCCCGAGGGATGCATCTGTCAGTCTGGGACTAGAGAGCCAAAGAGCTGCTACCGACACTGGACCCACCCTCTGCTGCATTACTGACCCTGACAAGCAGGGCTGCCCCAGCCAAGCCACAATGCCAAGGTCATGACCGCTGTTGCTAGTGGTGCTTTCTACAGAGCCAGCACCTCGCTGCAGACCTCCAACTCTGTCAGCAAAGCTTCTGCCAAAGCAGCCATCCCCAGCCCCGAGGCTAGTATTAGGCTGGGCTCTTCGTGCCTCTTAGAGGATCTAGAAATAACTCTGGGTGTTTGCAGTGCTGGCTTGACAGCCTTATCCCCCTGAGTTGCAGGTGTGAGACCATAGGGGCCGAATGATGCAATCTGAGTGGAAGAACACTGCTATTTTTCAAGTGGCCTCTCCTTTCTGGGGACGGATCACCGTGCTTGAACCTAGCGCAGGTGTCTGCATTCTCTCTGCTCAGCGTCAGTCCCCAGCCTTCCTGCCTCAGGTCCCTCAGAGCTCGGCTTTACTGGACATTGCAGCATGCCGGAGTACTAACCCAAACTCAGGTAAAACAGAGGCTGCAAACCCAGATGCAGACATAGAGGATGGGCTTGTGGACACAGTCAGGGAAGGAGAGGGAGGGGTATGAATTGAGAGATTAGGGTTGACATACATACACTACCATGTGTAAAACAGCTAGCTAGAGGGAAGCTGTTGTATAGTACAGGGAGCTCAGCTTGGGGCACTGTGATGACCTAGAGGGGCAGGATGGAGGCGGGGGAGGGAGGCCCAACAAGCAGGGGATGTATGTATACTGTGGCTGATTCACTTTGTGGTACAGCAGAAACTCACACAACAGTGTAAAGCAATTGTACCCCAATTTTTAATTGATAAGTTAATTTTTAAATTGCAAAATAGATAACTGATAAAGACATACTGTATAGCACAGGGAACACTAATAAGTACTTAGTAATGGAGTATATGGGAAAAGAGTATGAAAGAGAGTGTGTATATATATATAACTGATTCACTTCGCTGCATTGCAGACACTAGCACTACATTTATGAATCAACTATACACCAATAAAAATTTTTTAGGAAAAAAAAAAAAGAAGCCTAAGGCTACAAATTCAAATATGCCGATTAAAACTTAATTTCTGCCTCAAATATGTTTTTGTGGGGATGAAAGTAAAGCATAATGGCAGGGCCTAAAGCAAATGGGACAGAGTCACACGGCAGGTCTGACAAAGACCAAGAAAAGGGCAAAAAAAGAAACCCTGCGGCTCCCTTTTCTTCTCCTCACTCAGCTTTTCCAGGAATTATAAATGTGTTTGCTACAGCTTTCTGAATGTGTTTACTCTGAATGCATCTCCTTGCTTTGGGAAATTGTTTAAGAACAACAGCCTCGGCTTTGATAAAATCAGAAATGCCCCAAATGGTATGGAATAAGATAAAGGTTATAGTGCAGGTAGCCTGCTAGCTTTGTCAAAACCATTCCCAAAGCAGAATAAAATTGGCTTTATCAGAGTCTATTTACTTTTTTCCCCATGAGGAAGCTCCAGTATCCTACAAGTCCCCACCGCACTTCCATTTACGATCTCAAGGCCACAGCAGGTTCTTGGATGAAAGCAAACATCTCCTGGGATGTCCTTGCCTGGAACTCACTGAGGACTGATGAGGATTCTGATAACCACCCAGGATTCTTGGCCTTCCCCAATCAATAGAAATTGACTAGAGGTCAAACAAGAAATTCAGGAGAGGCTTTATTGGGGTCCCTGCTACAGCTTCCCTGATAGCTCAGATGGTAAAGAATGCACCCACAATGGAGGAGACCCCAGTTCGATTCCTGGGTCGGGAAGATCCCCTGGAGAAGGAATAGGCTNAGGTCAAACAAGAAATTCAGGAGAGGCTTTATTGGGGTCCCTGCTACAGCTTCCCTGATAGCTCAGATGGTAAAGAATGCACCCACAATGGAGGAGACCCCAGTTCGATTCCTGGGTCGGGAAGATCCCCTGGAGAAGGAATAGGCTACCCACTCTAGTATTCTTGGGCTTCCCTTGTGGCTCAGCTGGTAAAGAATCTGCCTGCAATGTGGGAGACCTGGGTTTGATCTCTAGGTTGGGAAGATCCCCTGGAGAAGGGAAAGGTTACCCACTCGTATTCTGGCCTGGAGAGTTCCACTGTGTAGTCCATGGGGTCACAGAGTTGGCCGTGACTCAGCGGCCAACTGTAGCAAACACGTCCTGCTACAGCAGGAGACAGCGAAAACAACTAACAGGTCTCCTTGCTCCTCTTGGAGGTGGGCCAAGCCGGTTTCTTATATGGGATGAGGGTAGGGGCGGGTTCAAGGACCAGGCTGGAGGGGTGGCTTAGGCATTTACCCGTCCTTTAGTAATGCTGAGGGCAGGGGGCACTAACAGTACACTTTTTTTGCTCTGGACACCCAGCTTTTTGCCCCTGGCTCTTCAGAAGTAGCAATTGGGTGGGGTTTTCTAATCTTTTTGTAACTTTTTGTCCAGAATATGCCCCAAGTGCACGTGCTTGCAGTTGTTTTTGGACGTGCTTGCAGTTGTTTTTGGTCCCCATGTAGTTTCTTTGTATTTTGTTGCTAGATGAGAGGTGGTCCAGATGCAGGCACTGCAGCCCAGCAGCAAAGGGTCACAGGCCCCAGCCTATCAGAGGCCGAGCACAACCTGAGTGATGGGCTCTAAGGAGATTGGAAGAGCAGGGAACTCTACTCAGTGCTCTCTAATGACCCTATATGGGAGAAGAGCTTAAAAAAGAGTGGATATCTGTATACGTATAACTGATTCACTTTGCTGTAAGCAGAAACTAAAACAACATTGTAAATCAACTATCTGCCAATAAAAATTTTTAGAAAAAAGGAAAAAAAAACCCTGAGGCTACAAATTCAAATATGTCAAGTAAAATTTAATTTTTGCCTCAAATATATGATACTTTTTGAGGCATTTGAGGAGTGCAGCATCATATTAATAATGGGACCAGATTCAAACCATCCTCTCCCATAGCTCCCCTTGACCCAGGAGTCATGCACAAGGAGGCCTTGGATGTGGCTTGAAGACTCCAGAACCTTTATCCTTCACTAAGAGAGAAGAGAATGACTCCATAGGCACAATGGGAACAGGAGTGGAAAGAATTGGAGATAAATGTATCCTTCACAGGCATGGAGAATCCACTCTGTGTCTATCTAGCACTAGGTTATATATGTGCTTCAGAAATGCAGGAAATTTAAGACTTGGCTCTTGTCTTCAGGGACCAGATTCTTTTTGAGCAAATGTCATGACTAACAAACAGTAAACCATGGAACACCAGAGAGAATGAAGGAAAAATGGACATATAGAAGGGCCAGCCACTCACCTTTCAGTTCTTCAGTTCAGTTCAGTTCAGTCACTCAGTCGTGTCCAACTCTTTGCAATCCCCATGAATCACAGCACACCAGGCCTCCCTGTCCATCACCAACTCCCGGAGTTCACTCAGGCTCACATCCATCGAGCCAGTAATACCATCCAGCCATCTCATCCTCTGTTGTCCCCTTCTCCTCCTGCCCCCAATCCCTCCCAGCATCAGAGTCTTTTCCAATGAGTCAACTTTTCACATGAGGTGGCCAAAGTACTGGAGTTTCAGCTTTAGCATCAGTCCTTCCAAAGAAATCCTAGGGTTGATCTCCTTCAGAATGGACTGGTTGGATCTGCCAACACCACAGTTCAAAAGCATCAATTCTTCGGTGCTCAGCCTTCTTCACAGTCCAACTCTCACATCCATACATGACCACNCTTTCTTCAGTTTAAGTCTGAATTTGGTAATAAGGAGTTCATGATCTGAGCCACAGTCAACTCCTGGTCTTGTTTTTGTTGACAGTATAGAGCTTCTCCATCTTTGGCTGCATAGAATATAATCAATCTGATTTCGGTGATGACCATCTGGTGATGTCCATGTGTAGAGTCTTCTCTTGTGTTGTTGGAAGAGGGTGTTTGCTATGACCAGTGCATTTTCTTGGCAAAACTCTATTAGTCTTTGCCCTGCTTCATTCCGTATTCCAAGGCCGAATTTGCCTGTTACTCCAGGTGTTTCTTGACTTCCTACTTTAGCATTCCAGACAAAAACTTACCACCACTTTTGTCTTTTAAATCTCCCTAGAGCCAATGCCCTGAACGTTTCTCATGATTTAACCATAACGGACAGCAGAAACAAGACAACCACTGTCAGTTATGTGCATGACACACTGTCTAACCCTTATGGCTGGATGGCCCTGCTCTTGGATCAAGAGACCTACTCTCTGCGATTCGAGAGCCCTTGGACTAGTGGCGCTCTGCAGGTAACCCTGACATCCGCTCGCTGGTAGGTTCCTTTCCCCAGGGTTTCCCAACTTTCCTTCTGTGACATAATAGTCTGCAGGTATTAGCATCTTCTGGTGCTGATCAAGCAAACTGCAGAAGAATTTTTGCCAGATGAATGTAACCTGAATTTGAGATATGATTTTTTTTTTAACTTGAAACTTGTAGAATCTGTTCAAACCTCACTTTGAACACAGCATGATTGTGCCTGAAAATTTAACTTTATTAATACACTGACAAACAGCTTCTAAGCATCCTATAGATTTGCAGTCTTATGTTATGGGTTAAGAACCAACCTACCCCAGGGAAGTGTTTCATAGCCAGAAGAAGTTATCTTCCCAAGGCATTTTTACGTTACACACTGCCACCTTGTGGTCAAAGAGTAACTTGCACGTGAAGGTCTGTCCTTTCCATTGTTAGATTGAAGGAGTCAGATGGTTAGGGGAGGGATGGTAGGAATAACCATGTGGAAAATGGGTGCATTTTCTGAAACAGTCCATTGGATTCCCTCAAGCCCCTTTTCTTCCTTTTAAGCACATTTCTTTCTTTCAGTCTCATCACACACACATTCTCCCTAACGGTCATGAGAGTAGTTCTTAGGGAGCTGGAGGCAGGCGTGCCGTTTGTTGTTCGGTGGCTCGGTCAAGTCCAGCTCTTTGTGACCCCTTGGAATGCAACACACCAAGCTTCCCTGCCCTTCAAATATCTTCGGGAGTTTGCTCAAACTCATGCCCATTGAGTCACTAATGCCATCCAACTATCTCATTCTCTCTTGCCCCCTCCCTTCTCCTCCTGCCCTCAATATTTCAAAGCAGAATCTTTATGATACCTTCACCAGGGCTCTCAGGAAGGGTGTACACCTCTCTCCACTTCCATTGAGGTTCCCATGAGAACATTCGGGAGAGGTGAAGGCAGTAGAATGGAGACTCTGAAGGTGGATACCTGAGTTTCTGTCCCAGATCAGCACTCTCCTACTTCATGATGTGCGAGAATTTACGGAACCTCCACCTGCCTCAAGTATCTTCATCTATAAAAAGGGGTCAGCACTGGTAACAGTTCCCAGGGCCTTTCAAGGATTGAATACCTTGATATGAATAATACCTGAGCATGTGGCGAATGCTCAGCCATGTTAGCTGTTACTGTTATAAATGAATGGCGCTCCTACCAATGCCCGCTATTTGAATCTTGGGGAAAACTGGGTGGGAATTCTAGACGTTGCCCTTTCTCTTCCCACTGGTTAACCTGAGACAAATTACTTCGCTTATCTGAACTTTGGTTTTCTCCTCTAGATTGTTAAACAAGAAGAGGGCTTCCCTGGTGGCTTAGATGGTAAAGAAAGTGAAAGTGAAGTCACTCTGTCATGTCCAACTGTTTGAGACCCCATGGGCTGTAGCTCACCAGGCTTCTCTGTCCACGGAATTTTTAAGATGGTAAAGAATCTGCCGGCACTGCAGGAGACCTGGGTTCAATACCTGGGTTAGGAGATCCCCTGGAGAAAGGAATGGCAACCCACTTCAGTATTCTTGCCTGGAGAATTCCTTGTACAGAGGAGCCTGATGGGTTACAGTCCATGGGGTCACAAAGATTGAGCGGTTAACACACACACATACACACACATACACACACACACAGAACCTTACAGCTTTCAGTCCTCACATTGTATGATTTTTGTAGCTGTAGCTATGAGTTTATTGTGCAGTAAATTTAAGTAAACCCATTTCCCACAAGAAAAGTAGCCGGTGTGAATGGTCCTATTTCTAAACTACTCCATCCTGTTCTTTGTAACTCTTTTACTGGCAAGAGTTTTCCTTTCTAAAAAAGTATTTTTGTACTTTTCTCTCACTTCAAGTACTCAGCAACATTTGACAACTTTGCTCCTGGAAATTTCCTGTTGCTGGTCCACACAGACGTGTGGGTTTACCCTGACATCCTCATAAGGTGTGGGAGTCATGTGGGGCGGTCCCTTTCATCTCTTCCATCGCCTGGCCGGGACCAAGGCTGTGACTGGTTCTTCGACAGACAGTTGAGACAACTCACCTATCTAGGTAAGTATGATTGAATGAGCATGTTGAATGCATGTAGTCAGAAACCACTATTCCCTTTGGAATTTCAAACATTGGTGCTACGAAGTGATAAGGAACTGAAAGTGATAAGAACTGTGTGCTGTGTGTGATTAGGTGATTGTGTTCTGAAATCAGACTGCCTGCATTTAAATCCCAGCTTCAGCTCCTGCTAGCTATGGGACACTGAGCAGGTATTCTTTCTAAGCCTCAGTCTCCTCCTCTGTAAAACGGAATAATAAAAGGGCCTACATGAAGAACAGGAAATTAAGTAAAGGATAACATGTAAAATTCTTTAAAACAGTGTCTGATCCAGAGCGAGTGCTTAATAACCTTTGATTGCTCTTCACCTTTTTCCTTCATGTTAAGCATTGTATTTGTAGAAAGGTCAACTGCACATGTGAAGACAGGATGGCTGGTTGCGATCATAGGGACAGGGGACAGCAAAGGGAGGCAGGATGAAGAATGTAGTCAGTGTGGAACGTGAGAAGCTTTGGAAGGCAATCTGAGGAAAGGAAGATGAGGTGCACAGAGTGCTGAGGACTGGGGGAAGGGCTGTCTCATCTGGTGTCAGACGCAGCATCAAGGTGAAGGACCCATGGGCCTTGTTTTATGGAAGCAGAAGCCCTACTGTGACTGCACAGTAACAGGGGCCGGCAGGATTTCCTTACTTTCTTATTGTGCACGTTTCACAGGAGCCCCGTGGGTGACTCAGGGCTGTAGACTTCTTTTGACTTCCTGGAGCTCATCTCTTATTGCCTTTCCATATTGTTTCATTGATCACTCTGAGTGCCATGATGTTTACTTATGCTAACCTTAGCTCAGTGGTCTGTAGGAAGGAAAATCTGAAAAAATGAGTCTCTAGAATGACAATTTTGTTACAAATTAATCTTCATAGATCTTGGTCTAATTCAGGACCATGTCAAGCATGGCAAGACCCAACCTATGCCATGAGCCAGACTTGGCCCTGAAGGCTTAGAGAGCTGGCAGGCGTCCCAAGTTCCACGTCTCTATCATCTGTGCCTAGCAATGTGTCAGCTGAGTCGGATCACACTTGGGCCCTGGTACTCTTACATTTTCATAGCACCAGAGAGGAGACGATGGTGTTTCCTGGGTTTTTAAAAGTGTTTGCCAAATGCATTGCCGTATATTTTATTTGCACTGAAATGTACCATCCAGATTTTATTTCTGATTTGATCCATCTATAAATGTAACCTCAAACTACAACACTTCAAGATGGACAGAGATGCCTGACACCATTTTACCACTAAAGTCAAATACAACCATTAAGTAAGAGCAAATAGTTGCTGCTAACTTTAACTGTGGCTATTCATTTGATGTATATTCTGAAACAAAATTTTAATTTCAAATTGCTCTTGTTTTATTACTTAACACGTTTCTGAGGAACCTGTCTTGTTCATTGATTGGATTTTGTTCATGAACTGCACTCTAGTTTAAACAGTCACAAAAAGCAAGCGTGATAAAGGAACATTTGTGGCATAGAAAAAAAAAATCAAGTCATACAGTTACAGGTTTTTCTTCCTCTTTGATGGCATTATTTATTGAATTAATAGAAAGTTATACTATTGTGCTATACATATGTTCTAAATGCATGTCTGTTAAGTGTGTCTGTATTTATATGTATATTTATATTATATGTACATATAGAGGATGTAGGTGAATATTTCAATATAAACCATTTTTATTAGGCAGATGGCTTTTATTAATTAAAGAGTCTTTGTATCAGAATCCTTTAGTATCTCCACTTTTGAACAATGTGAGTTGGTCAAGGAACAGGAAGTCACAGGGGGTTGATGGAATGTTTAATAAAGTTAGAGATCCTAGTTCCTTGGAGAGAATTTCCAGGACTCTAGGTCGTGACTTTCCTGGTCATTCGTGCCTTTGAGTGTGTGGAGTACATGGATGACGAGAGTCAATCCTGTTCCCATCCCCGGGCTGGCACAGTGAGGACGTGAGGGTTTGGGAGGAAGCATGATTCACAAACAGGTCCCCTATGGTGGTGGCCTGTGCAGCGATATTGGGTTGTGTATGATGGGTTTTGACTTTTTATACCCTCTGTGTAAAGTTTGCACCACCACTGTGAAGTTGATGAGGAGGCGACCATGTTTTCCAAAGACCAACCCCCCATGGTAGTGACGTAGTTGTAGCTGACACCTCAAAAAGGCTCCATGCAATAGTTCCATGATTAGCTTGTGAAAGTCACTCAGTCGTGTCCGACTCTTTGCGACCCTATAGACTATACAGTCCATGGAATTCTCCAGGCCAGAATACTGAAGTGGGTAGCTGTTCCCTTCTCCAGGGGNAGATCTTGGTCTAATTCAGGACCATGTCAAGCATGGCAAGACCCAACCTATGCCATGAGCCAGACTTGGCCCTGAAGGCTTAGAGAGCTGGCAGGCGTCCCAAGTTCCACGTCTCTATCATCTGTGCCTAGCAATGTGTCAGCTGAGTCGGATCACACTTGGGCCCTGGTACTCTTACATTTTCATAGCACCAGAGAGGAGACGATGGTGTTTCCTGGGTTTTTAAAAGTGTTTGCCAAATGCATTGCCGTATATTTTATTTGCACTGAAATGTACCATCCAGATTTTATTTCTGATTTGATCCATCTATAAATGTAACCTCAAACTACAACACTTCAAGATGGACAGAGATGCCTGACACCATTTTACCACTAAAGTCAAATACAACCATTAAGTAAGAGCAAATAGTTGCTGCTAACTTTAACTGTGGCTATTCATTTGATGTATATTCTGAAACAAAATTTTAATTTCAAATTGCTCTTGTTTTATTACTTAACACGTTTCTGAGGAACCTGTCTTGTTCATTGATTGGATTTTGTTCATGAACTGCACTCTAGTTTAAACAGTCACAAAAAGCAAGCGTGATAAAGGAACATTTGTGGCATAGAAAAAAAAAATCAAGTCATACAGTTACAGGTTTTTCTTCCTCTTTGATGGCATTATTTATTGAATTAATAGAAAGTTATACTATTGTGCTATACATATGTTCTAAATGCATGTCTGTTAAGTGTGTCTGTATTTATATGTATATTTATATTATATGTACATATAGAGGATGTAGGTGAATATTTCAATATAAACCATTTTTATTAGGCAGATGGCTTTTATTAATTAAAGAGTCTTTGTATCAGAATCCTTTAGTATCTCCACTTTTGAACAATGTGAGTTGGTCAAGGAACAGGAAGTCACAGGGGGTTGATGGAATGTTTAATAAAGTTAGAGATCCTAGTTCCTTGGAGAGAATTTCCAGGACTCTAGGTCGTGACTTTCCTGGTCATTCGTGCCTTTGAGTGTGTGGAGTACATGGATGACGAGAGTCAATCCTGTTCCCATCCCCGGGCTGGCACAGTGAGGACGTGAGGGTTTGGGAGGAAGCATGATTCACAAACAGGTCCCCTATGGTGGTGGCCTGTGCAGCGATATTGGGTTGTGTATGATGGGTTTTGACTTTTTATACCCTCTGTGTAAAGTTTGCACCACCACTGTGAAGTTGATGAGGAGGCGACCATGTTTTCCAAAGACCAACCCCCCATGGTAGTGACGTAGTTGTAGCTGACACCTCAAAAAGGCTCCATGCAATAGTTCCATGATTAGCTTGTGAAAGTCACTCAGTCGTGTCCGACTCTTTGCGACCCTATAGACTATACAGTCCATGGAATTCTCCAGGCCAGAATACTGAAGTGGGTAGCTGTTCCCTTCTCCAGGGGATCTTCCCAACCCTGGGATCGAACCCACGTCTCCTGCATTGCAGGTAGATTCTTTACCAGCTGAACCACCAGGGATGCCCTGATGAGCTTGTTACTTTCGCCTGATTGTTTTTTGGGCTGTGCGACTTTATAAGTCTGTGACTGGAGTAACTTACATAAAGTACATTTAATCTAAGAAGAGAAGATAAGACTTCACAATCAAAGTAGATATATTTCTGGAATTAAAAAAAAAAAGAAACTCATAGAGAGCATTGTGTGTACAGAAAGTTCATTTGATTATAAGGGAGCTGCTTGACCTCCTCCAGGTCCACTGAGTTTCCTGTCAGACTTTGGGGGGTGGGCGTGGGGGAGACAGTGCTCTTTTACCCGCTGGCCTTCCATTCGGAATCCCGCTCCACCGACGTTTGGCTGGCCTTCACTCATTCCTTGACCACTTCTAAGTGGCCCGTCTTTTGTATTGTTTGTTCATAACCCTACCACATCCTCCTCGGAGAGGAAGTTTTAAAAAAATCCCAATTATCTTCATTTCCTCCATTTGGCTCCTTGGTGTATGATTTAAGATGCCTGCCTCCTTTCCGACCCAGTGAGATTGGCAGAGAGTAGAACCCAGGCATTCTGGCTCCTGGCTGTGCCTCTCCACTAGAGTGTGCTGCCCACTCAGTAATCGTGGACCACTGACCAGCCAGGCTGGGGGGTGCCCAGCAGGTTTCCGGGAGAACGTTTCTCACTGCTCCTCAGTGACAAAGAAAAAAATCCGGCACGTATAATATTCTTTGACCCTTGCTTTTCTCTTCTTTACCAAGGCAAGTTTTGCCTTTGTTCGGCAAACATCTTTACAGAAAGCAGCTTCTTTGGAAAGCTCACGGCCAGAGTTTGGGGCTTCGGGCTTTAATCAGTGGCTGGCTGGTTATTTTACCTGCGGCATGGAATTATAAATGTTCCCTTCCTCTGTGGCTACATCCATACAATGAGGTTAAGCTTACTTATCTATTGGAATTGTGGTACAAAACACCCAACCTCTTCAAGTGTGATTAGCATGCATTGTTATTTCACTATACACTTTCTCAGTAGATGATTTCTCTAAAACGGTTCTTTCTTTTCCCACCTCTGCCCCTACTCTGAAGATGAACAATCTCAGGTGCCTTGAACTCAGTGTGCCTGTCATAACTTGTCTGAAAGAGTCTCATTCTATTTTCCTTGACTAGCTTTTGTAAGATAACAGATTCATGATAACGTGACATGTATGATACATGGGTCCCCTGATTGAAACTTAATACCACTTAAGCAATTGTTACCCACAGACTAAGATAACCTCGCTCATTGAGAAACATCTCTCTTAAGGAGATTGGTTCAGGTTGCCTTTCTGATGCCCTGGAGATTTCTGCCCGAGGAACCACTTAAACACAGACCACGAGTGAAGTCCTTGCGTGCTATAGTTTGTGTTAGGGTCCCAGAGGGGCAATATTTGCTAGAATAAACTGTTATGAATGGCAGTCATGAACTGTCACTTCTACGCCATGCTTGTGGACAGGTCTGACTGTAAAACAAGAGTTCCTTTATAGTTTCAAAGTCAGAGTCAAATCCAGAGAACCCCTTTTTCAGTTTCTGCTGTTGGATTCACCAACACTCCCATCTCTGCCTTATGCATGCAGTCAATATCCCACTGCCTCTGTCCCTGCAGTTTTTTTTTTCCCCCCCTAGGAATGTTTCAGTTCATGGTGAACTATTTTTATTTTTTAGTTACATTAACGCTATGAAATAATTAGTCAGCTAATTAATCTGGTGTACAAGCTTTGTAGGATTCTTCAGCTGTCAGTCAGGCCCAGGCCCGAGGCCTATATCTAGTCTCAGCACTCTCGCCCATGTGATTCCCGTTGCCATGGCTACTGGGTACATCTGCTGACACCCCACTCTCTATTTATTGCTTAATTAAGAATTTCACGCTCAGCCCTTATCTGCCTCTAAGAACAAGCGCACACTGTTAAGAAATTCCGAATTTAGGCCTGGGCACAAGGAAAGCCTTTCTTGCGGGGCTTGGCTGGACTGGAGCTTCTCTAACAATCTTCTCAGCATCCCAGCCGCCACCCTTCAATCAAAAATCATTAAATGGGGCAGAGATAATGAGCATGTAGCGTATCAAAGAAGGATGTTTGCTTGGTCCAAAGGAGGAAAAGCTGCTAGGCCCCATGCTCTGCTCCACTTCAAAGGCAGATGAGACCCCTTGTCACTGGGGCCTGATAAAGCCTCATTTGTTCTGGGCTTGACTTATGCAAAAGGTCTGGTATGTCAGAGTCCCATCCCACAGACGTGGGATTCCCTCCCCCTGCACCGCTTCTTGCCTCTGCCTCCACCGGCCCCCTCCCTGGCCTTCCGCACACGCTCGTGTGTCAGCTCTTAGGCAGCTGGGCCCCCCAAAGCATCAGGCGGAGCGTGTAATCACTGACTCCATGCTGACAATGGCCACTTGTAGGGGGGTGGCCAGGAGGAGGTCTTCATCACAATAGGAACACAATTATTGCAGCTGCTAGGGAGGGCTATGCTTCTTCCTGTAGAAATAGAATAGGACTTGCCCCAAACAGGAGGACAAGGTTGGGGGGAGGTGGTGGGGGTGGAGAAAACAATCCTGAGTTGATTATTCATATTCTGACTCTTGGAAGCCTGATGCGGAACCAGTGGGGTCCCAGCAGCTGTTCCCGCACCGTCCTCTTCTAATAATCGTGCATTCTGTCTGAGGTCAACTTACTTTTGACCCCGTCCTTTTTATACAAGGAAGAGGCTCTTTAGGGCAAACTGTTGGGTTGTGGCAGGGTGCATTAAACACTCACAGCCCCTTCCCTTTGCTCTGTCCCCCGCCCAACCAGCAGCCGGTGATAAATTCATATCAGATGCCGAGCTATTCACACTCACCCTCCTGAGTTCACACAGCCCCCACTCGCACAGCGGAGATGCAGCCGAGCTGGGATATTGTGCGAGGTGGCAGCTGAGAGAGTCCGCCTGCTAGGCTCAGAGGCTCCCATGTACCACCTTCTTCTCATCAGACTGAAAAAACAGACACGTCTAGCCAGGCTGGCCGGTGCTTGTTTCCAAATGTCCCACTCACCAGGATAAAGACAGGCTCTTTGGCAAGAATCCGGGGATCTTGTCCATGAGGGCAAGAGGGCTGTGGATAGAAAGACAAATGGACTTTATTGTCTGTTCCTATTACTCCAAAGAACTTAAGTCACATCACACTGAAGTCTCAGAAAAGATGCTTTAATTTGAGAGATCCTGAAAATAGTGTTTTCCTAACGGCCCAGGTTTCTCTCTCCTCAAAGCGCTAAGGTCCTGGGATGGAGCTGACTGCTACCTGGACCCTTCTGTTTCTCAGCGGGTCTAGGAAACCCCATGCAACTCCTCAAGGAGGAATCTTGACAGAATCTAAGGAGGGAAGACTCAGCTGGCTCCCCAGAGCTCTTGGGGGAGGATTCTGTGAGCAGGGCAGAATCATAATCCTTTGAAACTCTGTACCCATTCCCATGTTGAGGCCCTCTGAGGCAATCTACAGCATTCTAGTTAATAAATTAATTTACATTCTTATAGAAAACTCATTCCCCAAAGATCCCCAAGGATTTTTGTACCGGTAATATAGAGAGTTGACTTCAGGGACATGCATGACAGACCTTTACGGCAAAAACAGAGAGAGCGGAACAGAAGCTGTGGATGTGAGAAGTGATTTTTGCTTCCCAATTACAAGTAACTTCTCCAAAAGGAGAAGGAAGAAATGGAGAAAAGGAAAGAAAGAAGGAAGGAAGGAAAACCCAGGAGTCAGAATCAGATACTTTTTCAAGGAATCACTCAAGATTAAGGAGCTCATTCTCAGTGATGCTGGTGGCTGGTTTTGGTTCATGCAGGCCACAGGTGCTATAACCAATATCATGACTTGGATTTTCTGACAGTTTTAGTGCTGTTTCTAGTATACTAGTGTTTTGTTTTGTTTTAATCCAAGCTTATGTTCCTACCTTTGTAAACCAAATCTTCTTTCTTCTATTTGTAGTAAAAACCTATACTTATTAACAATACTTCTTAAACTTTCGGCATTTGAGTAACACCTTCACACTTTGTCACATCCTACCTCCTGTACTATTATTTACTTGATAATTTTCTTAAGTCGACTCCCACACTGTTTTATTTTTAAAGTCCATCTCTTTTTAAGCAATAATATCCATAAAATCATGGGTTTAGTGACCTACTTGCTTTCTCTAAAATATATTAACATCCATAACTATTAAAACTTTTATCCTACTAAAATCATCACATTTATTTTATATTTTGGGAGTAGACTTTGACCTTCAAGTTTCTGGTATAAATGATGACAAGTAAGAATTGAGAATGTAAGGATCTTTTTTTTTTTTTAAATTCTGGGTCCCTTTCCTCATTTGCTAAGAACACCTGCTTCTGAGTAAAAATCGCATTTTGAGAGTAGGGTACGAAAAAGGTTGTAAACTTCCTTCCATAAGTGCTTTCTAAGTGTGCCTCCTGGGCACGCAGCTGGAATGCTTGCTTCCAGGTTCCCCGCACCCCTGCCAGAGGTGCTGGTTCTGTAGATCTGCACAAGGCCCAGGATACACACGCCTGCTGCGCAAGTGCAGCAAACATTGCTCTGAGTCAGAATAACAATTGTGATTGTTCTCTGAGTTAATTAAGAAGGTATAATTGAGCTAACTCTCAGGACTGTTTAATGTAGATGTATCTGTCGACATCTCGATCAAATTCTTTTGCTCTTAAAAAATCACACCCTTTTATGAATGAATGTTACTGGGAGTAATAGAAGACTCACAAGTCTTAGAAGGATTTTCGTATCCTGTTTCTTCGAAGGTCTTGAAAAGGTCCTGAGTGATGAGTGCCGAGGTGACTCAGTGGCTATCTCTGAGAGGCTGGAACCAGACAGGAGTGTGGTCCTGAAAATCAAGCTTTAGCTGCCCAGGAACCAGTTGACAAAAAAGCCTTCTCTGTGACTGGGTAAAACAGCTGATTTCTAGGGAGCAAGAATTGAACAGGGACGGAGAAGCAGAGAAGGAGGGCACAGGAGTTGTGAGAAACGGTAGAGGCCAACAGGGCAAGTGAAGATGAAAATGCCAAGAGAGGATCAACCCAAGAGCTGGCCCATGAAGATGGTGCTGGAAGTGGGTCCAGGGCCAACAGAGATGGAAAGCAGGCGTGAGTTGATAAGACTGGATGGATCTCACAGACACAGAAGTACTTGCTGTTTTCTGTTCTGTCCACATGCAGTTAGAGGGTGACTCACCCTAGATAAATGTGGGCTGAGCGAGAAGTCCCAATGTGTGCATAAGTTGCCTACATACAAGCGAATTCAGTTCCATAATCATGCGTAACTTGTGCATAAGTCCAGCAAAGTTAACCTAGGTACCCAACTAACACAAACAGCTATATAATAGTGTACTGTAATAGGTTTGTAATACTTTTCACACAATACATAAAAACTGAACAGATCCCCAAATAAAACATTTTAAAACCTACAGTATAGGACCTTGAAAAGTACAGTAGTCCAGTACAACAGCTGGCACACAGGGGCTGGCATCGAGTGAGCAGGCAAGAAGGGTTACTGACTGGAGGAGGGAGAGGAGGTGGGAGATGGTAGAGCTGAAGGATCGTCAGCAAGGAGACAGAGGGCAAGGTGCAGTTTCAATGACACCCGACGCTGATGGCACTGGTTCTAGTTCCTTCCTGGAACAGATGCACTTTCACGTCTTTGAAAGTGCAACTTGAAGGTTTGTATGTAGGAAGACTTACTGTACAATCCTCAGAGGCCAAGTGAGCAGGGGATAGAATGAAGAAGAAAACAGGCAAGGGATCTATTGCTAAGATGCCAGGTGTTTTTTCTTTTTAGATAGACAGGTATTCTTCCTCTCCAAAATTCCAAGAGAAAATGGGACCTGCTCTGGGAGAGAATCAATTAATTTTTCTCTTCCCTAGGGCCCTCATGAGGACAGCATTTGCCGGCACAACACATCACTCTGGCAGGCACTGGAATCAGATCTACTTGAGTAATTCCTCTCTCACCGGGAGCCATTTTCTTACACGTTTTTCTCTTCCTCCTAGAGGTCTGTGTTTATAGCAAGCTTAGATCATATAGCACTCATCAGAATAATTTAGCCATAATTGACCTAAAGACTTCTTTTCTTTTTGAGGACCAACCAGATATTCTTACAATCTGGGAAGGATCAACGGCATGAGTTTCCACTGATAAACAAAGGAGATTAACCATTCTCATCTTACAAACACAAAATCAGAAATCGTAAGCACTGAGAAAACATATGTACAATATCACAGCTTGTGTTAGGCTCTTAAACTCTCCGTGAGTCAATACCTTTAGTCTCAGATGATTTTTATCCTTCTTTGTATGTACCCACATTGGAAATGACACTGCATTTATACTGTCTTTTATAGAGTCAAAGCACTTTAGCAAACTTTAGTGGATTTGGTTAAGTTGCTTACAACTTGGAATACTAGGGCTCATCATGATTAGGTGCAGCTGTCAAAAGAATAAAAGCATTTTTTTCCTTGGTTTTGTTAACTGGCTCCTAGAAAAATGAGCATGTCTTAATAACAGTATTGATGATGACTCACATGTATTGTTCATTGAAACCAAGTCCTGTGCTAAGTGTGTTACCTGGATTATCCCATCTTTTCTCCCTGATCACCCTATGATATAGGTAATTGGATGATTCCTATTTTCAGAGGAAGTGAGTGAGGCTCAGAACTTGTCAGTTACCCATATGGAGGACCTGGAAGGTCTAGGATTCAAATCCAGGCTGCTGAGTTTCAGCCACAAGCTTCCTGTTTACTCTCTGTGGTCTCTCTCAGCCTAGGAAGGGTGTTTGGGAAGAAGCAGCCTACTGCATCAGCGCACATGCTCAGAGGCAGCCTGCAGTGGGCACGCAGTATAGGAAATCAGACTTTTTTCGTTTTTCCTACTTTTGGTGTCTGTGCCCCATTTTCTCTGCTACTGAAACTGCTTCTCTTCTCAGATCGAATGATATTTACACACTTGCTTTAATAAAATGAGTAATAGCTTTTTAATGCCTATTTTATTCATGGTTTCAATGTCTGCTTTGAGGAAGAGGTTGCTCTGGAGGTTGGAGCCATCTGTATACCTGTAAAGGCTGAACAAAGCCAGAATCTGCCCAGCTTGGAAGCCACTGGTACAGAGGTACAGGCGTGATGGCTCTCTGCTCCAGGGAACCTTGGTTTACTAGTAACAGGGCCTGGGTGAGGGCTTTAGTGGACAAAGGAGAGTGAGACAGCCTGTCATGGGAGTCAGAGATGTCCAGGGTTCACCTTTCAGTCTTCTGGGTAATCATCACTGCTGCCTATCAGGACTGTATAGTCAGTGTTAACTTCAGCGCCGGACGCTGCACTGCTGGTGGGATCCTTTGTGTGTGTGTGAAGTTGCTCAGTCGTGTCCGACTCTTTGCGACCCCATGGACTGTAGCCTACCAGGCTCCCCCCTCCATGGGATTCTCCAGGCAAGAGTACTGGAGTGGGTTGCCATTTCTTTTCCAAGGGATTTTCCCGAAGTATAAATATTATATATTTTTGGTTGAATAAATCATTATAAAATTGCTAGAGTAGCTTTGAAAAAGACTCTTTACATGTGACTTTTTTTCACTTTCTTTACCTTAGGGGATGTGTCTTAAGGAAGAAGGTACAGATGTACTAAAATTTACAAATGCCTGGAAATTATTAACAAGGATAATTGAAATATTTTTTTTATTGAAATCTAGTTGATTTACAATGTTCTATTAGTTTCTGCTGCACAGCAAAGCAATTCGGTTATGCCCCCCCATACATATATATTCTTTTTCATATTCTTTTCCACCATGGCTTATTACAAGATATTGAATATTCCCTGTACTATAAAGTTGGCCCTTGTGTTTATTTATGTATAGCATTGTGTATCTGCTAATCCCAAACTCCTACTTTGTCCTTCCTTCACCTTTGGCAACCATACGTTTGTTTTCTATATCTGTGAGTACAAGGATGATTTTAATAACATCTTTAAATGAGCTAACTTCCCTTTCCAAATGATTCTCAGATTTTTTTTTAAAATTTACCTTTCCTAGAGTTTGATTCTATTACAATATTTTATTCCTTTCTCTTGTGCAAGGGTATTTTATTGTTATAGACTTATGAGTGTTTTTAGATGTCATTTTGTCAAAAATTTGACTTTTCTTTCTGATTGAATCGAACTTTTTTTACTACTTTGTCTTTGGGTTCCTTTAAAGGGGTTATTTCCTGCCTCCAATAGTTTAATTTGTTGAAATGGTGAGTTATTAATAAATCGTGGCATCCAGAGTAGAGAAGTTTATCTAGATTGGTTCATGAGAGTTAAGATATACATGCCCAACAATGTCTAGGATCTTAAGGTACAGGAGAAAAATCCCTCCCTCAGAGATTTAGAGACAGAGCTGAGGGTCGAGGCAGTCCTGAATTCACCACAGTTGATGCACAATATTTGCTCATTGAGAGTGACCTTGCTATAATTATCACAGTTTGTTTTTAGAAGCACTTTTCAACTTTAGGAAATGCATAGATCAGTGTGAGTAGAAGTGGATATTAGATATTATAGGGAAAAAAAGAGATGAGATGTTGAGCTGGTGGCTTTATTATTAATTATTATTATTAAGTTAGAAAAGTGGGTAAAATGGGCACTAGTTTAAAAAAAACAATATAAGCAAAGTTTTGGGAGGAATGATGAAGGAGAACACATGAAGAACAGGTTGGCCATTGTTCCTGGTCTCAAAATGTGTACAGTGTAAGGAGAAAGCCACAGACACACACATTTTATAATAGGGAAAATATTTTTCACTGAAGTANTATATATATATATATATATATATATAATTTTCTTATGCTTTTCCACTATGATTTATTATATGGTAGGTGATGAATATAAAATATTTCTACAGCCTCTTTCACGGTAAGGTTTGTTCCAAGACATCGCCTGGTTTCCATGGTGTGGGATATATTTTGTGCTAATTAAATTGTCAAGGATTTCTACTTGACCATAATCTATGTATTTTAAAGTTATCCTGGGGCCCTAATTAGACCATAACCAGCAGGGAGTTGGGTTCATACAGGCAAAATAGTCAGGCATCCTCCACGGTACTGACCTTAGGCATTTTGTCTTTCCACACTGTAGTCCCAAGGAGCTCTCACAACCCATCCTCAGATTTTCAAATATGGCCTCTGGGCCAATGATGCCAAGATCCATCTCTCAGATTCAAAGTTCTTTCTCATCCTTCAGATTCACATCCATCCCCTGCTTGCTGTGCATCTCTACCTGGAAGCCTCAAAGACACCCCAAACTTTAAATGGCCCTAACTGAATTAATCAAATGTCGGTCTTAATGGACATCTCCACCAGGCGCCACCCATGCTGGAAATCCCCGGCTGACCCTTGGCTACTCCATTTTTGTTACCCTTCCTGCTCTGACCTCTGGTTGTTCTTCTGGCCCTATCACTTGCTTCTTTCCTACTGTGTGACTCAGCAATACCAAATTGCTTATAGTCCTTCCACATGATCTCTCATTTCTTGCCATCCATTGTGTTCATCCCTCTAGAGTGCAGACTCTCAGTTCATATCCTCACCCCCTTCACCTCAGTTAGGTCCTACGGCTCTAAGTGCAGCTCAGATGCTCCGACTCCAGGAAGCCTCCCCGTGGTGGGGTCTCACTGCCTGCCTTGGTCAGGTGCCATCAAAGATAATTCCCTTCTAAAGTCTATCCCTCTAGTATTCAGTTACATACTTACACAATGCTAGTACTCCTTGGGGGCAAGCATGACATTTTATTTCTTTTTGCACTATTTCACTGTTTTTTAGGACAGTTCTGATAGAGGAGGCACTCATTATTTATGCTTATGAAGTTAGCAAGTAATAGAGGAGATTCTTTCTCTCATTATGTGAGTTCATGAATCTCCCAGAAAATCTGCCAAGTAAAATAAGAACTGAATGTAAAATTACAAGTTATATGATCTAAATTACATAAAAGTGCTGAGAGATTCTGGAAGGAAACACAAATAAAAGGTTAATGGCAGTTATCTTTAGGTGGTGAGATAGTAGGCAATTATTATTTTTCTTTTTCTTTCTATATTTGCATTTTACAAATGGCTCATGCTAAACATATGCTGTGCTATTCATAATAAAGGCAAAACATAAGTTTAATTGCAAAAGTAGAATACATTTTCCCTTCAAGTGGAGGTAATCCAAGGATTGAATAATTACTTATTTTATACATGGTAAATGTTTTCATTAATATAAATATCTGAAGGCAGCTTTTTTGGGGAAGTGAAAATGTCACCAGGATCTTAATATAAGGATAGAATTTGCAAGTTATCACAGTGAGTCAGATTTTCATCGTTACCCTTGTTATTTTCCTTTTGTTTTCTAGCTTCTACCTCTGTACCAGAGTCAGTTTTAAAATGGTCCCTCCCTGAAGCATGGGAAGGTGTGGCTGAGGGCTGGGGAGGACACAACGGTGCCAGTCCAGGCCCTGGCGAAGACGTCCTGATTTTATCCAGTAAGTGAAACAATCCATGGTGTGAATAATCACAGATAGACTGAATTAGGCCAATCTGGGAATTATCTGTTGTTTAGATATTCTGAACAACACAGTAAAGAATGTGAAAGTAAATAGGCAATTACGTCTACAACCTTCTCTTTTGGGTTATTACAAGAGAGGAATTTAATAACCCAGTAAAAACCGGAAAAGATAGTTTAGCCTACCTTCATTAATGGTGGGATAAATAGCTGCATGCCAAAAGGAATTAGACTAATTCACTAACTGGATAATTTTCCTAGTATGTCTAAGAACAGATTTATGGAAAATTTTACTGTTCTTATATTTGAAAGACATGGAGAGCATGGAAAGAAGCAGTTTGTAAATGCCTCCTGCTCTCCTGCATTTGTGAATCTTTTAAACATGGGAGTGAGAAATGACAAAGTCTTCTATTGCCATGGTTTTCAAAGATGATGGGAAAGGAACAGATACATAAAATAGAAAAGCAACATTCTACCAATCTACCATCTCCCCGGTCTCTCACCTATCTTTACATCAATCCATCTGGTGGCTTCAGATGGTAGAGAATCTGCCTGCAAAGCAGGAGACCCAGGTTCAACCCCTGGGTTGGAAGATCCCCTGGAGAAGGGAATGGCTACCCACTCCAGTATACTTGCCTGGAGAATTCCATGGACAGAGGAGCCTGGCGGGCTATAGTCCACGGATTCACAGTCAGACATGACTGAGCTACTAGCACACTTCTACCTAGAACTCTCTTTTTGTTTAAATAAGAAGAGAAAGATGATTCCTCAGATATACAGATTTATGCATCATACTTATAAAATTCTTCTTTCTTAAGAGAGAATTCTTGAAACTCCCAGACAATTTTCCTAGCCTGAGAAAAATATTCTTCATAGAACAGATATAGTTTCTCTAAAAGACCTATTTTCACTTATGATTCAATTTGAACTTCTAAAGATAATACTGAATAAAAGAAGATCAGTACTTGAAGAAGAATATTTGGTCATCTGTGAAATAATAATAATGCTAAAATATTAAACAAGTTCTTTCCTGTTGCTTAAATGGTAAAGAATCTGCCTGCAATGCAGGAGACCCAGGTTCAATCCCTGGGTCGGGAAGATCCTCTGGAGATGGGAATGGCAACCCACTCCAGTATTCTTGTTTGGAGAATCCCACAGCCAGAGAAGCTTAGAGGATTAGTTTGTGGGATCTCAAAGAGTCAGACACGACTTAGTGACTAACACACACACAATATTAAACAGAGGTGGACAACTAACAATATTCAGGAATCATTCTTCATATATTAACTAATTTAATCTTCATAATAATTCTGCAATACAAGTAATATTTTCATCATCCCCATTTTTACTGACACAGAAACAGGGGCCCAGGGTGGTTAGGGAACCTGCCCAGGGTCACACAGTTTGCAGTTCAGCAGAGTCAGGGTTATGACACAGGCAGTCTGTCTCAAAAAGTCCTTATTCTTAACCAATCAAGTACATTCCCTTTCTAAAAGGACTATGAGTAAACAAAAAGAGTGGTGATGTCATTTGCTTTATTTATGATGGGATGAGAAGGCAGAAAGATTAAAACATACCACCTTCTGGATATTGGTGGGGTGCATATGATACACAGAGATGAGGACTGGAGGAGGGGGCTGACCAATACAAACGTAAACTGCTTATCATCATCCCACCCCCTATCACCCACCTCTCTCCATGGAGGATGGAACTTTTTGAATAAACAAGCTCATGAGTCATTCCTATACGGAAAGGAAAAATCTGTTCTGTCTCAGCCCTCTCTTTGATGAATGTAGCCAGTGGATTGGCCCTGGGCTATGGTTTTTCCCACTAAGCAAGCTGTTTCCCCCACCCCATGCAGGAAGCACAAGAAGCTTTTGAAGGTTGCCAAGCTTTTAGTATCCTTTGGGACCTTTATGCTGAGCCACAAGCAGTCTTTGCTTTCTTGGTTGGCATTGCTGTTGTCTGTATCCACTGTGTGCCCTGGTTTCCAGGGTCGTTGGCATTCTCCATCTTCCTTCATTCCTGTCTTATGGTCAGCTTGTAAGATGGACCCCAATTCTTCACAAAGCTGCTCTTGAGCACAGATCAGTGCTTTGGGAAAAGGTGGGGGTGGTGCATGAATACTGGATATCTGAAGTATCTCCCAGTTGGTCCTTCAGTATTATTGTAAAAATCAAAGTTAAGATTTTTAAAACCTGCCATTATTGTTCACTATTTAGTTTTCAATTGGAAAATAGGTGAAGGAGAACAGATTTGTAATACATAATAAATGAAATCCTTACTTCTTATTGCCTCTCTCCCCTAAAAAGCCCTGTCTGTTGATAATTCTAGAAAAGTATCTGAAAGTGGCCAATGTTTGAAATCTGTTCTGTTTAGGGTCTAATGCAGAAGCTGTGCTGGATGACTTCTCCCTTTTGAGTTTTGGCAATCCCTGATATTTTGACCTTTGATGGCCCTTAGGGTTGAATTGGCCTCCTCTTTCTACTGGTGGATTTACCTTCTTGACCTTTTTCCTGGCTGCTCTGTTTTCTTTCCTCCTTTGCTTCCACGAAATCAAGAGAGTTTGTTCATTCGAGTCTGGCACAAAAGAGACACCAAGTATTTCTTGAATGAAGCACATGGTCTCCATGCTGCCGTCCATAACTTCACACCAGAACTGAATCTGTGGGTTTCATAGGATTGACCCAGGGCGACTGCAGGATTTTACAGGTCTATAGAAAATAATGCTTTCTCCTTCCAACAGAGTCCTAAGAATTAAGATCTTCCTGATGATAATGATGATGGTCCCAGCAACTGTAATTTGAGTGCTGGGTATGTGCTAAGTGTTCTACATGGATCTTCTCAGTTATTCCTCACAACTACTTTGAGTTGGATCCTGTTGTTATCTTCTTCTTCTTCTTTTTTTTTTTTTTTAATAACTGAGGGATTTGGTACCCAGAGAGGGTAAGTAACTTCCCCAGTTTCTTCCAGGTAACAAGCAGAAAGGCTAGCTGAGGGAAGCAAACAGTTTGATTCCAGAGCCACCACATATATTTTTTAAAAACTCACCATTCCTACTTGCTGTGATACACTCAGATCAGACTTCATATTATACTGAATTTATACTTCTCTACTTACTGTTTCCATTGTTCCCTTCACTTTGAATTAAAAAATACTATTTATTGAATACCTGGCATATGTCAGATTTCTCCAAGACACATTCAATCTCACTACATTCTCATTAGGTGCATACATGTAGAGAAGCCAGAAAAACTCCCCAAAGAGGTATCTGATGCAATTAGCCATTGGTGGAAGTACCCGCTTTGCATCTGGTAGTAAGTGCAGTTCTAATTCAAGTTAGCATTGCTTTTCCAATTCAGTTTAACCAACAATAACTGAACACTCGCTGTGTTCAAGGCACTGAACCAGGACCTCGGATCAGCTGTGATCTCAAGCAGCTGGTAAATTAGCTGGGATGATAAAACACATACTAAAGCACAATAATACAACAAGCAGCTGTAATGAACAGAAGTGTTTAGAATCAAAGTGTCTCAGGTGAGAAGAGGGCTGGCCTCGCAGAGCAAGAGGCATTTGAGGAGGACCTTGCTGGATGGGGTGAAAAACTGAAGGCCAGTTATGAGGGTGAATTGGGGAGGAAGCAATGCTTTAGGAGATGCAGGATGGGCTTTTGACTAGGATAAACCTGGGTTCACATTCAGATTCTGACACTGACACACTGCATGATATGGGACAAGTTTAAATGGTTCCCACTTTCACTTTCTGACCATATGAGGGCTATAATTAATACATCATCATGTTGAAAGGATTAAATGAGATAACGTCAGTACATGACCACTGTATGGAGTGTTGGCAACAATGGAATCATAGATGAAACCTGTGATTTTTAATGTATCAGGTGCTCTTTTCTTTCATTTTTCCATCTGGCTGCCCCTCTTGGCCTCTGGTATTAGCGACACTTTGTATTTGCTTTCCAATGGCTTATTATTTAATTTTCACAACATCCTTGGGAGCTAAATAGGTAATAACTATTATTACAGTAAAAACCCATTTTTACATAATACGATTTTAATGGAACTGCTGATGTTACAAAATGAAAGTGACTGGTAAAGAAGATTTAAGTGATACTTTTGAACCTCTAATATAATTTTATGATGTTTTGTGTATTTTAATTCATTAATAAAGGAAATGTGTAGAACATTCCCATCATTATTCAAATAGAATAGCATAATTTTTCAATAAAATTCTTAGGGTAAATTGCCTATTTCCATTTTCTGGGAAATCAATTTTATGGAATGACCTCAGACCCATCCTATTCCATAAAAATAGGACTTTACTGTACTAATAAAAGATATCACTATTTTAAGTATGGTACCATTTTCCTTCGAGGCGTTCTGTCTTTATAGACATTGGATTTTGAAAAAGCTGTAAATTCTTCTTGGTGGTATTATGGAGTGAGCTGAAGTCATCGTGAAGAATTGGCTTTTGTAGTTTAGTTTATGATGACTTAGCTTCACACAAACAAGTATATCTGGTTGTCTTTGCCATCTAAATACTAGGAGAATTGGTCTAAGTGTGTTCACAACATCTCACAGAGTGGAAATGAGTTCTAATAAGCCATGCAAATCTCAGAACTTCACAAATGAGCCTACTAACTTGTACTCCAGGTTTTATCCTGAACCGACCTGTGAGGATTTGGTGCTTCCAGTTCTTTCTCTGAAGGAGTCTCAGCCATGGCAGGATGACACCCTGTTGACAGAGAGTAGGCTTAATGAAAGGAAAATGTGTTACAATTCTAAGGGGCAGGATTCTGTTTTGAAGGGTACAGATATGATATCATGTAGCCTCCAGCATGATTTTATTTTTGCGTGTATGTGTGGTAGAATTCACTGTGTTCCATTTTCTTGTATTACTTTGAACTGTCCTTATTTGAAGAGATGAATGGAGAAGTACTGGTTTTCTTTCATAATAGTTCCTCTGTTTGTTCTGATTTTCAATACTTGGGTACTTTAAATGGCAGTGAGGCTCATCAAAGTCCTGTGATATTCATAATCAACAGTGCTTAATGCATTTCCTTGTTAAATCACAAGGCATTAAAGGTTGGAGATATGAGTTAAGATTGCCACAAATCAGGAAATAATTTTTTCTGGGGAAGAAATTTTTACAAAATGTTCTAAGTAGAGCATTATTAGTTTGATTTACTTTTTTTCTTACCTGAAATTAAAAGTAGTTTAGGGAAAGATGTTCATAATACAGAGATTTGGGTCTGCAACATCAATCAGAAACCAAATGCTATAAATACCAGTGTTGTCTCAAATAGTTTCAGAATTCTGGTCTTTTTTTGGTTGGATGAAACAGAAAAGCACACAAAGAGTCAGCCCCATATATTCTAGATTGCTAGCAAGTGGAAAGAGTGAGTTAATTTAAACTTGAGTTACTGCGGTTCTTTGTATGGTGCATGCATGTCTTCAGTATGCTGACTACAGGAGTGTGAGTGTTCTGGAAATCTGTCATTACTTAAAAAGCTGCCTAGAAACTTAATAGCTTAAAACATACATTTTATTTTGTTCATAATTTTGTGGGGAAGGGCTAGACGTGGGATCTCCTTGCTGGGGTCTTTCATGCATTCCTGTCATATTATGGTTGGGCTCATCTAAGGTCCAGGCATGTTTGGGTGACCCCAAAGAGCTCTCTCATGCAGCTGGCAGGTGACCCTTGTTACTAGCTGTGAGCTCGACCAGGGCAGTCAGCTAAGAGGACTCAGTTCCTCTCCACAGGGGTTTCTCTGTGGGACTTGGTGTTAGGTAAAGACGACCAGGACACTGAAAATAGTGTCTAACAGGCTTTTAATGGGGAAGCGCTCCCTCGCGCGTTCCCGGACCCGCCCGCCCCGAACCCTAACGAGGCAGGTCGAGGAAGTCCGCGCCCGCACCGTGTTGGGTGTGGCTTTTATAGGTTCGTTGCGAGGGATGGTCAGGCTAGATGGACGGGGTTCGGATAGGTCTCCAGGCCGAGGCATCACGGGCTGACAGGTCCTGCTTGGGGTGGGGCGGCTTTAGCTGGCGAAGTGTGCTGTCTTTGGTCCCCGGGATGTGGGAGGCTCCTCCCCTTAGGGACTTACCCCGCTGGCGGGAGAGAGAGGAGGGGCGGCCCATTATGGCCCGCAGGGTCTGGCCTTACACCTGTGTTTTCTAATAGTGTGGTAGCTGGATTCCAAGAAGGAACATCCTAAGAAGGAGTTCCCTCAAAATGAGCAGTTAAGTTGTTGTTCAGTTGCTTAGTCATGCCTGATTCTTTATGATTCCGTGGACTGCAGCATGTCAGGCTTCCCTGTCCTTCACTATCTCTTACCGTTGGCTCGACGTCACGTCCATTGAGTTGGTGATGTCATCTAAGTGTCTCATCCTCTTGTTATCCCTTCTCTTCCTTCCCTCAATCTTTCCCAGCATCAGGATCTAATCATGAGTTGGCTCTTCATATCAGGTAGCCAAAGTATTGAAGCTTCAACTTCAGCATTAGTTCTTCCAATGAATAATTAGGGTTTATTTCCTTTAGGATTGATTGGTTTGGTCTCCTTGCAATCCAAGGGACTGTCAAGAGTCTTCTCCAGCGCCGCAGTTCAAAAGCATCAATTCTTTGGTGCTCAACCTTCTTTATGGTTCAACTCTCACATCCATACATGACTACTGGAAAAACTATAGCTTTGATTATATGGACCTTTGTTGGCAAAGTGATATCTCTGCTTTTTAATATGTTGTTGAGGTTGGTCATAGCTTTTCTTCCAAGGAACAAGCGTCTTTTAATTTCATGGCTGCAGTCACCGCCCATGGTGATTTTGGAGCCCAAGAAAATAAAGTCTGTCACTGTTTCCATTGTTTCCCCATCTATTTGCCATGAGTTGATGGGACTTGGTGCCATGATTTTACTTTTTTGAATGTTGAACAGGTAAAAGACCAGGAAGAAAGCTACACACCCCCCAAGCCAGACTTAGCAGACTGGGAATATCATGACCATCACACTCTCTTGCTCAAGCAGGGCACTAAAGCCTGCCCAGGTACAAAGGAGGAGAATTAGGCTCTACTTTCATTGAGAGGAATAGCAAAGAACTTGCAGCTGTCTTTAATCTACCACTGTGCATGTGTTTATGTATGTGAGTGCATGTGAACGCATGTAATTAAGAACAGATGTACCTGACTTAATTCAAAAGGTTTGAGTGTTTAGGGTCTTGTCAGTTTGTGCTGTCTTCCCTCTCTGGGCAGACATTATTTAGATTCTGTTGGCTTATGTGAGTCAGAAATTGAAGAACACCAGGAGACAGACTGGTCAAAGGATTTTAGTTTATTCTCTACTACCTACCATGCTGGGTGTTATGATACTGCTTCTTCTCTGCCCCAAAGTGGGGTTCTTCAACCCTTGAACATAATTAGAGCCCTGATCTGGGATTTCTCATCCCGAGATGGCTGAAGGATGACACTGTTGGGCTGCAACCTGTGTCCGATTCTCTACATGCACGACCAGAAGCTTCTTCCTGGGAGAGAGGAGTACCTTGGCACGAGGGGAGAAGTAGAGCATGAATATGTTGAACATTTTGCTTCTTTCAAGGCAGAAACTAAATGTCTGCAAGGACAACAGTCAACATTTCCTTTACCTTATTTAGAATGTGAGTGTGAAAGCTATTCTTAAAGATTGTGTGGGGAAGAACAAATGTGATTTCAAGAGATACTTGACACAGAAATTTTAATCAGCGTTATTAGAAAATAAAAATAAACAAGTAAAAAGAAAATTTGAAACCAGAGATCCAAGGACCTTTAGATACTGTATACATCTCCTTCTTTTAGGCAGTTTCTTGGAGGGGAGCACAGACCTCTGGGAACCTTGCTTTATGTTGAAGGGTGTTGAGGCTATGTCCTTCCCACAAGAAGGAAATATCAGGATCCCAAACTCCTTGGGGCAAGTATTTCCACCGACCTCCTCAAAAAGTTATGAAAGGCTTAATGTAACCTGACTTTTCATATATTCAGTTATTTAAGAATATACCATAGAAGCTTACTATTTAAGGCAATCTAAGTGCAAAATCCTTTGCAATATGGTATCCTTGGGTGAATTGAATGATTATCAAGCACTTTAGTTTTATTTGAGGCATTTTTCTATGGATTTAATTGTATTAAGTAAACATTAATATATATGTAAAATATGGATACATGTTAATAGAATTGTTGAACTGGTAGGGAACTTAGTGACACTCAGATGAGCTAAAATAATGCAAGTGATCTACAAATTGTAAAATCCTATGAATCACATTATTATAATTATTCAAATGTATATGGACTTTTGTATCAAGGATAAGAATAGGATTTCAGTTTCCTTGTTTTCAAACCAGTGTTGCAAATTGTCTGCTAAAATATATAAGAAAGAAGGTAAGGTAAGGTAAAATCGCTCAGTCGTGTCCGACTCTTTGCGACCCCATGGGCTGTATCCTACCAGGCTCCTCTGTCCATGGGATTTTCCAGGCAATAGTACTGGAGTGGATTGCCATTTCCTTCTCCAGGGGATCTTCCCGACCCAGGGATCAAACCCAGGTCTCCCACATTGTAGACAGACCCTTAACCATCTGAGCCACCAGGGAAAACTGTTGCTTTATTTGCTATATTTTAGATAATTTGTGTCCTTCAAATAGGTTTACTTTTGAGAGACATATTTGAAGTCTAGGGAGTTCCTTTAAGTTGTGATGACTGTGATTCCAATGGCTTTTTACAAATGAGTAACAGTGAGGCCCTAACTACCAACCCAGACCTGTGATAGGGCATCCTGGTCAGTGGTGGAAAACCAAGAGCTGGAATTTTTTTAAAAGTATTTTTCCAGCCTTATATTTTTCCCCATAAAAATTAAATTTCAGTTAAAATAACAGCAGAGATTTTTTAATTTCCTGCAAATGAGAAAAGGAACATAATAAAAATATATTAAAATAAGTTAATATCCTTTCTTGAATCTCAATTTGTCAGTCTGTTTGACTCAGTCATGGCGCTTGTTTCTGGACTAATTAGAACTCACTTAGAATCTTCTCTTGGGACCCAAGTTATGTAGACCCTGACACTCTTTATGGCTTGCTAACTTGCTGTAACTAATTGGAGTTTCAGTCTAATTGAGCAGTTTTTCAAACTCTTTTCTGTCCTTACTCACCTAAGAAACACACTCATTGTCATAGTCCATTAGTATTAGGATCATAGCACTTTTTTAGGAGGGCGCATACTTCTCCAGGGTCTTCAGATCATAATTTGGGTAGGGGGAATATCAGCAAGTATGAAGTGTGTAGGAGACTCAGGGTTTATTTTGGTACTTACCCCACCCCACCCACAGAATCACTACTTTTATAAGTTTACAAACTCCCAACTCCTGTTTCCCAGAAGTGTGACCCTTCTGGACCTTTGGGTTCTAATTTTTCATCCATTCATCAATTGATGGACACTTAAGTTGCTCCCTATCTTGGTAATTGTAAATAATGCTGCTATGAACATTGGGTGTGTGTATATTTTCAAATTAGTATTTTGTGTGGCTTTTTAAAAAAGATATATACTAAGGAATAGAATTGCTGGATCATATGGTAGTTCTATTTTTAGTTTTCTGAGAAACCTCCATATTATTTTCCACAGTGGCTGCACCAATTTGCATTCCCACCAACAGTGTATGAGGGTTGCCTTTTCTTCACAAAGGAGGAAATTAAAAGAGAAAAAATTTGTTAAAACTTAAAGTAATTAGTTACTCCCTGATGAGACAGTAACACTTCTAGTGTGGCAGCCCAGTTGTCCATATACACTCTGTTTCTAGAATATGGCCAAGTGTTCCAAATTAATAGGTTATATAATAAGCTTAGTCTAACAGAACTGGTCAATTTGTATAGCTCAGTCAGTCTGGGAAAATAGAACAGCCTATTTTCTCTAAGGTAACATTATCATTTCCTAAAGGGATACAGTATTACAAAATATAAATCAACACAATAAATGCATTTTTAATAAAAATTTTGACTGTATATAATTGTTAAAATGAGTTTAGCTCTGAAGGTAAGAATTTATGGTCATATTTTTAATAGGCAATAGTAGCCCATCAGAGTACAATGGTGAAATCCGCTCAAATTCAGAACAGTGGAAGCAGCATCCAGAGATTTTGATATTTACTTTGGGGTGTTGATCTTAGAAACTCATCTCTTTAGAGTCATTAGTAATTAGAGTGGCAGACTACTCTCGTTTATCCAAAACTGAGGAGTTTTCTGGGACACAGGACTTGTAGCAATAAAACCTTAAAAGTCCAAGACAAACCGGAACAAGTTGGTTGCCTTACTAAGAAATCAGCTTTCAAGTTCTTAACGACCCCATAGTCTGTTATCTGCACTGCCACAAATTTGCTGAGAATTAATGAAAATTTTCCTTGACTTCAATGCAGAAACCTATATTTTTACCTCGCTTTATTCCCCCTAAGAAATTTGCCTCATGGAATTAATATTCTTTGAGGAGACACAGGCATTTCTTACAAGAGAAGGCAACCTGAGTGCTTGCATATGTATTTTACCCTCCTGGTTGGGGCCGGGGAAGTTGAGCCGAGTAAGGAACAGCTGCCTACAGGGCCCTTAATCTAGAGCAGGGCTTTTTTCACTTGCTCTAATCGAATTACTTCTTTTTCTCTTTACTTTATGGTCTGTTTTCCATGCAGATATTCTTGGAATGTCGAATTAAATAATTCATGATTTCCCAATTATTGGTTTAGGTATAGTTGCCATTTCTTGAATTGATTATACTTTCTGGAGGGAGCTTTCGGAGTGTCTTCACATGCAGAGCTTTAAAGATAAGAAGTTTGCCCATTAGAGGTACAGCCCAGCCAGAAGGGGTGGACTAGCACAGCAGTTCTCTGTTGACCCTTGGGGGTCACCACGCTTTTACGCAACCCAGGGTTTCTGAACTACTCGTGTGCCCTTGGTCCCTTTAGCAGTCTCCTGAAGCCTGGATCCAATCTTAAAATAATATTCTTAATACATAAAAAAAGAATAGGCTTATAAAAGAAAGCAGTTATGTCGATCCAGCTATCAAAATACTAAAAATTGAATTTGTGATGTAATAATATATATGCTTCTTTACTAGAACATTAAATAACACTATCTAGTTCTGTGCTAATTACTACCATAATGTCAATGTTGCCATTGTAGATATTCTTCAAAAAGGGCTTCCATAGATTCCTTCTCTCCTTGTAAACGTATTCTGTTCCTCACTGGGAGAAGTAGGGGCTCCCTCTCTTTCCTTTCGTTTGCTTGACCAGTAGACACGATGCTCTGGGACTCTCAGGCCTGGGTCACAAGAACCTTTGCATAAGAAGACCATTTTGCCTGGATGGCTGTCTTGCTGTCGAGATGCTTCCTTTTGGGGCAGAGTCCTCAGGCCATGGGACTTGAACCCTGTGGGCAGGCCATGTTTTTCACACTTGTTGGCAGGCTTGGATGAGCTCTATTAGTAGCTGGCATCGATTTCTAGCCATGTAAGTGATCTCTCTTGAATGTTCAGGGCTTCCTTGGAGCCCAGTAATGAGGTCTTACTGGTAACTCTGAGGTTTTTTAAAAACTTTATTTGAAAACACATTAAAAAATCTCTTATTTTACACTTATGTGAATATTTCTCAGAATTTATTTTTTTGTATTCTGGAACGTTTCCTTAGAAGGGAGTTCCTATGTTTGACTTATTAAGAGTCCACATAGGCCCCGAGGAGTTCATTGCCTTCAGGCTGTCAAAGAGAGTGACAGTGATTAAAACTCCTCCTCAAAGTGACCATTATAAACTAATAAAATTAACAACTACTGTAGAAAACATGCAGAAAGTTATGAAAGCATATACCATCAAGATTAGGACCAGAATGATATGATTCTACCTAGGTAAACCATATTGTAAGGCTAAAACAATCATTGGTAAGTTTACCTAGAATTTCTGAAATTGTTTCCTATGAAATTAGCTGTTTATAAGCATCAAACACAGTGTCTGTGGAATTCTCCAGGCAAGAATACTGGAGTGGGTTGCCATTTCCTACTCCAGGGAATCTTCCCAACCCAGGNAACTCATCTCTTTAGAGTCATTAGTAATTAGAGTGGCAGACTACTCTCGTTTATCCAAAACTGAGGAGTTTTCTGGGACACAGGACTTGTAGCAATAAAACCTTAAAAGTCCAAGACAAACCGGAACAAGTTGGTTGCCTTACTAAGAAATCAGCTTTCAAGTTCTTAACGACCCCATAGTCTGTTATCTGCACTGCCACAAATTTGCTGAGAATTAATGAAAATTTTCCTTGACTTCAATGCAGAAACCTATATTTTTACCTCGCTTTATTCCCCCTAAGAAATTTGCCTCATGGAATTAATATTCTTTGAGGAGACACAGGCATTTCTTACAAGAGAAGGCAACCTGAGTGCTTGCATATGTATTTTACCCTCCTGGTTGGGGCCGGGGAAGTTGAGCCGAGTAAGGAACAGCTGCCTACAGGGCCCTTAATCTAGAGCAGGGCTTTTTTCACTTGCTCTAATCGAATTACTTCTTTTTCTCTTTACTTTATGGTCTGTTTTCCATGCAGATATTCTTGGAATGTCGAATTAAATAATTCATGATTTCCCAATTATTGGTTTAGGTATAGTTGCCATTTCTTGAATTGATTATACTTTCTGGAGGGAGCTTTCGGAGTGTCTTCACATGCAGAGCTTTAAAGATAAGAAGTTTGCCCATTAGAGGTACAGCCCAGCCAGAAGGGGTGGACTAGCACAGCAGTTCTCTGTTGACCCTTGGGGGTCACCACGCTTTTACGCAACCCAGGGTTTCTGAACTACTCGTGTGCCCTTGGTCCCTTTAGCAGTCTCCTGAAGCCTGGATCCAATCTTAAAATAATATTCTTAATACATAAAAAAAGAATAGGCTTATAAAAGAAAGCAGTTATGTCGATCCAGCTATCAAAATACTAAAAATTGAATTTGTGATGTAATAATATATATGCTTCTTTACTAGAACATTAAATAACACTATCTAGTTCTGTGCTAATTACTACCATAATGTCAATGTTGCCATTGTAGATATTCTTCAAAAAGGGCTTCCATAGATTCCTTCTCTCCTTGTAAACGTATTCTGTTCCTCACTGGGAGAAGTAGGGGCTCCCTCTCTTTCCTTTCGTTTGCTTGACCAGTAGACACGATGCTCTGGGACTCTCAGGCCTGGGTCACAAGAACCTTTGCATAAGAAGACCATTTTGCCTGGATGGCTGTCTTGCTGTCGAGATGCTTCCTTTTGGGGCAGAGTCCTCAGGCCATGGGACTTGAACCCTGTGGGCAGGCCATGTTTTTCACACTTGTTGGCAGGCTTGGATGAGCTCTATTAGTAGCTGGCATCGATTTCTAGCCATGTAAGTGATCTCTCTTGAATGTTCAGGGCTTCCTTGGAGCCCAGTAATGAGGTCTTACTGGTAACTCTGAGGTTTTTTAAAAACTTTATTTGAAAACACATTAAAAAATCTCTTATTTTACACTTATGTGAATATTTCTCAGAATTTATTTTTTTGTATTCTGGAACGTTTCCTTAGAAGGGAGTTCCTATGTTTGACTTATTAAGAGTCCACATAGGCCCCGAGGAGTTCATTGCCTTCAGGCTGTCAAAGAGAGTGACAGTGATTAAAACTCCTCCTCAAAGTGACCATTATAAACTAATAAAATTAACAACTACTGTAGAAAACATGCAGAAAGTTATGAAAGCATATACCATCAAGATTAGGACCAGAATGATATGATTCTACCTAGGTAAACCATATTGTAAGGCTAAAACAATCATTGGTAAGTTTACCTAGAATTTCTGAAATTGTTTCCTATGAAATTAGCTGTTTATAAGCATCAAACACAGTGTCTGTGGAATTCTCCAGGCAAGAATACTGGAGTGGGTTGCCATTTCCTACTCCAGGGAATCTTCCCAACCCAGGGATCAAACCCAAGTCTTCTACGTTACAGGCAGATTCTTTACTGTCTGAGCCACCAGTGAAGCCCAAAAGAAGGATACCAACATCAAATGACTTGGGGAAGTTTGGGACTAAACACAGAAAAATTATTTCTTGCATCTGATCTTTTTCAGAGCCCTTTATATGATAATATAGATTGTGTAATTTCAAGGGGGGGGGATATAGCATGTACTGTTTCTCAAAAGTATTTTACCCTGTAACTCTTTTATTCACAGAACAGCTCATGATGCCAGGAGTTTAGGGAAACCCTCTGAGTACAAAGTATTCTCACAGTTAACATGACGTTTGCAATAACTCCATGAGGTTAGGCATCAGTTGTATTAGATAAAGTTAGGTCTTCTGTGAGTAACAAAGACCTGAAAGTAGGAGTTTCTATCTCTCTTATGTCTCTTTTGTCTATTCTGTGTTATCAAGGGCTTGGACTCCACTTATTTTTTTGCTCCAATATGTGCTATTTTTCCTTTCCCAAAGTTACTCTGTGGTCCAAGATGTTAGCTGGAGCTCCAGCCATTGCACCCACATTCTAAGCAGCAGGCAGTATGAAGGATTCCACCTCTAAGTCACATGTGACACCTCTTCTTACATCTTGGCCAACATTTGGCTGAATGGTCATAACTAACTGAAAAGGTGACAGCAAAATGTAGTTTTTTTGGCTAGGTGACAATGTATTCAGCTAAAAGCTGGAGTTCTTGTGACTAATGGAGAAGAAAAGAGATACTGGCAGACAACTGGTGGTCTCTGCCATAATTATCTCTCATTTTATGACTGAGGAAAATGGACTCCAACAGGGATGCCTGAGTAAGAGTTGAGAGACCATGGCGAGAGCACAGATTCAAATATAGGCCTCCAGACTCCTTGAGTCTCTCTAGTTCATTACAAAAATCCCTACTTAAACACGTAGGAGGGATCAAAATAGAGCATTTCAAAGGCTGTGATCTAAAGGGTCATGGTGATATAAACAGGTACACCACCATAAAAGAAAGGAAGGGATATCTGTTTCTTAGAGGTATATCCTCATATTTGGAAATTAATAACACTTGATAAACAAAAACCTGTAAGTGGGATATGACTGTCCTTTGCTATGGATGTATTATTAATGCATCATTGACCAGGGGGTTTGGGGGAAAACTAATGCCTGTGGCTGTCAATTTTTATTTTGGCTGACCAAAAATTGATTCTGTTATTTCACTAACACTTTGAGGGTTACTGCATTCAACAGTTACACCGGACACACCTGTAAAGTCTTCTAATTTTCATAAAATGTTGTCTTCAATTCACTCTTTTGTGGAGGCAAAGCATTCTCTAGCACCATGTCAATTTTCACTTTCTGAATCAGAATCAATCATTAAGGTTTTTTTGTCTTTTTGTCGGTCTGATATTCACATAGTCTGAATCAGAACTGTATTCTGAAGAACTATCATCTTCAGAGACACTAATATGTATCGCTTGGACAACCAAAGACTTTTATCTACATAAAATTCGTCAAAAAATTCTTCTTTCCTAAAAATTTTGCAGTGTGTCATTTTTGAAAATTTTACATTTTTAATATACACAAGGTTGGAACAAAACCCTGACAGAGCAAAATATGAATGATAAAGACAATCATAAGGTATAGAATGAACTCTTGATCAATTTTAAGCCCTAACAACTTTGCGGGGTGATGCTAATTGTATCAGTTTCTAAAAACATGTTGATATGTCTCTGGTCAGTGAAATTCTGGTAACAAAAGATCATTAATATGTCTCCAGTAAGTGATGTTTTAAGATTAGTATTCTGTTTGTCAGGCTGCCATGTGCTACAGGACCTGCACTGTGTCTAATGCCGTGTCCTCCCTTTCCTGCGCTTGTCACATCAGTGATGCTCTGTAAGCCCTGGATCCCATCTGAAGCCATCTGTTTGCTTCTCTTTATTTACATGATAACATCACCTGATGGCAAGTTAGTGTTTGGATAAAACAATACTGCTCTTACCTGGATTGAGCTGGGTGTTTGGTTTAAGGACAGTGGGCTAAACCCTCTGCCTGCCTTTCTCAGGTAACAATAATGTTTGCACAGAGGTGACAAGCCTGCTGCACTGTGCCAGGACTGGCTGGGCTGTGTGCACAGGTGCCGATGGCAGGTGAGGCTCTGTTGTCTTCTGGCACACGATGAGTACCAACAGGAACCTCTCATCTTTGTGTTCCTGGGTCCATGATAGCTCTGGAACAGAGGAGATGTTGTCTGCTCATGTGTTAATGAATGAACAGTGAGCTGGATGGAATGCTGATGAATCCCAGACCTTCTCTTCCATTCATATTGATGGCATCCTTGCTAGACTTGTAGGAATGATTTTTGTTGGCAAAGTGAGACAGATGCCTCGAGGTGATGCACCGAGGTGAATTGCTCGGTGGACATGGCTCTAACTCTGAATCGGAGCCTTGACATTGAAGCCAGGTCCCTTTCTCTCCTCTTTGCCCATCATAAGGTGAGAGGTGGCATGTGGATATACTTTGTTTTTGAGAGATCTATAGGGGAATGTGTCTAGAGTAGGGTTTCCTCCCGTAGGTTCCGGCATTTGGGATTCCAACCCTCTGCACTGTGGGAGTTTTTCTAACTAAAACCCTCTGAAAAATGGAAGTGAGCAGGATGTTATGAAGGCGCAAATCTCCCCCACTCCACTCTTTTTTCCTATTCTTGTATAGTTGATTTACAATGTTTCAGGTATACAGCAATGATTCAGTTCTATATATATGTATATATATCCTGCATCCTGTATACAGCATGGGTACTCTGTCCTGTCTGAATCTTTGCAACTCCATGAACTGTAGCTCCTCTCTCTATGGAATTTTCCAGGTAAGAATACTGGAGTGGGCTGCCATTTTCTACTCAGGGGATCTTCCCGACCCAGAGATCGAACCTGTGTCTCTTGCATGTCCTGCATTGGCAGGCAGATTCTTTTACCACTGAGCCACCTGGGAAACCCGTATATATTCTTTTTCAGATTCTTTTCTATTAGACGTTATTACAAGATACTGAATAAGGTTCCCAGTGCTATAAGTAGATCTTTGTTGTTTATCTATTTTATATGGGGAGCCTGGTCAGCTGCCGTCTATGGGGTTGCACAGAGTCGGACACGATTGAAGTGACTTAGCAGCAGCAGCAGTGTGTACCTACTACTCCCTCCCTCTTTCCCCTTTGGTAACCATAAGCTTGCATTCTATGTATGTGAGTCTATTTCTGGTTTGAAAATAAGTTCATTTGTATCATTTTATTTTTTTAGTAAAATTTATTTATTTTAATTGGAGGTTAATTACTTTACAATATTGTATTGGTTTTGCCATACATCAACATGAATCCACCATTCCACATACTGCTGCTGCTGCTGCTGGTAAGTCGCTTCAGTCGTGTCCAACTCTGTGCGACCCCATAGATGGCAGCCCACCAGGCTCCCCCGTCCCTGGGATTCTCCAGGCAAGAACACTGGAGCGGGTTGCCATTTCCTTCTCCAATGCATGAAAGTGAAAAGTGAAGGTAAAGTCACTCAGTCGTGTCCGACTCTGAGCGACCCCATGGACTGCAGCCTACCAGGCTTCTACGTCCGTGGAATTTTCCAGGCAAGAGTACTGGAGTGCAGTGCCATTGCCTTCTCCAATTCCACATACAAGTGATACCATATGATATTTGTCTTTGTCTGACTTACTTCACTTAGTATGACAATCTATAGGTCTATCCATGTAGCTGCAGATGGCATTATTTCATTCTTTTTTTATGGCTTAAACATGTATCGTATTTTCTTTATCCATTTATCTGTTGATAGACATTTAGGCTGCTTCCACATATTATAAATAGGATTTACACTTAGCAATGCTACCTCTGGCAAGGAAATACACACGTGCACCTCCCATGTAGAGTGGTACTCAGATTGCTGACTCTTACATCCTTTGGGGGGACAACCAGAAAATTAGCTCCTAGAGGTACAGACCTGTCTTTAAGAACCCAGTGATGTGGGGATATGAGAGTAGAGGCTTCCCTGGTAGCCTCAGGACCCCCTCTCACTCCTTAGGTGAAATATCCTGCCTGTAGCCCTCTGACTTTGCCCAGGTTGCGTTCATTGTGCAGTGAGGGGGACCAAGCGCTGGTGTCATCATTTGTGTTATCCTTAATGCTCATAATCACCATGAGTTGCTGGCGGAAGGGTGTCAGTTGCTATCATCAAGTCATGATCTGTTGCCTTAATCTTTTATCAGCTACACAGAAATTACTTAGGCTTGATTGTGCTATAAATCACCATCCTTGATTTTCTTCTTGTCTTTGTTTTTCTTCATTTAGTTGGTTTGCTTTAATGAATTTCACTGACATCTCTCTCCATGCGCGCACATGAGAGTATCTGGGAGGCCGGTCGGTCTAGGTATTTGTTAGCTGCCTAATGCAGTGGCTTCTGGATGGGATATGAAAGATAATCCATCAGAGAGTACATAGAACATATTAGAACATTTATTACATTTTTTATCCTATCCTTTGAAAGTTTTTTGTGTGTATGTGTTATTATGTAGATAATATTTATTACATTGGTATTCAGTTCAGTTCAGTGACTCAGTCATGTCTGACTCTTTGCGACCCCATGGGCTGCAACATGCCAGGCCTCCCTGTCCCTCACCAACTCCCAGAGCTCGCTCAAACTCTTGTCCGTTGAGTCCTTCAAAGGACATGTCCTTCAATCTTTCCCAGCATCAGCATCTTTTCCAAAGAGTCAGTTCTTCACATCAGGTGGACAAAGTATTGGAGTTTCGCTTCAACATCAGTGCTTCCAATGAATATTCAGTACTGATCTCCTTTAGGATGGACTGGTTGGATCTCCTTGCAGTCCAAGGAACTCTTAAGAGTTCAACACCACAGTTCAAAAGCATCAATTCTTTGGTGCTCAGTTTTCTTTACAGTCCAGCTCTCACATCTATACATGACTACTGAAAAAACCATAGCATTGACTAGATGGACTTTTGTTGACCAAGTAATGTTTGCACTGTTTAATATGCTGTCTAGGTTAGTCATAGCTTTTCTTCCAAGGAACAAGTGTCTTAATTTCATGGCTGCAGTCACCATCTGCAGTGATTTTGGAGCCCCCCCCAAAATAAAGTTTCTCACTGTTTTCATTGTTTCCCCATCTATTTGCCGTGAAGTGATGGGACCAGATGCCATGATCTTAGTTTTCTGAATGTTGAGTTTTAAAGTCAACTTTTTCACTCTCCTCTTTCACTTTCATCAAGAGGTTCTTTAGTTCCTCTTCACTTATGCATGGCTGCCAACAATCTGGGGATGACCAATGCCAGCCTTGTCCTTTTCAAGTGTGTTTCATCCACAATTCCCCACCCCATTCAAGATGGAAGCCCATGTGAAAAGCAGTTTCCTGTGGAAAAAAATACAAGCATACAGAATCCAGTGGAGGTGTGGGTTGGTAGTGGCTTGCTCCAGGGTCAGGGGGCACTGAGTGTGGCAGTGTGTGCAAGGAACCTTTTGAAGGAGGTCACCATTATCTTCATTATCTCCACCATAGTTTGCCCTCAGGTCAAACAACAAGGAGGGAACACAGCCTAGCCCATCAACAGAAAATTGGATTAAAGATTTACAGAATATGGCCCCGCCCATCAGAACAAGACCCAGTTTCCCCCTGAGTCAGTCTCTCCCATCTGGAAGCTTCCATAAGCTTCTTAGGTTTATCCATCAGAGGGCAGACAGAATGAAAACTACACTCACAGAAAACTCATCACATGGACCACAGCCTTGTTTAACTCAATGAAACTATGAGCCATGCTGTGCAGGGCCACCCAAGACAGACGGGTCATAGTGGAGAGTTCCGACAAAACGTGGTCCACCAGAGAAGGGAATGGCAAACCACTTCAGTATTCTTGCCTTGAGAACCCCATGAACAGCATGAAAAGGCAAAAACATAGGAAACATTGTATTACATATACATAATTTATCAATCAATTGATAAGTAAATAAATAATATTGAGAATACATAATTAAAATTTTGCTCATATAAAGAAAGACTACTTGGCATTTATTTGAATTTTAATGCCATTTTACTGTTTACTGACTATACTAAGAGTCCTCCTTATTTGTACCGTGCTGTGCATGGAACACGTCACCGTCACTCTATATGAATATTGTTTTATATGGTTTAGAAATTAAGTGACAAAACATAAAATTAGAATTTTGACTTCAGAACCAATTTGATTTTGAAAATAGGTTAGCCTTTATGAAAAATTGAAACACCTAGTCATCGAAAGCAACACTTCTCAGTTTTCTGAAGGCCTCACCGTAGGTACAGAATACTGTAGATTATTCCAGGGTTTCCCCAAAGCCCTCACATTCAATCTCCATGTCGCTAGTTTGGATCACAGGGTCCGTTATGGTTTGGCCTCCTAGCCTACTTGTTCCCAGTATGTCCTGCCACCCAATCATATGCATCTACTTACTGTTCTTGGATGAAGTCAGCTCTTTCTCCCCTTAGCTCATTTTCGCTCTCGCTGCTTGCAACTTCCCCACCTCTCTATCCCACTTCTCTGCCTCACCCTCTTTCCCACCCTAAGACTCCGCCAGTTGTTCCTTTCTGTCTTTGAACACTCCACGGAGTGTTACTACATCCAGAAGTGTCCCTGAATCCCATTTGATGTAATTCTCTTTCGTCTGTGCTCCTGCAACACCTTGGGCCTATTTTCATCATATACCCTTCTTCGGGAAGTACTGTTTATGTTCCCTTGAGGACAGAGGCCATATCTTATTCGACTTGTACGGATGAGAAGCACATGATGTGGCATGGAGCTGATGCTCCATAAACTCTAGAGGGCGTGAGATGCAGGTACTGCCTAGTCGGTTTCTGCTGAAGTTTCTAGGGGGTTTGAAACTGAAGGGAGAGCTGTCATGTCAGTCTGAGAATCTGGACACACGAAGGGGAATGGAGGGTGGTGCCAAGAACTTTAGCAACGGCCTGGACGGTGTGCACCTTGGGGAGCCCTGGAGGTCTGCCACAGTACCCAGCCTGGGACTCTTTCCGCACCAGGATTTATTCAGGATCCTTGGGCTGGAAGCTTACTCTCTGTGAGTCCTGCTTCCCACAGCTAAGAAGATTCTCTGTGCAGGAGAGTGCGGGCTCATTCCTTGTGCTAATGGAGTTCTCTGAACTCTTGTGTTCCCAGTGGGTGCTCTCATTTCTCTTCTCCCCTGGGGAGCCGGTGGCCTTCATTCAAGCTCCTCCTCTGCACAGCTTGCCTCCTCCCCGCACCTTCCACCTGAGCCACTGATGGGCCTCCCGTGGATCAGCACCTGAGGACCTGCTGGGCCTGGTGTGGCTTGCCGAGCTGGAGCTCAGAGCTCTCTGGGGGTTTACTGTCTCCCCAGCCCACAGGCCTCCTGCAGCTTAGCATCTAGGCGGTTGGCACACCTCCTGTGGTGTCAGCTAGGGAGCAGCTTGAGCATCTTCTGTTTCCTGGGAAATCATTTCAGAGGTTACCTTTTCTCATTTGCATAGTGTGAATGCACCTGGTTTTGTTTCTTTTCTTTTCTTTGGTGAAACTATAAAAGGAAGAGGGTATATAAGAAAACGTCAACACTTGCTTATAGCTGTGCCTTTGGCTACAGCAAAGGGGCCCAAGTTTTGCCGTTTGGCAACTAGTTTAGGCCTTTATCGTAACGCTGGTTAGGAAATCATTGTAACAAGGGAAATAGGAATAGGAGTAGATCCAGTGTCTTTCCGTATCCTGGTGTATGTAGTAATACTTGGTGTGTATTTAATGGTATCTTATGAGTCTGAATGAATTAAAAGGGCTTCCCACACATTTTAAATTATCTCATTCATCTGGAAGTGCCACTTCAGAGGAGGCTTTTGGCAGAGCAAGCTGGCCTTGCAGTTCAAGTAGAAAGGGAAGGAAACAGTTAAAGGGTTTTAAACTGTTAACGAGGGCTTTTCCATTTTTCTGAGAAAGCAGCAGTTTGCATGGAAATCACAGCTTTTATACATTAAGTGTGGTTATGAGTCTCTTCTCTAAAGCTGTGTGAGCAATGTGGACTTTTTTCCCCAAGGGAACTAGGGACCAAAGGAGAACTAGGACCAAAGAGGCATGTAGTTTCATGCCAAGGTTTTCCAGGTAACAAAGAAAAGAGAGAGAGACTGGTCGGTACTCAGAACATAGAGGATTTTATTGATAGAGTTTTGCCATACCATGCTTACCTCAGGGCTTCCCTGATAACTCAGTTGGTAAAGAATCTGCCTGCAATGCAGGAGACCCCAGTAGATTCCTGAGTTAGGAAGAGCTGCTGGAGAAGGGATGGGCTACCCACTCCAGTATTCCTGGGCTTCCCTGGTGGGTCAACTGGTAAAGAATCTGCCTGCAATGTGGGAGACCTGGGTTTGATCCCTGGATTGGGAAGATCCCCTGGAGAAGGGAAAGGCTATCCACTCCAGTATTCTGTACTGGAGAATTAGCCACATTAAGAGAGGACAACTTTAATGCCAGTTTTTAGAAATTCTCCCATTTCACTTTCTCTTCTTTTCCCATCCTAATTCCACCATAGCCCATCACAGGCAAACCCAAATCACATGACATAATAAGAACCATCTCAGCACCTCAGTGCCAAGTGCTGGCCCTACCTTTACTAGGTCCCAGATTACTTGAATAATAGTAATCAGAGATGCTGGGTTAAAACCTGAATGTCATAAAATATCATCAGCAAAAATAGCACAAGAAATAGGAGAGATATTCAAATTTAATTTTTTGAGCGCCCAAAGGAATACATTATGTAAATATAAGAGGATACAAACGCATAACACATCAAAGATATCTAGATCCTTCATTTGGTGATAGTAACAGTAATTACAAAATTGTGTTAATAGTAGTGCTACTGGTAAAAATACCCTCATTTGTATAATAAGACAATAAAATGAGTTCAGTATTTTTATGTGCCAGTTGGCCAGTTATTGTGTTAATATTATTTTATCTCACTGGAACTTCACATTCTATGCATAAGGAAACCAAGACTGAGACAGAGGTTCTTAACCTTTAGCATGCATGAGATCAACTGAGATGGTTATAAAATACTAATGATTGCCATTTTGAGCCAATTAGCATGAAAATATGTCTTAAGTATTCATATGGACTTTAAAAAATTAATAATACCTTGGATATAACATATCTGTAAAAAAAAAAAAATCTACTGCATCCTTTTAAATGACTACATACTATTCCAGAGAAGAAATGTAACATAATTTATTGAACTACTATGTTACTGATGAACTCAAGTTTTTTCCCCCAATTTTTATGAGCAATATTATAGCAAAATTACTCATACCTTATTTTATGAGTGGGAAAATTTCTCTGAGCTAGTTGATTTCCAGAGTGGAGTCCATAGCCCACCTACCCTTGAAATCACTCAGGCACACTCACTAATTTTCAGTCTTTTGAATGTATGGAGCTTTCCCTCACTTCATTCTTTTCATATATGCTACTTTCTCTGTCTAGAGCACTCTATCCCCATGATATTTTGCAATTTTCTTTTTTAGCACTATTTTGTGCCTATGTAGTTATTTGTGTGATTATGTTTAGATGTCCATTTCCTCCACAAAAACTTAAGTTGCATGAGATCAAGGCCTTTGTCTCTTTGGCTCACCAAATAATGGAGTGACAGGCATAGAGAAACACTCAAAAATATATATCAGGTGTAAAAAAACAAATGATAGCTAAACCTTTTATGCCGGGTAAGTGCAGGCACTGTAATACTTTTATGGTATTCCCCCTAATTAGGTAGTATTCCACCTAACCCTTACTGTTGCCTCCATGAAGTATTATTTCTCTTATTTTGCATGTGAGGAACAGAAAATCAGAGAAATATAAGCAATTTTCCTGAGGAATGGCTTATTTGGGATTCAAATTCAGATTTCTCTGAATTCTAATTAGGTGACCATTACATTGTACCTGTTAGCTTCTTGGACTAATAGTAATAGATGGATTAGACAGTGTTCTTGTCCTACACTAGTGCTTTATTGAGGCTTTATTGGGACTTATTTTGGAAGCACAAAGCATTAAATAGATATAATTTATTAGAATTTACCAAGAAATTATTAAAGACTTTGGGAATTTTTAAAATATATTACAATGGAAAATATGGAAATGTTGAGAACAATGAATACCTCTAAAGAAGGTTAAGTGCAGAAGAATTGATGCTTTTGAACTGTGGTGTTGGAGAAGATTTTTGAGAGTCCCTTAGACTGCAAGAGCTCAAACCAGTCAATCCTAAAGGAAATCAACCCTGAATATTTGTTGGAAGGACTGATGCTGCAACTGAAGCTCCAATACTTTGGCCACCTGATGCAAAGAGCTGATTCATTGGAAAAAAAAAAAACAAAACCCTGATCCTGGGAAAGACTGAGGGCAGGAAGAGAAGGGGGCGACAGAGGATGAGATGGGTGGATGGCATCACCAACTCAATGGGCATGAGTTTGAGAAGACTCTGGGAGATATGAAGGACAGGGACACCTGATGTGCTGCAGTACATAGGGTTGCAAAGAGCTGGACATGACTTAGCAACTGAACAACAACAACATAAACACTGTTTGAATTTAGGAATGAAAATATAGACTAGTTTGCTCAGAAGTTATAAATTCGTTACAACATGTTAAAATGTAGAATAGAGATTGTTTACTCAATCTTTATTAGTCAAGTACTATATTCGAAGTTTTCTTTTAAGGATCAGTTATGTATTTATTAAGTAATACATATGGTTTTGAAAACAAATAGAGTATAAGCATTTTATTTTTAAAGATTTTAGTGATGTTTTGGAGAGTTCCCCTCCCCCTGGCAGTTAGAAGAAATAATTGAAATCTTGAGAAAAAAATAATCAATAATATTAAAGAAAAATAAAGAATCTCATAGTTTTCTGGATGCACTGCTCTTTCTGATGTAAAGCAGAGACAAAAAGAGAAGATTTATTTTCTATAAAGAGCTCACGGGGGAAATAAACTCATTGAATATAATGTTTGTTACATGCCTAAACAGCCTCATTCAGGACTGACTCACTTATTTCATAGATCGTCATTTTTTTTTTCNCCTCATGCAAACAGTTGACTCATTGGAAAAGACTCTGATGCTGGGAGGGATTGGGGACAGGAGGAGAAGTGGATGACCGAGGGTGAGATGGCTGGATGGCATCACAGACTCGATGGACCTGAGTTTGAGTGAACTCCGGGAGATGTTGATGGACAGGGAGGCCTGGCGGGCTGCGATTCATGGGGTCGCAAAGAGTTGGACACGACTGACCGACTGAACTGACTGAAGAATTAATATAGGTTGCCAAATATCACCTAAGTAAAGACCATAAGTCAGCATGAAATTTTGTATTAATGAGTTCCATGGAGAATCAAAGGTACTGACCTCTCTTGGTCCTCTTCAGTGAATTTTTCTCTAACAAAACTGGATTTTTCTGAGCTTGGTGAGGCATGGATCAGAATGAAAAAGGTGGAGCAGATCCCCTCACCCCTCCCAGAAGGCCAGAATTCCTGCTCAGGCCCTTGTCCATCTCCACTTTCCTGACGCATGGCCTCATCTGTCTCCGTGTACCTGTCGCCTTATCCTCAGACTCTAACCATCACTTCTCCTTAGCATCCCCAACTACTTATGTTATGTTATAAAATCACACTTTTAATTCAGTTTTTAAAAGATTTAAGTACATAAATTTTCACATAATCATATTTTACAACACTGGTACACATCTTTAAAACAAAAGAAGATGTTTTAAAAATAGGCAGTTTGCTTATAGATGGGCCTTAAATGTCTTCATCATTCAATGGGGGTTTGGCTTTTTTCCCATTTTTTCCCTCTCTCTCTTTTTAACTTCAGGAAGATTATTCATGGGAAAAGTCCTAGATCCTATTTCCAAACCAAACACAAACTGTATTACAAAGCACCCTTTCATACAGATTCATCATTGCCATCTAGGGAATGTGTATGTCTTCAAATGTGAAAAGATGTTTAACTGAAAATGAGCATTTCTATTCTGGTCACAGAATTAACTGATATTATTAAGTCTGCCACCCATCTGTCTGTCTCAGAAGAACACTCATGTGCAGTCAGGAAAAGAATGAGAGGCTGAAGGAACTAGGCGTAATCCAGGCACGAAACTGAGCTACACAGAAACACATATCTATTCTTGAAATAGATGGCATTTCCACACTCCTCAAATTAACTGGTTGGTTTATTAACTATTTTTCCAGATATATAGATGTAGATGTAAAGTGTGTGTGTATGCATATATTATATATATAGATATAGGTAAGATATAATGTGTATATATATGGATGTAGATATAGATACGTGTGTGTACATCTGTCTATATTTAGGTATACATGGGGAAATATACTACATTTTTACAGATGAGGAAACTGAGGCATAATAAGATACACTGCCCAAGATCACATAGGTAGTAAGTGATAACCAGAACCCAGACAGTTTTGCTCTAGACTTCATAGCTTTACCACCATGCCAAACTGCTTCTCTCCTCAGAGGAGGTGCCACGTAATGGGAAATTTAGATGTTCACATATGCGAAGCTAAATGATAACTCTGTTCCACAATGCAGAATGTCCCACTGTAGTGTGTCTTAGCTGGTGCGTGGGCTCTGAGGTCGCGATGGCTGCAGATTTAGAGAATGTGTTTCCCGTGCCTGTTTTACTCTGGACTGAGGTAACCAGGAGAAGCTTCTTGGAAAGAGAGGAACTGAAGAACTGGGCCTTTCTAATTGGAAGAATTGGATGAGAGTAGCAGAGAACAGAAGGCATTTTAGGTGAGAGGAAGGTTTGGGCCAATGTACACAGCATTACTAGAGGGGAGCAGCAGGAAGACCAGTCTACCCAAAGCAACAGGTTAAAGTAGAGAAAAATAGATCTGTTTCCAAAGGTTGCTTAAATCCAGATGTTACAAGGATGTGACTATCAGGCAAAGAATTTGATTTCATTTCATAGATAAAGCACAGCTGTCTTAAGAGGTCAAGAACAAGAGTGGGAAAGAAAAAAAGCATTTGGGGAATATTAATCTGGCAACCATGTGCAAGAATAGAAGGGATAAGAAAAAGGAAACAGGACCTTCCTCAGACCTTTGTGCATTTTTTAAGAGGAGGGCCTGGAATTCAAAGATCTATTTTAAATAAGTAAAAAATAGGGCATAGCTTCTAGGAGTATTTCTCAGGAAGTATCAAGAGGAATTATCTAAATTGTTATGGAAACCTAAGTGGAAACATCAAAGATTATTTCAAAGGTTTTTAACCTGGGAAACACAGACTATATGGAATCCAAGTGAAAAGTAGATACCAAGTGGAAATGAAGAGATTCAGAAGCCATCTCCATAGATGGAGACCAGTTTTGAAGGGGACTGATAAAACCTGAGGTAAAGTCCATGTGTGAGGAGTTGGAAGTAGAAGTAAAGTCCTTGTAGATGCAGTTATTAAAGTAGAAGCTGTAGAGAGTATCAGGATGGTGTAAAACTTATGCACTCCAAGAGAGGAAGTGGTTTCAAGAAGTAAATTGTGGTCAACAGTTCTAAGCGTTACAGAGAGGAAGAGGAGAATGTGGGCACAGAGAATCTCAATGAACCAGTACACTCACAGTGTAGATATAAGCAGTCACAACTTTATTGTTTTAACTTATTTTAATTTTTTCAACCTAAAAATTATTCTTTACTGGGTAAATCACTTCTTTATGAGATAGCCAGTCAATCTATAATGCTTATTGAGCACTTGTAACAAAACAATAGGGAGGAAACTTAGTGGGAGAGGTGGAGGCAAGTATAACTCACAGTACAGTAAAAAGGTTTCTAAACCATAGAGCTTGGGTGATCTTATTCCTTTCCCTTAGGCACATGGAGAATAGATGCAGGAAGAGAACATGTTGATAAGAAGCTTATGAACTCACTTACACAACAGATTATAGAATGTCCTGGGCAAATTTTATCCCTGTAACAGATTTTTGAAACTGGGGTCTTTCTTTGGAAAAACCGTTCCCTATAAACACAGTAGATTCCTCCTAAGCAAAGTTCACTGTGATCTTCCATGGCAGGGACCTAGTGGGTGCTGCTGATCTGAAAGACTCGGGAATTCATGAAGAGAAGCAGCAGGCTGAGGTCCATCCATGCCCCCACCCATGCTACTGGAGGCCATGTTTCACGTCTCTCTGGTCTTCATTCTGGAAGAGTATGTGCCTGGGAATCAGATCTGGGTTCAAACTCCACCTTCTCCATTTATCAGAATTGTGATTTGGAAAGCTGTTAATCCCTCTGGACTTTACTTTTGTCATCTGTGAAGATGGAAGTAGTAACCCTGTATCAAAGATTATTGTTAAATGCTCTGTCCATGTGGCACTAAAGACATGGTAACTACTCTAATTATTATTTAAGGAGGTCCGAAAGCCTCTTGATGAAAGTGAAAGAGGAGAGCAGAAAAGTTGGCTTAAAGCTCAACATTCAGAAAACAAAGATCATGGCATCCGGTCCTATCACTTCATGGGAAATAGATGGGGAAACAGTGGAAACAGTGTCAGACTTTATTGTTTGGGGCTCCAAAATCACTGCAGATGGTGACTGCAGCCATGAAATTAGAAGACACTTACTCCTTGGAGGGAAAGTTATGACCAACCTAGATAGCATGTTAAAAAGTGGAGACATTACTTTGCTAACAAAGGTCCGTCTAGTCAGGGCTATGGTTTTTCCAGTGGTCATGTATGGATGCGAGAGTTGGACTGTGAAGAAAGCTGAACGCCAAAGAATTGATGCTTTTGAACTGTGGTGTTGGAGAAGACCCTTGAGAATCCCTTGGACTGCAAGGAGATCCAACCAGTCCATCTTAAAGGAGACCAGTCCTGGGTATTCATTGGAAGGACTGATGCTGAGGCTGAAACTGCAATATTTAGGCCACCTCATGCGAAGAATGATTCATTGGAAAAGACCCTGATGCTGGGAGGGATTGGGGGCAGGAGGAGAAGGGGACGACAGAGGATGAGATGGTTGATTGGCATCATCTACTCGATGCACATGAGTTTGGGTGAACTCTGGGTGTTGGTGATGGACACGGAGGCCTGATGTGCTGCGATTCATGGGGTCACAAAGAGTCAGACATGACTGAACAACTGAACTGAACTGAATGGAAAGGATGGTGATCATCCTGGTTGATTATGAGGCCTGAGTAGGGTCAGAAAATCTCAATCCTGATAACCTTTTCCTACATAATAAAATGACTTGCAACTTTAAGCTTTTTCAAAGTACTTTCACATCTGCTAATACATGTTATCCCAACAACAAACCTGCAAATCAGTCAGTGTGTTCATTATTGCTCCTATTCTGCAGATGGAGAGAGAGGGCCTCAGCAAGGGACAAGGATTTATCTCAGTCACTAAGTGGAAAGGTCACAGAGCCTGCACTGAAACCCAGGGCTGCTCACACTTGTCAGAGCCTAATGGGAAAAGCCAAGAATCTGCTGCCATTTTTCTTGCCAAAATACCCCTCCACTTATGTAGTGAACACAATGCAGAGATGAGCTAATTCTCCAGTTGCATGAAAGAGCTGCTTGCTGAACTTTCAACTTTTGGCAAGTTGTGTATCGTTTCTTAGCCTCAGCAATTCCTTGACCATTATTGTGCTTAAAATTTTCAAGGCACTTTTCAATTTATTCTTAGCTTTCTTGAGTAGTAGGCATTGTTTTCATCCTTTTTGCATCTCAAAAAAATGTGCTTTACTTATGTTTCCAACATTTGACATTCAGTTTAGTCGCTCAGTTGTGTCTGACTCTTTGCAATCCCATGAAGCACAGCACACCAAGCCTCCCTGTCCATCACCAACTCCCGAAGCCTACCCAAACCCGTGTCCATTGAGTTGGTGATACCATCCAACCATCATCCTCTGTCATCCCCTTCTCCTCCTGCCCTCAATCTTGCCCAGCATCAGGGCCTTTTCACATGAGTCAGCTCTTCACATCAGGTGGCCAAAGTATTGGCGTTTCAGCTTCAACATCAGTCCTTCCAATGANTTGGCTGCTCTGAATTCTTTGAAGCCTAATGGAGAGAATGGAGACATAACAGCATCTCAAGATTGAAAAAACAAAACAAAACAAAGAAAGCCTGGAATGAGAAAAGGCACAGATTCTTTTCTATTTCTATAAAAACAGCAGCACCTTCTGGTATTTCCCTTTCAGAATTCGGGCTTTAGAGGACTGTTCTGATACAGTTGGTAATTTTACTTAAAGACCTTCCTATTAAATAGATTCAAACTATTTTTGAAGAACAGATGGTATAGACTAGAGGAAGAGATAAACACTGTATGTTAAACATTTTATTGATCAATTAAAATATCATAATTTAAAATGTTGATTCTACTGTGGGAATTATGCATGTCTGTCTGTGATGGAGAAAGACACCGAGATGGTGTATGTAGGGAGTGGGATGGGAATTTATTGTTCAAAGTTGAAACTGGACTCTTCCCATGAGGTGAGAATGAAATGAACAGCCTCCTACCACCCCCGCCCCCTGCCCCATTCCAAACACACACACACCAGACAGGCAGATGGCTCTTCTTCAAGGTGTAAGGAAGCTGGCTTTCAGTCTTGAATTATGTGCCTCGGGGTGCTTTGAAAACTGCCTATTTTTAAGATCAGTTTGAAAAAAATGATAGAGTAGAATAAAGAAACCACCTGTGTGGATTTGAAGAAAAAGTCAAGCTATAAAGTTAGCAGCTCTTTGCAAAGAATGTAGTTATAGAAAAACTGCATCCTCATCTTCTAGCACTTCTTTGTTCTGCTTTTTCGACAAGAACATGAATTCGTGATAAATAAACATCAGCATCTCTGTAAATTAGACTATTTGACATTAATTTTCATTAATGCTAAACTTTCATTCCTATGAATTACTTATGTGTAACAATTTCCATTCCATTATAAACATACTTTTGTTGGATGTTTTCATAATTGGGAGAGATAGAATATTTGGATAAATCATGAGATTCACCAAAAGCTAACCAACTATAAAGGAGATAAAACATCACCAATCATTGTGTACATATGTATATCTAAGTATCTAAAATAGTTACTTTAGAGACAGAAATATTTTCTTTTTCAAAAAGGAAGATTGGGTCATTTGAGAGTGATTGAAATGGTATTGAAACTTACTTTTCCATTGGTTCACATATTCATGAGAAAGTATTGGAGCTAAGACTGAATATAGAAATAAGCTTGCTAATTATGGAAGGTGCAGGAAACTAGCAAGCCTGCAAAGAGCCTTGTGTGTTCTACTCTGCCCTTGTGTGCCGTGACTTTCCCCTTGATGTCAGAGCCATGTCCAAAGTTGGTGTAGGCTGTGTTCCTGACAACAGCAGGGTTGTAGTGGAAACTGTCTTCACCACCCAAGTTATGGGCCTGATACAATGAATCCCACACTAGCAGTGGGTCTGCCTGCCCCCAGTTGTGCCCCATTTTAATCTCAGGATCTGTGTCCTTTGCCCTTGGTCTTTTTCTACAGGATTTAGATGAATGTCAGACCCTTGAAATGCTCCACAATGGTGACCTTGATTCTCTGACTTTGCTGGGGGAAAAATTGAGTTTAAATCTAGAGTTGAAATTATATCCAATATTATGGTAGTCAGGTCATTTCTGATATAAAATAAGACTTCACCTGCCATTAGAGATATCTGCCTTTTGATTTGGCTCAAGCTTTCTGGTCATAAAGGTAGCTATACGTTTACAGAAGATGAATGCTTTTTTTTTTTTTTTTTTAAATAGTTGCCCTGCCTTTGATACATGGGGAAAGTTGGGTAATTCTTATTATTTATAAAGGCTTATCCTTCTTGTTGTCAAAATACAGCCCTTTTAGGGGTGAAAAACCCCAAGCACTGCTTGGGGAAAAAAATTCTAAGCACTGCTTAGAATAAAGATGGCGGGATGGTTAGTGTTTGATGGATGAACAAGTGGAAAGAGGGTGTAATTCGGAACCAAGAAGCACTACCCCATGGCTGGTCTTGAGCTCCTTTGGGGGCAAAGCAGTCTTTAATTACATCTGGTACTCATTAATTCTTTTTGGAGTCTCTTTCCAGATCTGTTCCCCCATCAGCCTCCCATTGAGCAACAGAAATTCCAGATGGTTCCCTCCATATGCCAGTGCTCATTCTCTTAAGTAGGATAGATTGGTCACTGACAGAGCAGGATGCAGGAGCACTGGCCAAGTCAAGCCAAGGTGAAAGCACTGGGCCACAGTTACATTAGAGATGATCCGTCATTCATGTTTCTAAACGCGTTATATGTATAACTGCTTCTGAATGTTTTCTCTGAAACACCTTGAGTAATTTCCTGGAAAGTAATTTCCTGGTACTTCTAGACCACGTGGCATATTGATCCCAACTGTCTACACCTGGAACAGAGAGAGATCCTCTAGAAGCTATCATTATAGCTGAGAGTCGTTTTGGACCTGATCTGCTCTGGAACCTACTTTAGGATGATTTTTTTTTTGTCTGCATCAATTGCAATGCCAACTGTCATGTCTGTTGTTGTAATGCAAAGAGAATTAATTGATATAAGTCTTTATAAGTCATAGGTTTATTTCATCTTTGCAGAATTTTGTTGTAATAGGCNAGAACAAAGAAACTGGGACTGAGCTTGTATAAGTATGATGTAAGGGCCACACAAAAAAGTAGTTTTAAGGGAAAAGTATAAGAGACTTTTTACCGATTTCTGGTATTTTCTTATTTTCTCTGTATGGCAATTCCAATTTTACAAGATCTCAGTCACTCAGTAAAATGGAAACAATCATGTAGGATAATATGAAGTTTGATAACCTAGTTTCATAAAGTATAGCCATTGTCATATAATACTTTGATAGTGCTTTATTGCTTCCAAATGATTTTGCATATGTGCTATTTATTTTATCTTTTTATGAACATGAGGTTAAGGAATATTTTACTTTTTTCTAAGTTGACAAACTGGATGGATCATAACAGGAACACAGACTTTTTTTTGTCTGTTAACCGCTATTTCCATGGAGTGCCACCAAAGACGTGAACTAGACTCGTGTTAGGGGTATATGAGGATGTGTGGCTTGATTCCCAATGTCAGCTGTAATTGCCAAACAAGTGGTTTTTGAAAATTTCTCTGATACCAAATTGAAAAAGGAATGAAATGTTTGTCACTGCATAAGTAAAATTTAAAATAATCTCTATGGGTATTATAATCTTCTTGAAACAAATAAGAAATTGTGTCATTTTGCAGTAAACCTTTGGTGACTGGGAATGCTCAGGAAATCTTTCCGGTAAATTAAAGGAAATAAAATGATTTATGTTAAAATCTTTGTTGTTGGAAATTCTTCTAAATTACTCCATGTTCCTCTCTTATCTAGCTTTCTTAGCTAATAGTGGAAAATATTAATTTTTGATAATGATGATATTATATTAATGTTATGAAAGAGTGATTCCACAACATGTCCTGAAAGTGGGAATATTGTTTTCATTTCCACCAATCCTTATTTTAGTTTTATTGTCTTCTGACTTTTTGCTGAGAGTATGGTAAAACTGTGGGTGCTGACACAAATAGTGGATTAGGTTCTAATTAATTGAGCTTTTTTTAGTGCACGTTGGATGAAAGCCCAAGGCATACTATTTATGCCTGACTGGTGTTTACTTCCTTTATTTATGCATTTGCTGCTAAAAATTGTGAAATCTTTGATTTTCAGTAAAAGGGATACATTAATTCAAGGGTATGAAGGCAATCAATCTATTTGGGTGCAGGAAGAAAATACTAGAAAATTCTATTCAAACATGTATAAGTATATTCATTTGTATGTATGGTTATTTATCTAATAACAAAAAAATAGACATGTTAAGGGTGCACAGTCATAATTTTGGTGCTGCTTGATTTCATGCTCAAAACATATTTAGATGACTAAAATACGGAGAATTTTGCCTCATGTGATTTTAAATGGCAATAAAATGTGTAAGAGGAAAGACCTGAAGGAATAAAACTGGACTTCATCAAGCATGTCCCTGGTAAGACTTTAATTTATGAGTCTGAAATAAATTATATTTTGAAACAAAAGAGTTAGAGATCTATCCTTTGATATGTGTAATGCAAAAAAAAAAAAA
>SJYV01038956.1:337037-406771 GCA_006410875.1 Neotragus pygmaeus
CCACGAAAAAAAAAAAAAAAAAAATCTGAGGTCCTGCCACTGAAAATAAAGATCATAGCACCAAATCTCTTTCTTCAGGAAACAAAATTACCCTTTTCTTTGGAAAATCTACAGTATAACACAAAATATCAAAATCAGTTAACTTCCAACAGAGTTGCAAATGGTTTGGAGACACTTAATGGTGGAAATCTAACTAGTTAGCTGTTAGAGTGGTCTGTTTTCCAGCTCTTGGATTTCTAGGTGTGACGTAGAATTCATTTCTCTATAGCTTTAAAGAGAAAAATGTTTCATAGCCATGTGAGATATAGGTGACCTGCTGAGAATAAAGCACTTAAATATTCTTTTTATAATAAATAAGGTGGGCATCTTAACATATAGTTTCTGTATCATGTATCTTACACAATAAGTGCTCCAGTGAATTTTACTTGGGTAGTCTTAATTTTCTTGGAAGGAGCTCCCTATCAGACTGTCGCTTCTTTTATTTTCAGGAGTGTTTGGGAAAGTTCAGCTTCATAGTGCTTATCCTAAGAAATCCTGGACACGGCTTGGGGCTGACATTGCTTCAGGCAATGAGAGGTAAGGAATGAGAGTAATTTAGGGGGATATATTTTTTGGTTTAACTTGCTTCGCTGGAGGTTTTGTTACAATAGGAAATTAAATTTTAGATTAAGAATCGTAATTCAAGGTTAGATAAGTGGGAAATATTAAAGGCTACAGGGATTTAAAATATTCTCTGTAACAGAAGAACAAAACAAGCAAAAGGTGGGGGAAGATATAATTTATTTAAGGAGTAAATTTTATTTATTTATTTTTATGGTTTATTTTTTAACTTTTTTGTTTTATATTAAGGTACAGTTGATTAACAATGTTGCAATATTTTGGGGTGAGGTTGTCAGCCATATATATACATATATCCATTCTCCCCTAAACTCCGCTCCTGTCCAGGCTGCCACATAACATTTGCAGAGTTCTATGTGCTGTACAGTAGGTCCTTGTTGATCCATTTTAAATATAGCAGTGGGTACATGTTCATCCCAAACTCCCTAACTATCCCTTCCCCCTATCCTGACCCTGGCAACCATAAGTTCATTCTCTAAGTAAGGAGTAAATTTTAGATAATACGTATTTACTGCTGTCAGTAAATTTTTAAAAAATATGAATTCTATGAGATAATAGATAAAATATGAGGTGGGACTACAATATCTGAATTGAAATGATGAGACAAAATGAGTGAGATGAAGTATATAAAGAATGTTATGGAATTTAAATTCAATGATGGAATTTAATAATACCTGATGCAATAAAGAGTGAAATAACCACTGCCTCAAAGTGAGTACATTTGTGCATGCTAAGTTGCTTCAGTCGTATCGGACTCTTTGCGACTCTATGGACTTGTAGCCAGCCAGGCTCCTTGTCCATGGGTTTCTCCAGGCAAGAATACTGGAGTGGGTTACCAAGCCCTTTCCCATGAAATGAGTAGGTAACATAAAAAAGAAACTGATGGAATCTACATGAATGAAGAGATAAGATCAAGAGATAAAAATAATAAAAGAGAAGGTATTAGAAATAAAGAACAGAAAATAACAGCACATTTTGGTGATAGCTCTTTTTAATAATAGTCCAGAATAATGACACCACAAAGAATAATTAAAACTTAACTAAAATACACATAAAAGACTTGGAATTAGTTCCATTTCATTTGAATACTAAGAATCATAACTGCCCCAAATCCTCACAGCACAAGAAAAAAACAGTGAAAAAAGTAAAAGAAAATCAAAAGAAGACATAAAGCTTGATAACATCAGAATTCTCTACACCATTAAATGTCAGAAGATAGTAGTACAAGAATCTATACATGTGTAGGGAAAAATTATTATAGACAAAGGTTTGACTTATAAACATAGACCCTGCTAAAATGCTGTTCACACATGAGAGCAAAATACACTTTCCACTTTGCAAGAACTGAAAAAAGTTAAAAACTGTGTTCTAATAAAGAGATTAAACTGAATCTAAAATTTAAGAATGCAACTAAAATCAAGAAATTGTAAAAAGATTAATAAGAATAGGTATAGTAAGGAAAGTTTTACACTAGATAATATAGAAATAAAGTAAATCTCTAAAAAATAATGATAGGAAATTACCAGAAACAGAAATAGTAATGAAAGTGTAGATATAAGTATAGATATAGTATGGAAAGTTTTATACTAGATAGCATAATATCTTATGTTATATATGAAATATATAAAGTAAATCTCTAAAAAAAGAAAGGAAATTAACAGAAACAAAAATAATGAAGGTAATGAAGTTTGCTTACCTCTTTCAGTTTAAACCTTTAAATTAGACTAAAATTATAAAGAAAATATGAAGAAATATGACTAAATAATAAAGACAATTTAATTGGTATATATAAAAGTATGTTTACCCCAATATAATTAAAGTTTAATACATTTTAATAAATTATATACAACATAATCACGGTAAAATAAACAGATTAACACAAAATTTTAGCCAACTACCTTAATCTTTTGCAAAATGGAAGAAAAAAAATGATATATCTTCTCCTAAATAACTTTTGTATCAAAGAGATCAAACTTTTATCAATAGAATACCTGGAAAATAGCAGTAATGAGAATAATTGAATAAGACATGGACATACATGTCATCACGTTAAATGCTTTTATTGTTGAATAAGAAAATATAAAAATAAATGAACCAGGTTGTTAGTATTAGAAACCGGAAACAAAATAACCACAAGCCTAATGAAATCAATCCATACCTGATAAAGACAGAAATTGGTAATTTACAAAGTAGGAAATTAGTAGACTTGAATTTTTTTTTAGAAGTACTGGTATAATCTTTAATAACTAAGCATGCAAAACAAATATAATTCAGAAATGGGGATTCAAATATAATAGATACTGAAGAGATTAAAATTGTAATCTAAAAATATGTAGTCTATAGAGTATCATTCTGCAATTAAGAAAAAATAAGTTATATGTAGAAGCATAAATGATCATAATTGTCTAAAGAAGACTAAAAATTGAGAGAACCAATAACAGCAAAAATCATAAAGTTATCAAATATTTATTTCCAAGAATACATTTTCCTCAAATAAATTTATGGCATGTTCTACTCATTCATTCAGTCATCAAACACTTATTGTGTTGTATAATCTATTCCATAGCATAGAAAATATGTGAAGATTGCCAGTTCATTTTAGCAAGCATGTATAAAATAATTTTTAAAACAGCTGCTAAAGATAACTCAAAAAGAGAAAACTGAGACAACATCCAAGTTGTATCCTAAATAAAACAGCAACAAATGAAATCCAGTAATTTATTGGAAAATGAGTGATTAATTCAAGCAAAGGAGGATGACTTGAAATGAATTAATTAATATAATTTACCTAAATAAAAAAAATAAAGACTAAGAATTTGTTCAGTTTGGTACAAAACAGAAATGCATTTAGTAAAATTCAGCTTGCATTCTTGGAATAAATGATAAATTAAGACTATAATGATACGTTTCTTAATGGGGTGGTTTAGTCATTAGTTGAGAATCACTGCTTTAAGTAATAATTCAAAATAAATAATTAAAATTTTCTCTTATGCAACTTTCTTTTCTATTGAAAAACTGACATTAAAAATTACTGTATATTACAGCTATCATTAAAAATAGTTATCAAATTTTTAGCCAATATATTGAATCAAGTAAATACTGTAACTAAAAAAATCAGCTGTAACTACCAAGAGGAATTCAAATTATCATTTTTTGTGTGTGTGCAGATTATATACACTTTTGTTCTAGAAAAGTAGAGAATCATCTGAAAAAACAACAGGAGCATTCAGTAAAAGCACAAATCAATAGCCTTTTAATATGTGAGCAATAAAATTTTAAATTACAGTGTACAGTGTTATTTAAAATTTCAATTGAAAATATCTATAAATAAACAAGTGAAATTACAAAAGCCATAAAAGCAGATCTATAAAACACTAGTCAAAGGCATAAAGGAGATTAGAATAAATGGTGATGCATAACATAAATGGAAAAACTCCATGTTTTAAGCATGTCAATTTAATGCAAATTTAAACACAAACCAAATAAATGCATTTTGAATATGACTCATTAAATCTATGTCTTTTGGTACAATAGATACTTGAAGATAGCCAAACATCAATTATTTAAATTAATTGTATATATAGCAATATATGTATATTGCTTCCCTGGTAGCTCATCTGGTAAAAAATCCTCCTGCAATGCAGGAGACCCTGCTTTGATTCCAGGAAGACCTGCTTAAGAAGGACTAGGTTACCCACTCTAGTATTCTTGAGCTTCCCTGGTGGCTCAGCTGGTAAAGAATCTGCCTGCAATGTGGGAGACCTTGGTTTGATCCCTGGGTTGGAAAGGGATCTTTCATATACATACATATATATACACACCTTTAATGTGAATAATTATTGTTATTGGCACCAGAACAGGACAGATTACATAGCAATAGACCCAGGTATGTATCATATTTAGAATTGGAATAAATTAGCATTTCAATTTTAAGGGCTTCCCATTTAGTTGAAGATTTGTGCTGGAATAATTGGTCAATGCTTTGGAAAAATATAAAATGAGATTCTCACTTTATCCTTTACTGTAAATTATCAGTTCAGTTCAGTTGCTCAGTCATGTCCAACTCTTTGTGACCCCATGGACTGCAGCATGCCAGGCTTCCTTGTCCATCATCAAGTCCCAGAGCTTGCTCAAACTCATGTCCATCGAGGCGGTGATGCCATTCAACCATCTCATCCTCTGTCATCCCCTTCTCCTCCTGCCTTCAATATTTCCCACCATCAAGGTCTTTTCCAGTGAGTCAGTTCTTCGCATCAGGTGTCCAAAGCATTGAAGCTTCAGTTTCAGCATCATTCTGGACAGATTTCCTTTAAGATTGACTGGTTTGATCTCCTTGCAATCCAAGGGACACAGTTCAAAAGCATCAGTTCTTTGGTGTTCAGCTTTCTTCACAGTCCAACTCTCACATCCATTACATGACTAATGGAAAAACCATAGATTTGCCTATACAGAACTTTATTGACAAAGTAATGTCTCTGCTTTTTAATACGCTGTCTAAGTTTGTCATAGCTTTCCTTCAAAGGGGCATGTGTACTTTAAATTATAGATGAATTTAAAATGACTAAATGATATAGTTTCATTCTTTTACAAGTGGTTGACCAGTTTTCCCAGCACCACTTGTTAAAGAGATTGTCTTTAATCCATTGTATATTCTTACCTCCTTTGTCGAAGATAAGGTTTCCATAGTCATGTGGATTTATCTTTGGGCTTTCTATTTTGTTCCATTGATCTATATTTCTGTCTTTATGCCAGTACCATACTGTCTTGATGACTGTGGCTTTGTAGTAGAGCCTGAAGTCAGGCAGGTTGATTCCTCCAGTTCCATTCTTCTTTCTCAAGATTGCTTTGACTATTTGAGGTTTTTTGTATTTCCATACAAATCTTGAAATTATTTGTTCTAGCTCTGTGAAAAATAGCTTGATAGGGATTGCANTAAAAAAAGAAAGGAAATTAACAGAAACAAAAATAATGAAGGTAATGAAGTTTGCTTACCTCTTTCAGTTTAAACCTTTAAATTAGACTAAAATTATAAAGAAAATATGAAGAAATATGACTAAATAATAAAGACAATTTAATTGGTATATATAAAAGTATGTTTACCCCAATATAATTAAAGTTTAATACATTTTAATAAATTATATACAACATAATCACGGTAAAATAAACAGATTAACACAAAATTTTAGCCAACTACCTTAATCTTTTGCAAAATGGAAGAAAAAAAATGATATATCTTCTCCTAAATAACTTTTGTATCAAAGAGATCAAACTTTTATCAATAGAATACCTGGAAAATAGCAGTAATGAGAATAATTGAATAAGACATGGCCATACATGTCATCACATTAAATGCTTTTATTGTTGAATAAGAAAATATAAAAATAAATGAACCAGGTTGTTAGTATTAGAAACCGGAAACAAAATAACCACAAGCCTAATGAAATCAATCCATACCTGATAAAGACAGAAATTGGTAATTTACAAAGTAGGAAATTAGTAGACTTGAATTTTTTTTTAGAAGTACTGGTATAATCTTTAATAACTAAGCATGCAAAACAAATATAATTCAGAAATGGGGATTCAAATATAATAGATACTGAAGAGATTAAAATTGTAATCTAAAAATATGTAGTCTATAGAGTATCATTCTGCAATTAAGAAAAAATAAGTTATATGTAGAAGCATAAATGATCATAATTGTCTAAAGAAGACTAAAAATTGAGAGAACCAATAACAGCAAAAATCATAAAGTTATCAAATATTTATTTCCAAGAATACATTTTCCTCAAATAAATTTATGGCATGTTCTACTCATTCATTCAGTCATCAAACACTTATTGTGTTGTATAATCTATTCCATAGCATAGAAAATATGTGAAGATTGCCAGTTCATTTTAGCAAGCATGTATAAAATAATTTTTAAAACAGCTGCTAAAGATAACTCAAAAAGAGAAAACTGAGACAACATCCAAGTTGTATCCTAAATAAAACAGCAACAAATGAAATCCAGTAATTTATTGGAAAATGAGTGATTAATTCAAGCAAAGGAGGATGACTTGAAATGAATTAATTAATATAATTTACCTAAATAAAAAAAAATAAAGACTAAGAATTTGTTCAGTTTGGTACAAAACAGAAATGCATTTAGTAAAATTCAGCTTGCATTCTTGGAATAAATGATAAATTAAGACTATAATGATACGTTTCTTAATGGGGTGGTTTAGTCATTAGTTGAGAATCACTGCTTTAAGTAATAATTCAAAATAAATAATTAAAATTTTCTCTTATGCAAGCAACTTTCTTTTCTATTGAAAAACTGACATTAAAAATTACTGTATATTACAGCTATCATTAAAAATAGTTATCAAATTTTTAGCCAATATATTGAATCAAGTAAATACTGTAACTAAAAAAATCAGCTGTAACTACCAAGAGGAATTCAAATTATCATTTTTTGTGTGTGTGCAGATTATATACACTTTTGTTCTAGAAAAGTAGAGAATCATCTGAAAAAACAACAGGAGCATTCAGTAAAAGCACAAATCAATAGCCTTTTAATATGTGAGCAATAAAATTTTAAATTACAGTGTACAGTGTTATTTAAAATTTCAATTGAAAATATCTATAAATAAACAAGTGAAATTACAGGAGCCATAAAAGCAGATCTATAAAACACTAGTCAAAGGCATAAAGGAGATTAGAATAAATGGTGATGCATAACATAAATGGAAAAACTCCATGTTTTAAGCATGTCAATTTAATGCAAATTTAAACACAAACCAAATAAATGCATTTTGAATATGACTCATTAAATCTATGTCTTTTGGTACAATAGATACTTGAAGATAGCCAAACATCAATTATTTAAATTAATTGTATATATAGCAATATATGTATATTGCTTCCCTGGTAGCTCATCTGGTAAAAAATCCTCCTGCAATGCAGGAGACCCTGCTTTGATTCCAGGAAGACCTGCTTAAGAAGGACTAGGTTACCCACTCTAGTATTCTTGAGCTTCCCTGGTGGCTCAGCTGGTAAAGAATCTGCCTGCAATGTGGGAGACCTTGGTTTGATCCCTGGGTTGGAAAGGGATCTTTCATATACATACATATATATACACACCTTTAATGTGAATAATTATTNGTTATTTCTCCACTGATCTCCAGTAGCATATTGGGCACCTACTGACATGGGGAGTTCCTCTTCCAGTATTCTATCATTTTGCCTTTTCATACTGTTCATGGGGTTCTCAAGGCAGACTCAACATGGCCCCAAATGGAATTCTTGAACTCTGTCCCCATCCACAGCTTGTTTCTTGTCTAGTTGACCCTACCTCAATCACTAATACCATCATTCTTTCAATAAATCCTTAGGTGGTTGCCTACCTTGTGGGGTTGAAAAGCTGTGTATTTTATTTTTTCACTACTCTGTCTTGGTTGTGAAACATGATTCAGTGGTGATACTCCAATAGGTATTACATTATACTCCAATAGGTATTATTACATGTTGCTTACCATCAGTGTGTGGACAAGTTTGAGCATGTGTGTGAGTGGCTGAAGGTATATTGGAGGTGTGTAGGATGGACTGCCTTAAACACCTGATGTTTTAAAGCTTTATGATGTTTTAAATGAAGATGCTATAGGTTCCAACTGCAGGGTTCCTATAATAGTATCTGCTGTGTACTGTGCTCCGAGTACAATCTGCATCTTCTTGGCATGAAGGAGACAGCACACAGTAAATGGTGCCTTCTGGGTATTAACATGATTGGAGTATTTTTCTGTGACTTCCAAAATAGGAATAGATCCCTTCTTCTCTAATTCAAGTCCCTTTTCATTTTTTAAACCATTCTTTTTTGCTACTTTCCAATTCTTGTCCACAATCTGGTGGAGGATAGAAGGACAAATTTAATTTTAAGAGAGTAAAAATGTATTTTGTATTTTTCCTCTTCACGACAAGAATCTGTGATCATCTATAAAACAGTGGAAACAGTCCAAAAAGATGAAAATGGAGGCTGCTGGAACCAGCTCTTCTATTTATTCCAAATGGCATTGAGCTGAACACACCCTTTTGACGTTTTTCCGTTTTATTAACAAACACTTTGGAGTCCATTGCCTTTGAGGTTTATTTTTAACTGGAAAAATACAGATTTTATTTGCATATAGAAGTTCACATGAAAAATTCAGACAGATATCCACAGGTCCTGACATATTGTCTTGTGCTCTGGTGTTGGGAGCAAAAATTATCCATGTGGATCAGCTGTGAGCAATACTGTGCCAGTGAGTTTTGCTATCTGTGTAATGCAGGGTGTGTAGCCAGGGGAAAAGTGAGCTGTTAATTTTGTTTTGTACTTATCTGTAAGTTGGCATGTGCAGTTGAAAGACACATGGCAACAGAGTGTAAGACAGTTAATCCCAAGCAGGAGAGCCTCTCAAAACCATTTGCATTTTATCCTGGAAAGAAGTTCTTTTGAACATGGAGGCATTTGATCATTTGAAAATCTAAAATTATTTATAAAAACAGAGGCTTGAAATGAATAACCTCTTTAGGTAGAACTAGACAGGTCTTAGAACTTGTTACCCTGGCTTCTGTCTCATTTCCTGTCTTTCCCAGTATACAAACCTCTCAGCCTAATTCGTACATATGGGCTACTGATGTTATTAGGAGTGGGCTGAAAGAAGTTAGAGGTTTGGTTCCAAGGGTATTTTACAGTTTCTCAGCCATGATGTAGAAAGTAGAAAGGGGCTGTAATGGTAGCTAGCGTTCCTTGAGCACCTTTTGCATGCAGAGTGCTAAAGTTGCCATTTTTATTTATTCAGCAAATGCATTTGAGCATCTGTAGACTACCAGTGCCATTCTAAGGATGGGAACTGTAGTTGTGAATAAGATAACATTCCTGCTTTCATCAAACTTATGTTCCAGTGGAGATATATCCATACACCTCTGCTTTTTTATACATCTATATCTATAAACAAATAAATAAAAATATTCCAATAATGATGAGAGGTATGTGGCATGTGTTGTGTTTGGAAGCTGCTATTAGAGTTACGATTCCAGTGAGGCCTGAATGAGGAGCAGGGAATCACTGCTTTGAGCAGAGGGAGGAGCTTTCCAGGGCGAAGGACCAGCCAGAGCAGGGGCTTTGCTAACAGAATGGGCCTGGCATATATATATACATACATATATATATATATATGGCAGGTCTTTCTGAAAAGATCATGCAAGCTGCTATGGAGTGAATGGATCATGGTGGGAGCGAGGTTGGGAGCAGGTGGTGCAGTCAGAAAGCTGGAGTTTAGGGCTCCACAGATGCAGGACTCCATGGTTGGTCCAGCATCCTGTGCTGCCCACAGACTGTGTGGGTCCACAGTGAGGTGATGACCAAAATGTCACACGTAGACAGAACTGCTTGACAGTAATTGTACGTCTATTGGATCTAATGAGCAAAAATTAGAGCTTTCATTGTGTATCCTAATTTGTCTGATAATTTGCATTATATTTTAATGTATTGGTTCCCAATAGACTGAAGATTGTGAAACAAACAAAACCCACCCCGTTCTTCTTGCTCTTATCCTCCTTGTCCTCCTACCTCCTATTTAGGAGGTAAAGTTGACGTGCTTAGCATAGTGGCTCCTGAAGTTGGCTTAAAGTCAGAATCATCCAGGACAGTAAACATTCATTTGAATGTGGGAAGATTTTGAATTATAGGTATGTGAAGCCCCATCAAGCCTTTATGTTTAACACACACATGCACGTAAGCACACAAAAACACACATTTATACACATCTACATACACATCTACACACACATGCATGCACACACACAGAGAAACCCTCCCCAGGTAATTCTGCTGTGCTAAGGTTTGAGAATCACTACTGTAGAGTTGTATACCCACTTTGAAGTAAATAGACAGGATGTTAAGAAGACAATATTTTTAATTTAAAAAGCAGGCAGTTTCAGTTTCTCATGAAGAATCAAGAATTAGCTTTCTGTGCCAAATACCAGCAGACATAAACATACTTGCTTATTTACACACTGGATATACTTCTGAAAGGAAAAAGAACATTATCTAAGAAGACAGAGAAGTATTTACAGTCTAAATTAAGTCTTTGTGTAATAAGAATATATTCAATCTTTTTAAAAAATTATATTATTTTTCCTATATTGAAGTGAGTTAAATGACCTCATTGTTGTATCACTTTCACAATATATCATTGGATAAAAATGGGTTCAATGCTAAGTTTATTTTTTAAACTTGATATTGAATCATTATATTAAAAGTCTAAATTCATGATAAGCTTTTCCCACACTTTCCTTGACATCATTCCCAGCAAAGTACTGTGATCTGAACAGAAATTCTGACCAAATCCACCAGGTGAGAGTTTCCCATTCTTTACCAGGAAAGGGTAAGAAACATTTTTCAAATCGTGTTACTTCTTGGGCACTTCTTGAGAAAGAAAGTTATAAACCATTGTGGAGACCTTAAAAGTGACTAGCCTCAAATCAAAAATAAAAGATGAGGTTGATAAAAAAGAAAATAAAGCTGGCATTTGACTGTCAGCTCGTAGAGTGATGAAGTGGTTTCTAACTGAATAATGGGAAAACTCAAGTTTCAGTGTGGAGACGTGTGCTCAGCTGCCTAACAGCCAGAGAGCAGCCAGCATTTTTTCACCTCTTTGTTGCTAGATCTTGAAACGTATCTTTTCTTTAAGCTTTCCAGGCTTCTCTTTTTTTTTCCCATTTGTTCTGGGAATGACAGCAAGATGGTATTATAAAATGGGAGAAGGAGAGGGAGGGAGAAAATGAGAGGAAAGAACTGAGAGAAGAAACGGTTGTTAGAAAATTTGTCTGCCAGTATCTGTGCTTGTCGAGGTCTTTTTCTTCTAGCTAGAGGGGGAAATACCATTCTCTTTTCCCAAGCAATTATAGGCCCCAAAGATTGAAACTTGGTATATAGCTCTTTAATCTCAGCAGATATTTATGGTTAAACATTAGACTTTTAGGATTCCAGATGTCAGGGTATTAAAATATAAAGGCACAGTGGAGTCTCAGAAAATATTAGAATCTTTGGGATATGTGATGGCAGGGATTTTTATCCTGAGCAGAGGAGGATGAAGCTTCCAGGGACACTTTGTAAGATCCAAACAGCCCCTTTCTTCCACCTTACTCTCTCCTTCCTCCATGACTGGTCTGGGGCAGTGAATGGCATCACAAGATTGCATTTTGACATAATCCACACTGTGAATCGGAAGGATTTTCCTGTGTGATTTGTAAAGGGGGAAGTATTGTAGAGAGGCATTATGATCTATGGAAACAATTTCCCTTTCCTTTCTTCTGTCTAAACATCTTATTCCTGTGATGCTCTTGTACCTCAGCCCTACCATTAATAACTAACACTTGTTGAGTATGTTTCTGACTCTCTGCTAAGAGTTTTGGATGAATGATCTCATTATTAGGGTAGAATGGACAGGATCTACCCTAAGAGATATTTTTGTCCGCACCATTTTTTCCATGTGGAAGCTGATGTAGAGGTATAGGCAACTTGTCCAAGTCGTATGACTACTTAATAGAAGATTCATGGCTGAACCCATGTCTTTAACACTGTATAGTACTGTACATAGTACCCTCCTTCGATGTTTTCTTGATTCTTCCTCTAGATTGTCCAGGGTAAGCACTCTGAGTTCTGTCAACTTTTCTCACACATAAAGGTCTGTCTGCACAGAACAAAGCAAACTGAAACTGTGTAATTATTCCAGCAATTATCCACCCCAACTAACAATAATAATAGTTACCATTTATCTGGCATATTCCATGTGCCATACATTATGCTAAGTGGCTTATAAACATACCTGTTTATCCCTACAACAACCTTAACATGTAGGGATTATTATCCCTTTCAGCACTGGAAGGAATAGGGGTTTAGAAAAGTTAACTAATTTTTCATGGTCCCGCAGCTAGAACGTGTAGAACCAAGATTTATATCTGTATGTGTCTGACTCCAAAGTCTGGGCTTGTAATCATTTCTAGATAATTGTCATCGTGTGGTCTGAATCATCTGGTGGTACGCTGTACAAAGATATATTTAACCAGATAATTCACATATTTCTACTTTACATGGTAGGAAATAGATATTTAGATTTTTAAAAATAACTGTCAATTACTATAACATTTTGGAAAGACAATGTAATAGCAACCATACAGAAACCATATATATATATATAGCCATTTTCCATGAACAGACTAAATGGATTCTGTCACATCCAAGAAAAGCATTTTGCCAGCATTAACCACTGGATGGTGTGTGACAGAAATAACCTTGTATGGAGAAAAAGCTTTGGTCATGAGACCCAAAGAATATTATTGTAATTTTTCTGTAGCTTCTCCTTTTCCTCCAATTAATTAATGTAGAGCTTTTTTCCAACTTAGATAAATGTTTACTGAGNTGCCAGCATTAACCACTGGATGGTGTGTGACAGAAATAACCTTGTATGGAGAAAAAGCTTTGGTCATGAGACCCAAAGAATATTATTGTAATTTTTCTGTAGCTTCTCCTTTTCCTCCAATTAATTAATGTAGAGCTTTTTTCCAACTTAGATAAATGTTTACTGAGTACTCAGTGATAACAAAGCACTGTGTACTGTTGGAGTAGCCTAGAAGGGACATCAAGGTAGACAAAAATGGAAGTCATATATGAAAGAGAGAAGTCAAGAGTTGTGTTTAGAAGCAACAAACACAGGGCTTCCTGTGTGTTACAATGTAACAGCTCCCTTGTGGGATGCTTTCTGCTCCCACATAGAGTTGGGACTCCATCTCTTTATGTCTTTGCTTCATCTAACACCCAGTTCCATTACAGTTATCTCATGCGCTATGGTCATCAATTTACAAGCCTGCCTTCTCTCCAGACTGAGTACCTTAAAAGCAAACATCTTTGAAATTTTAGTATAATCTTTGGAACATAATAGGTGTCCAGCAAATGTTTGCTGAGTAAAGGAATAAATGAATATATAGGTGACTAAATGAGTGGAAAATTCAAGAGTTGAAGTTTGCCAGGCAACTGCTTTGCAAAATACATTTTGTAAATTTAATCAATGTATGGTTTTTAAAAAATTAATTTATTGGTTATAATTGGAGGCTAACTACTTTACAATATTGTGGTGGTTTTTGCCATATATGATTTTTTTTGTATTTTTAAAGAGTCCTTCCCATTCACTTATCTCAGGAGACTGTGAAAATGTGATGCTTCACCAGGTAAATGTTGAAACCTCTGACCATTCCCATTTTGAGATTCATCATGTGCATTAAAATATTAAAGGTTCTGATAAGTCTTGAAATTTAAAAAAATACTGCTTAACTTTGTGTTATCCATTATTTATCAAACTTTTTGGATACAGACTACGTTTTTACACTACACATGAGTACTTCTTGAAATTCAGTTCAGTTTAGTCAATCAGTCGTGTCTGACTCTTTGCGACCCCATGGACTGCAGCACACCAGGCCTCCCTGTCCATCACCAATCCCCGGAGTTTACTCAAACTCATGTCCATTGAGTCGGTGATGCCATCCAACCCTCTCATCCTCTGTTGTCCCCTTCTCCTCCCACCTTCAATCTTTCCCAGCATCAGGGTCTTTTTCAACAAGTTAGCTCTTCACATGAGGTGGCCAAAGTATTGGAGTTTCAGCTTCAACATCTNAAGGGTGGTGTCACCTGCATATCTGAGGTTATTGATATTTCTCCCGGCAATCTTGATTCTAGCTTGTGCTTCATCCTGTCCAGCATTTCTCCTTGAAATCAGTGTATGTCAGAATGCATTTTGGGGAATAGTATCTCATATTAATCCATTGCCTGAAGAAAAACATGCCAGTTGAAAAGAAATGATAAGATTACAGTATTTTGTATTTTAATGGTTTCTGGAAGGTCAATCAATTCTACTTCTTACTTCCCATTCAATGCAAAGATGGCCTCTATTGGTAGCTTTCTCAGAAAGTGGGAATTCATTCTCTTACAAGACTGCCAACTATATTCTGATTAATTTTAGTTGTTAGGGTTTTCCTACTATGATTACTACCCACCGATCTAGTTTGCTTTCTGGTAACAGAGTGTAAGTAGTTCTTTTCATATTGCAGCTTTTTATATATTCAAAAGCAGTTAAACAGTGATCTTATAATAAACAAATATACCTCTTTCAAGCAAAGAAATTCTAAATTTTTCTGTTAGTCAACATTTGACAGAGTTTTTCAGAATTTTGCTTTCTAAACTGGATTGTTTTGATGTTCCTTAACTTGTTGATGATCTTTCAAAATGTAGAATCCAGGACTCACCATTGCCTATCCAGAATAGCATTGTCCAGTAGAAATAAAAATGAAAATGGCAAGAGTAATTTAAATTTTCTAGGGTCCAGGTTAAAATAAAAAATGGAAAAAGAAACAGGTGAAATTTAATAATATATTTTATTTAATCCAATAAATTCAAGGTATTATTTTGAGGTATAATCAGTGTAAAATTATAGACATATTTACATTTCTGTTTTCATACTGTCTGTGAAATTTCACATGCATTTTGCAGTTATAACACATCTCAATTCAGAAACTACATTTTCATCAGGAATATTTGATCTGTATCTAGATTTTGTAAACCTCACAACTCAAAAATAGATGCATGTACAAGTTGTTCCAAATACACCTAAACATTTTCATAACTAAATTATCAGTTTTACACTTTTAAATTATATTTAATTAAAATTATATACAATTTAAAATTTAATTCTTCACTTGCAATAGTCATATTACAAGGGCTAAATGTATGTAGATGAGTATTTCTTCCTTTGTTCTGGAGGGGCAAGTATTAAAGAAAATTGATATTTTAAACCTTTGTGCTAAACTTTGTCTTTGTCAAATTTCATTTTTGTAAGTCATTTTTATCAGATACATCTGATGTTTCATCAGATACATCTTTGGACTCTAAGATTAGAAACTAACCACAGAATTAGAGACCACCTAATTGGTTCTGAGCATGTAGCTCAAGTCAGTAGAAGAGATAAACTTGTCTTATGGGGATAACCTGTCATTAGCAGAACCTTCTGCATAAATATCCAGTCTTCTAAACAAATCATCAAGGTTTTCTGAGAGTGGAAATTTTACTATTTCCCAATTCTTTATTGAGCAATCTATCCACATTTCTGCAGAAGGAAAGGGCAACCCACTCCAGTATTCTTGCCTGGGAAAACCCATGGACAGAGAAACCTGGTGGGCTATGGTCCATGGGGTCACAAGAGTTGGACTTGACTTAGCCACTAAACCACCACCACCACCATTCACATTTCTATGCTCTGTCATGGGCTTCCTTGATGGTTCAGAGGTAAACAGTCAACCTGCCAATGCAAGAGATATGGGTTTGATCCCAGGGTTGGGAAAATCCCCTGAAGAAGAAAAAGGAAGCCCAATCCAGTATTGTTGCCTAGGAAATCCTATGGACGGAGCATCCTGGTGGGCTACGGAACATAGGGTCACAAGGAATCAGACTTCATTTAGCGACCGAACAACAATGCTCTGTTATATGAGAAGCAGTAACATCAGTGTTCCACAAGAGGGGCTATTTTTGAGTGTAACTAAGTGAAATTTCTTGTTTTGGCCATGATAAGATACTGGATCTCTCCTTTCTCTTTTCCATTTTCTTGTCTTTTCTTTATTTCACCCTTCCTCCCTGCTCTCTGCCTTGGATTATTTCTGCCTTGGATTATATCTCTGCCAGGAATTCATGGAATAGTAAACTGTGGTCTTATTCTTAAAAATTTAACAATGGAGGAATCCTTCAGTACTGCTTTTATTCCTTTGGTACAAAAATTTTTGAAAGCTTCAGAAGACGGACACTCAAAGTTTAGCTGATTTTATGCCTAAGACAGATGTTGTTAGTGATTTTGATTATTTTGTGTGTGTGTATGTGTGTGTGCATTTTAATGGAAGGAAATACTTCCAATAGGCTATCATACCAAAAAATAAAGCGATTTTGCCTTACCAGTGGGTACTAAATAAGTTCGTGACTGAGACCTTCTGATATCAATATTATGAATCTGAAATATTCTTTGATTTAGTTTAAGTTTTTTCTGCATGTATTTGCACACTTGCTAGATGTAAAATCAATGCTATTTTGTGACAATCAGTAATTAAAATATCCTAGAAACAGATATATGGATGGAACAAAATTTTTTAAAAGGTCAAAAATAGATACCAAATGCATTTAAAAACTTAGTTTATAACTAAAATGACATTTTAAATCATGGGAAAATAGAAGCTATTGATGTTGAGGCATTTGGTTAATCACTCAGGGAAAGAAATTAGGAATTCACATCTTTCCCTTTATTAAAAATTAATTTCATATGGATTCAAGGTGAAAAAACATATGGAATAACCAGGAAATATTGGTAAGGTTATATATATTCTTAGTTATAGAGATTTTTCTTAGCATGAAATAAAAATCTAGTACACATATGTAAATGCTTGATAAATTTGCCTTGTGTGAATTTAAAAGTTCTGCAAAGGATATTAAAAACTACACTTAAAAATTAGAAAAAAATTATAACTCATATAGAAAAGGATTAATCTTAATATAGAAAAATATTCTTACTAATATTTAAGAAAAAACTATTCAAAATATATTCAAATAATTTTGAACTTCATTTTATAGATAAATAAATACAAATGCCAAAAAACACACAGAAAGCCACACAAAACACAGAAAATGAGAAAGATGAGTTTTTTCTTAATCAGAGAATACGTTAGGAGGTTTTACATGAGTTGAGGTGCCTGGACTGTATCCACTTACTAGATGGGCAACTCCAAGAAAGGTTCTAGATTCTCTGAGCCTGTTTCCTCATTTAGGAAGTAGAAACATTAATAGTATATACCTACATGATTGGGCTTCTCTAGTGGCTCAGTGGTAAAGAATCCGCCTGCAATGCAGGAGACCCAGAAGATGCATGTTCGATCCCTGGGTTGGGAAGATCCCTCGGAGGAGGGCACAGCAACCCACTCCAGTATTCTTGTCTGGAGAATTCCATGGACAGAGGAACTGGTGGGCTACAGTCCATAGGGTCGCAAAGAGTTGGACATGACTGAAGCAACCGAGCACACACTCAGTATGATGATTGTTTTAAGGATTACAAGAGAGCAATTCAACAAAAGTATCCACCACTACTACTAAGACAGTGATGACCATTGCCGCTATATTTACTATTAATATGGTTATTTTCACAGTCATGTTGGCAACTAATGGTGTATACTTTGACTTCCAGATCTCCATTTTTAAGAAATTAGACTAAAATTTTTTGTGAAATGAATAAAAAAGACAGTAAAACACAAACAATGAAAAAGAAAAGACCCTCTGTCTTTACCCCCAGCGATCCTGATCTTCAGTGCTGCCCCTTAGAGGGAAGTTGCCATTTTTAAAAATCATGTATATGTATTACTTATTATTTTAATAAGAATAATGACAGTAAAACTCATTTATATAACAAATGGGAATCCTGAAATATGAGTTGGTTATTATGTAAAGCATGTCAGGAAAAGGGGCACAGAAGAAAAGAAATTTTCCTAGACCTAGAAGCCAATCTCTCTACTACAGAATTACGGACTCCCTATAGGACCCAATTCCAATTTGCTTAACTCCCTCACAGGAAAAATATTAATGAAATTGAATATAAGTTCCTGAAAGTAATTGCCATGGAGAAAGGGAGATGAAGCTGACTTTTTTTTTCCTGTGGCTGTGGATAATCTCTTCCCTTTTGGGTGATGTTGGTGAGATGCAACTTTCCTTAAGTACAGCCCATGAGGACCCATCCCTACATCTAGGCCATATTCTGTCTTCTTGTTTGAGCACTTTAGAGGCAAAGGAGCAGATCCTGGAGTTATAAAACTCACAATGCCTATAGCTACTCTGCTGCTCACCTGACTTGGGATGGACACTAAGTAAGTACTAGTGACCACTGGTTTGTTTGTGCCATTTATCCTGCCTCTGACTGGGCTGATGACTTGAACATTTGAGCATCCATCTTAACTGGTTCTTTTACCAGTTTTCTGCTGCCATGAGAGATTATATAAATGTAGTGGAGTGGGTAAAAATCGCTCAGTCATGTCCAACTCTTTGCAACCTCATGGACTGTAGCCCTCCAGGCTCCCTGGTCCATGGATTTCTCCATGAAAGATACTGAAGTCAGTTGCCATTCCCTTTTTCAGGGGATCTTCCTGACCTAGGAATCAAACCCCGGGTCTGCTGCATTGCAGGCAGGTTCTTTGCCGTCTGAGCCACCAGGGAAGCCCACTAAATGTAGTGGCTTAAAAAAACATCCATGATTGTCTCATAGTTTTACAAGTCAGAAGTCTGGATGCTTGGCTGGTTTCTCTGCTTAGAGCCTCTCAAGGCTGAAATTTAGCTACTGACAGGACTGCATTTCTTTCTTGAGTCTTTCTGGATGAGTCCACTTCCAATCTGACTCAGGTTCTTGGCACAATTCAGTTCCATGCGATTATAGGACAAAGATTTCTATTCCCTTGCTGGTTGTAGGCTGGGAAGAGGGTAGGTGAGGCTCCTGCTTAAAGTTTAGGGCTAATCACTCTCTCTGACTGTGACCCACTTCACCTGCAAAGCCAGCATTGGTGGCTTGTGTCTGTTCATGCTTTGAATTTCTCTTGCCTTCTCTTCTGTAGCATCTCTCTGATTCTAGTCAGTGAAAGTTCATTGCTTTTAAGAATTTATAGGGCTCAATTGAGCTCACACAGATAAACTTCCCATTTCAAGATCCACAAACTTAATCACACAACCAAAGTCCTTTTGCCATATTCACATGTTCAAGAAGAGGGTATGGACATGTTTGGGAGGTTTTTATTCAGCTTGCCATAGTTCGTTGCAAAGCCAAAGTTATTGTTTTAGAAGGTGGAAGAGCAAGAGCTAGTAAGCTAGAATACTGATGCTACCTCTGAAAGATTTCTTTTTTCTCAGAAGAGAAGGAAGACCTGGTTTATCTGATTTCAGAGGTATTGTAGAAATATTGAGGACTCTGTATCCTCTCCAGAAAGAACATCAGGTTTTGATGGAAAAAATTATCAGTATAACTGCATTTATTTGATATGATTATATAACATTATGATTCTTAAGCTTATTTTTGTCTTACTTTTGTTAAAATTTGAAGCAAAAAATATTTCACAGGCATACCTCAGAGATACTGCAGTTTTGGTTCTGGATTGCCCAATAAAGTGAATATCACAAAAAGCAGGTGATATAAATGTTTTGGTTTCCCAGTACATATAAGAGTTATGCTTACATTATGCTGTAGTCTTTTAAATGTACAATAACATTTATCTTAAAAAAAGCAATAATACAAATCCCTTCATTAAAAAATACTTATTGCTAAAAAGTGCTGAACGTCTTCTGAACCTTCAATGATTTGCCATCTTTTTGCTGGTAGAAGGATTGAACTATGGTGATAATTACCCATTTATGACACAGAGACACAAAGTGAGCAAATGCTGTTGGGAAAATGGCGCTGACAGACCTACTTCATGCAGGGGTACCACACGGCTTCAATTTGTAAAAATCTCAGTATTTGCAGAGTGTAACAAAATGAGGTGTGCTTGTGTCTTGATATGCATTTGAATATGTATTTTTAAACATTAATTTTATTAGAATAAAGTTGCTTTACAATATTCTGTTAGTTTCTACTGTACAACAAAATGAATCAGCTATATGTATACGTATATCCCCTCCTTTTTGGATTTCTTCCTCATTTAGGTTACCACGGAGCATTGAGTAGAGTTCCTTGTGCTATACAGTAGGTTCTCAATAGTTATCTATTTCATACACAGTATCAATGGTGTGTGTGTGTGTATATATATATATATATATATATATNTCGTGTATTGCTGAAGCCTGGCTTGGAGAATATTGTGCATTTCTTTACTAGCATGTGAGATGAGTACAGCTGTGCAGTAGTTTGAGCATTCTTTGGCATTACCTTTCTTTGGGATTGGAATGAAAACTGACCTTTCCAGTCCTTTGGCCACTGCTGAGTTTTCCAAATGTGCTGGCATATTGAGTGCAGCACTTTAACAGCATCATCTTTCAGGATTTGAAATAGCTCAACTGGAATTCCATCACCTCCACTGGCTTTGTTCATAGTGATGCTTTCTAAGGCCCACTGGACTTCACATTCCAGGATGGGAGAAGTGTAGACTACCCCAAAATATGCCTTAATGGCATATTGATTATTTCATATTAAAATTTATTCAAGTAACAGTTGATACTAGAGGGACACTCTGACCCTTCTCTTGGTCTCTTTGAAAGGAGAAAATAAATCTCTCATGTGAAAGTTGCTTTTCTTGCATCTGGGGGTAGAAGGGACACCATTATCACTAGGAACAGGGAATTTGGGGCCAAGAGGCTTGTATAAATAAACCTTGTTACTTCTTTCCTAATTTATTACCCAAGCATTAGTTCAATTTCTTAGTCATTGAGCATCCAAACCTAAGTTCCTTTGTTCTGTCAATTCCCCCCAAATTTATTGTTCTCATGTCTATAAAGTATAAAAACGTCTGCTTTGGCCACTTCTTAGGCCCCATTTCTATGAGACCTCTGTGCTCATGGATTAAATTTTGTTCCTTTTCAGCTGTTAATATGACTTATATCAATATTTTTATTAGTCTGGCTAAAAGAATTCAAGAGATGTTGAGGGAAATTTCCACATCCCAACAGAGTCCATCAGACAGATACAAGATATATATATTTCAATCCAGAAGGTCCAGATTTGGCAATTAAGGTACTTTGTTTCCCCCTTCTCCTCTTGAGAGGAAGGGAAAAAATGGGGAAAGATATTCTGAGTCACCTAAATCACTCTTGATCACATGCACACACTCAAATTCAAAATAGGACTGATCAATTTTTTTTATATCCATTCTACTTTTCAGTTCTGATTTTGGAAATACGTTTATCATTTGAAAATTAACAGTTGGTTTTGCTGCCTGTCTTAAAGTGGTTCCACTTGTACCTGAATTGTTCTTGAAGAGTCCATTGTTTTCTAAGTAGCAACTCTGGCACTGGTTTATATGATGCTACCTGGTAATTGGCTTCCCAGGTGGTGCTAATGGTAAAGAACCTACCTGACAGTGCAGGAGATATGAGACTCAGGTTCGATCCCTTGGGTTCAGACTATCCCCTGGAGGAGGGCCTGGCAACCCACTCCAGTATTCTGACCTGGAGAATCCCGTGGACAGAGGATGTCCTGGCAGGCTACAGTGCATAAGATTCCAAAGAGAGTCAGACACGACTGAAATGACCTAGCATGCACGTACATACTTGGTAATTAGAAGGGCTAGTATATTCCTCATATTCCTCCTCCACACAGGGCCCTGTGTGCTGGGAAGGAACAGTGTAGGAGACTGGGCACAAACAAGGATTGTCTCCCTATGGGACAAATAGAAAGGCTATTTACGTATTTAAATTTTTTAAATTGACTGATTAATTCATTAATATTGGCCACACTATTTAGGCCTTCCCTATGAATTCACTTTTTTTTTTAATTGAAGTATAGTTGATTTGTAACGTGTTAGCTTCAGGCGTATAGCAAATGATTCAGTTATACACATACATGTGTATATTTTGGAGGCTTCCTTGGTGACTCAGACAGTGAAGTATCTGCTTGCCATGCAGGAGACCCAGGTTCAATCCCTGGGTTGGGAAGATCCCCTGGAGAAGGAAATGGTAATCCACTCTAGTACTCTTGCCTGGAGAAGTCCATGGTCAGAGGAGCCTGGTGGGCTACAGTTCATGGGGGTCGCAAAGAGTCAGACACGACTGAGCGACTAACGCCTTTCACTTTCATATATATTTTATGCCTTCTTTCCCTTTGGAAACTCTAAGTTTGTTCCTTATGTCTGTGAATCTGTTTCTGTTTTGCAAATAAGTTTATTTGTATCTTTTTTTATTCCGCGTATAAGTGATATCATGTGTATGTGCCTTTGTTTACCTTTCTTCACTTAAGATAATCTCTAGGTCCATCCATGTTGTGAACTCACTCTTTTTATTTATTTATTAAAGTTTTTATTTTATAGTGGGATATAGCTGATTAACAATGCTGTGATAGTTTCAGGTGAACATCAAAGGACTCAGCCATACATATACATGTATCCATTCTCCCCCAAACTCCCTTCCCATCCAGGCTGCCACACAACATTGAGCAGAGTTCCTTGTGCTATACAGTAGGTCCTTGTTGGTCATTAATTTTAAATATAGCGGTGTCTACATGTCCATCCCAAACTCTGTAACTATCCCTTCCCCCAACTCTTCCCTCCCGCAATCGTAAGTTCAGTGAACTCACTCTTGAATCTGCTGTAGAATGGAGCTCATCACCTCATTCTTTCCTGGAATACATATCTGGCATTTTACTGTTTACAGCTAAAATTACAGAGCTCCCAGGAGCAAAGTGACTACAATCATACAGCCTATCAGACCAAACTTTCGTTCCTTTTCAAGCCAGTATTTTTTCCTCTGTATTACAATTCCTTTTAATAAAAAGTTAATTACAAAATAAATCATCAGTTAGTGAAGTAAATAAGTGATTCATGGCTCATTTAAAATAAACTTCATTTTTTTAAAGAAAAAATAATAGAGGGTAACTCTTTATTGTTCAGAGTAGACTTATTCCTATGGCTACTGCATCTTTCGGGCTTCCCTGGTGGCTCAGAGGTTAAAGCGTCTGCCTGCAATGCGGGAGACCTGGGTTCAATCCCTGGGTTGGGAAGATCCCCTGGAGAAGGAAATGGCAACCCACTCCAGTATTCTTGCCTGGAGAATCCCATGGACAGAAGAGCTTGGTGGGCTACCGTCCACGGGGTTGCAAAGAGTCGGACATGACTGAGCGACTTCACTCACTCACCACTCACTGCATCTTTCAAGAGTTTACTGAGGCCTTTCGTGTTCTTCAATGGGATGCCCTCTTCACTCCAGGAGGAAGTGAAGTCTTCTTCCTCAGACTGCCTTGGAATTTACTAGAATGTTGTTATTCAAGTTACATTTTGCTTAGCATGATTGACTGTATTAGCAGGGATGGCAGAGCCTGGCGGGCTGCCATCTATGGGGTCGCACAGAGTCGGACATGACTGAACCAGCTTAGCAGCAGCAGCAGCAGTGACTTCTTTCTCTGATTTGATTATAACCTTCCAAAGGGAAGGACAGATTTATTATGCTATTTTTAGTTTAGTTTAACCAATACGTATTGATTCCCTGGTGGCTCAGATGGTAAAGCGTCTGCCTACAGTGAGGGAGACCTGGATTCGATCCCTCAGTCAGGAAGATCCTCTGGAGAAGGAAATGGCAACCCACTCCAGTACTCTTGCCTGGAAAATCCTATGGACAGAGGAGCATAGTAGGCTCCTCAGTCCATAGGGTCGCAAAGAGTCGGACACGACTGAGCAACTTCACTTCACTTCTCTTCATTGACTTTCCATTACAATTGAATAATAGTTACTACTATTACACTAGCTTCCCTTTACTGGGTGCCTCTTACGTGCAACACGTCATGTGGCATGTGTGGCCTCTTTGGGCCTCTCCCTGACTCCAGTTGCATTCCTTTCCCTCCCTCTCTTGGAGAAACTATCTTGAATTTGGTGTTTCTCATACCTGTGTACTTCTTCATATTCTTTCTCTATTAATTTGGTTGGAAAAATGAATAAGTAAACTTTTACCTGCATAGGGGTATACCAGCTTCAGTGACATTCATCACTGTTCTCTGCTCAGATGTCTCTCTGTCTTAGGCAATGCATTTCTCCTCCTGTCCTACCAAAGGATTGGAATTCACTGTTCTAGTATTGTCGAGAAAATGATAAGAAGATGCAAAGATGCAGAGTGAGGATGTGTTCGAGGAAAACACAGCCAAGTTCCCATTTTCTTGAGGGAGACGGGACACCTATAGTGTGTGTCTTTTATGTTCTTCGCCAGAGCAGGTGTTTCTCAAAATTATGCTAATAGAATAGCCTTCAATTTTAGTTCTCGGTGTCCTGGATATGTGGGAGAACTCCATGATGGGTAAATCAAAATTGTGAAGGTCTGTGAAAGTGGTTTAGTTCTGAATTCCTGCTTTCTCTATATGCTAGTAAGAATTGGTTTTAGAATTTTTCTTGCCTTTCAGGAAATAGCAAGTGGAAGGAGCTTGTGTACACTTGGCCTTCTCACTTACTAGCTCTGTGACCTTGGAGAGGTCACTGATGTTCCCTTAGCCTATTTCCTCATCTGTAAAATGGGTACAGCAATACTTGTTCTGCCTAATTTTCAGAGTTCCTTTTAGAAAGAGATGAGATAACTCATGTTGCTTGTAAACTATAAAACACCATGAATATAAAGGGAAATAATATTGGTAGATGCTCTTCTGTGTCTCATCATGGGGGAAAAATTGACAGAGGTGCTTATTCTGCCTGCATAGACAGTATATAGACTTGAAGCTCAAACATGAAAACCATAGTTAGTTATTTCTATTTTATCTAAGATTTTGGCATCGTGAAAAATTATCTTGTTTTCATTTGCCTTAATGTATCCCTAGTCCCGAACACCATTGTCAGAATCTATCTACTTACTGATTATATGAAAAACTGGTAAATATGAATCTTCTCTTGATCCATGGCTTAAAGAGAAGTTCCAAGGCCTGAGAACAAAACAAGAGTTGACAAAACCTTCACCTTCTAAGAAACTTCCCTGGTGGTTCAGATGGTAGAGAATCTGCCTGCAATGTAGGAGACCCAGGTTCAACCCCTGGGTTGGAAAGAACCCCTGGAGAAGGGAATGGCAACCCTCTCCAGTATTCTTGCTTGGAGAATTCCATGGACAAAGGAACCTGGCAGGCTATAGTTCTTGGCATCACAAATTCAGTGACTAACACTTTCACTTCACCTTCTAAAGTGAGGCTCCAGAGTTCCGTTGCTGTCAATGACAAAAATTTGCTGTATCTGTGCTATCTAACATGGTTGATACTAGCATGTGTGTATTGAGCACTTGAAAGTGACTAGTGAGCTTTCCATTCAGTGAAAGGAATTGAATTTTACTTTATTTTACTGTGATTAATTAAAATCTAAACGTACATAGCTACACGTGGTGAGTGGCTACTATGATGGACAGTGCAGGCTAAGACAATCTATGTTGTTATCGAGGAAGTGGCTAGAACCTAGGGAACCTCTCTCTATGCCTTCAGGTACCTCTAGGTATAAGGGAAGAGGAGAAAGGGCACTTTCTGTAGGATCATACAGTAATTAACTTTCAATATGCCGTGAACTGTTCATCTCTGCTCACAGGGGCAGAGCATACTGCTAACCCTCCTGTCCTCTCAAAGGAGTATTTTTTTTCAGAAAACAAAATATTTGTTTTGTTTCTACTCCTCTTCCCTTCAATTAGTATTCTTGTATTGCTTCTTTTCTGTGCTTAAACTTTGAAAATTTTCAAATATGTGAGAAAGTGTAAGGATAAGATTATAAAACCTCTATGTATCCCTCACTCAGTTTCTTCAGTTATCAACTCATGTTTAACTTTGTTTTGTCTCACTATCCACTCACTCCTACCTTGTCAAGAGTATTTTAATGTTATGTATTTCAATATGTACCTTTATAAGAAAAGGACTCAAAAACACAGAAGGAGTTCGGTTTTAAGGTACCACTAGAAGTTCACAGGTAGAGACTGCTATCAGACCCTGAAGAAGAGTCTGTAGGTGAGAGATGGGCTAAATGACTTGTACTAGAGAAGGTTTCACCTCCCAGCTTGCTGAGCAAAGATCCCAGGTTCACAGTATTGCAAGTATGTGCTTATTAGTGGAGCATATCATGTACCATTTTAACAGAGACTCACCCAAAAGGTGTGAGGTGACTTCAAGTGAAGGGTGAATGCTGGGCATCAGGGGCTATCAGAAAAGTTGTAAGTAGCCATTTAGAAGCAGGCATCTCCATGCCAGGCAGGCAACTGTGGATCCTGAGTGCAAATCTCTATGGGACCCACAAAAGGGCCTGACTCAAAAAAGAGTCAGTTTTAAACATTTTCAATACTCAGAGGGTATCAATGCTAAGTTAGCTAGATAATAAATGTTAAACTCAACATCAAAAAGCTAAGATCATGGCATCTGGTCCCATCACTTCCTTGCTAACAGATGAGGAAAAAGTGGAAACAGTGACAGATTTTATTTTCTTAGGCTCCAAAATCACTGTGGCTGGTGACTACAGCTGTGAAATGAAGANATCCTTCACTCTGCTGCTGAAATGGATACCGCTGCCCACCTTCCTAGCATTCTCTCCTTCGCGGATGGCTGCGACAGGTTGCCGCCCTGGATCTCCTCTCCCGTTCCCTGCAGCGTCTCCTCCTCCCCGGCCCCCACGGGCCATCAGGCCTCAGTGCTCTGTTCATCTCCTAAAGCACCGAGTGAGCTCTTCTCCTTGCAGTTCCTGGTGCCTGTTCCAGGTTGATGACACGCACATACGTACACCCTGCTCTGGCCAAATATCTGCAACTCTTTACTGGACATTTCACCTAAATATACACTCATGATCTCAGCTCAACACGTCTAAAGTGGAACACATTCGCAACTTCCACCTAGGTCCCCCTCCATGTTCAAGAGAGGAGGGACAGAGCCATGGTCTGGGGTAAGAACAAGGTCATCTCCAGCTCCAGGTGGAGCCCTTTTTACTGCCCACTCTCTCTACCAGGTGTGTCTGACCCTGACAGCCAAGCGCATGGCTCGGAAGAACTGCCTGGTGAAGAACCTGGAGGCGGTGGAGACCCTGGGCTCCACCTCCACCATCTGCTCCGACAAGACCGGTACCCTCACCCAGAACCGCATGACCGTCGCCCACCTGTGGTTCGACAAGACCATCTACGAGGCCGACANATGCTAGTAAGAATTGGTTTTAGAATTTTTCTTGCCTTTCAGGAAATAGCAAGTGGAAGGAGCTTGTGTACACTTGGCCTTCTCACTTACTAGCTCTGTGACCTTGGAGAGGTCACTGATGTTCCCTTAGCCTATTTCCTCATCTGTAAAATGGGTACAGCAATACTTGTTCTGCCTAATTTTCAGAGTTCCTTTTAGAAAGAGATGAGATAACTCATGTTGCTTGTAAACTATAAAACACCATGAATATAAAGGGAAATAATATTGGTAGATGCTCTTCTGTGTCTCATCATGGGGGAAAAATTGACAGAGGTGCTTATTCTGCCTGCGTAGACAGTATATAGACTTGAAGCTCAAACATGAAAACCATAGTTAGTTATTTCTATTTTATCTAAGATTTTGGCATCGTGAAAAATTATCTTGTTTTCATTTGCCTTAATGTATCCCTAGTCCCGAACACCATTGTCAGAATCTATCTACTTACTGATTATATGAAAAACTGGTAAATATGAATCTTCTCTTGATCCATGGCTTAAAGAGAAGTTCCAAGGCCTGAGAACAAAACAAGAGTTGACAAAACCTTCACCTTCTAAGAAACTTCCCTGGTGGTTCAGATGGTAGAGAATCTGCCTGCAATGTAGGAGACCCAGGTTCAACCCCTGGGTTGGAAAGAACCCCTGGAGAAGGGAATGGCAACCCTCTCCAGTATTCTTGCTTGGAGAATTCCATGGACAAAGGAACCTGGCAGGCTATAGTTCTTGGCATCACAAATTCAGTGACTAACACTTTCACTTCACCTTCTAAAGTGAAGCTCCAGAGTTCTGTTGCTGTCAATGACAAAAATTTGCTGTATCTGTGCTATCTAACATGGTTGATACTAGCATGTGTGTATTGAGCACTTGAAAGTGACTAGTGAGCTTTCCATTCAGTGAAAGGAATTGAATTTTACTTTATTTTACTGTGATTAATTAAAATCTAAACGTACATAGCTACACGTGGTGAGTGGCTACTATGATGGACAGTGCAGGCTAAGACAATCTATGTTGTTATCAAGGAAGTGGCTAGAACCTAGGGTAACCTCTCTCTATGCCTTCAGGTACCTCTAGGTATAAGGGAAGAGGAGAAAGGGCACTTTCTGTAGGATCATACAGTAATTAACTTTCAATATGCCGTGAACTGTTCATCTCTGCTCACAGGGGCAGAGCATACTGCTAACCCTCCTGTCCTCTCAAAGGAGTATTTTTTTTCAGAAAACAAAATATTTGTTTTGTTTCTACTCCTCTTCCCTTCAATTAGTATTCTTGTATTGCTTCTTTTCTGTGCTTAAACTTTGAAAATTTTCAAATATGTGAGAAAGTGTAAGGATAAGATTATAAAACCTCTATGTATCCCTCACTCAGTTTCTTCAGTTATCAACTCATGTTTAACTTTGTTTTGTCTCACTATCCACTCACTCCTACCTTGTCAAGAGTATTTTAATGTTATGTATTTCAATATGTACCTTTATAAGAAAAGGACTCAAAAACACAGAAGGAGTTCGGTTTTAAGGTACCACTAGAAGTTCACAGGTAGAGACTGCTATCAGACCCTGAAGAAGAGTCTGTAGGTGAGAGATGGGCTAAATGACTTGTACTAGAGAAGGTTTCACCTCCCAGCTTGCTGAGCAAAGATCCCAGGTTCACAGTATTGCAAGTATGTGCTTATTAGTGGAGCATATCATGTACCATTTTAACAGAGACTCACCCAAAAGGTGTGAGGTGACTTCAAGTGAAGGGTGAATGCTGGGCATCAGGGGCTATCAGAAAAGTTGTAAGTAGCCATTTAGAAGCAGGCATCTCCATGCCAGGCAGGCAACTGTGGATCCTGAGTGCAAATCTCTATGGGACCCACAAAAGGGCCTGACTCAAAAAAGAGTCAGTTTTAAACATTTTCAATACTCAGAGGGTATCAATGCTAAGTTAGCTAGATAATAAATGTTAAACTCAACATCAAAAAGCTAAGATCATGGCATCTGGTCCCATCACTTCCTTGCTAACAGATGAGGAAAAAGTGGAAACAGTGACAGATTTTATTTTCTTAGGCTCCAAAATCACTGTGGCTGGTGACTACAGCTGTGAAATGAAGACACTTGCTCTTTGGAAGAAAAATTTTGACAAACCTAGACAGCATATTAAAAAGCAGAGACATCATATTTCTGGCAAACGTCCATAATCAAAGCTGTGGTTTTTCCAGTCATCGTATATGGATGTGAGAGTTGGATCATAAAGAAGGCTGAGTGCTAAAGAATTGACGCTTTTGAATTGTGGTGCTGGAGAAGACTCTTGATACTTCCTTGGACAGCAAAGAGGTCAAACCAGTCAATCCTAAAGAAAATCAACCCTGAATATTCATTGGAAGTACTGATGCTGAAGCTAAAGCTCCAATACTTTGGCCACCTGATGCAATGAGCTGGCTGACTCATTGGAAAAGACTCTGCTGCTGGGAAAGATTGAGGGCAGGAGGAGAAGGGGATGATGGGGGAGAAGGGGATGACAGAGGATAAGATGGTTGGATGGCATCACCGACTCAATGGTCATGAGTTTGAGCAAACTCTGGGAGATGGTAGAGGACAGGGAAGCCTGGCAGTTCATGGATTCACAAAGAGTTGGACATGATTTAGCGACTGAACAGCAACAACATATGTTCTTAGTTCTGGGAAACCTCTTCTGTTCTATACAGCTCCTCTCTCTTAACTCCAGGCCCCAAGCTCAATCCTGGAAAACTGGGGACTTCTAGTCAGTGGAGGAAGAGGGATCAAAGCAGAAAAATAATGCAAAGCCAATCATATTTTTCTCCAACACAGATTTCTCAGCTCGAAACTGACTCAAACTGAAGGAAGGAAGAAGGTTTCAAAAGGATTTGAGATTGCATTGGACTGAACTGGACTGGAATGTTTCATACATGAGAGTAATCAGAAAAGTTATGTCATCTACCTGGGGTTTCATCCAGGATCTGAGAAAAAATTATTTGACACCATGAGTTTAACTGGAAATGGGTTAGGAAGACTAAATGTCCTCTCTTGCACCTGCTGAGTCCAGCTCACTTGGTAAACAGATTACAGTAATAAGGATAATTGTACATTATTAATGATACATTGATAATGATGGTGATGAATAGCTAACATTTATCAAATATTTGCAGCCTGCTAGGTACTCTTCTAAGCATTTTATCTGTTTTAACCCCTCAGCTGGAGATTTATATGGAGCTGATTCCTCCCTAGGAGAGGGAGCTCTGATAACTGGATTGTAAGACTTTCTGAGTCTCACTGGAAGATAAAATCACATATGCTGAAAAATCATTATCACCTAATAGTTACTGAACACACTTAACAAGCATTTCACATGCATTATTTCATTTACTACTTTAACAGCACTATGAAATAATTACTCATTTTATCCATTTTGTACATAAGTAAATTGAGGTTCAGAAGAATGAAGTCAATTTACCTTGTGACAGGTCTAAGCTGAGAATCTAGTGCTGTGAGACCTCAGTGTCTTGCTTTTCACCATTGCTCTACATCTGAAGCCAGGACTACTGCTCACCTATTTTCTCTTTTTGAAAATGAATACATCTATTATAAGGAGCAAGAAATTGTCCTGTTCAAGCAAAATTAAAAGTTGGTCAGTTTGAACGTTGTAAAACACTTTGGGTACTAATTAGTAATACAATTAGTTCCTTCCCTTGTCCCAAACAGTCAACTTTAGCATGGAAAAACAAGAATACAGAAAATGGCTCAAATGAACTGTCAGTGTGTATCTCGGCAAATATAGGAAAAACAAGAGCCAGGGCCAACTGTTCATTTCTGACCCCCTAGAGTCCTCCTGATCCTCTCAAATCTTCTTCCTCTCCACTTTATTTCATTGTTGTTCTTAAAATGAATTCCAAAACCCAAGAGAGGGATAAGGCTCTTACCAAGAAGAGAAAGAAAAAGCTATGCTGTTACGGTTCAGTGTATTCTGAACTCTTGAAATTTGGGGCCTATTTATACTTCAAGACAAACAGAGATCATGTTAACAATAGCAGATGTTGCGAGGGGAGGATAGAGTTTATTACAGGCAGACCTATGTGGGGTCAGAAGCAATAGGCTCTTCCTGGGGAGGAAGTTGGATGGGCAGCTGCAAGGCTAGAAAGGGCTCATGATTGTATTACAGTCCAGACTTGGAGCACAGTGTGTTGCCCAGATCTGTGTTGGTTACACGTGCAGCTTCGCTACCCCTCACTCAATTTTCTCGTTGGTCTCAGGCGTTACTTCCAAAACTGCCTAGGTGGCTCAGATGCAAGGAAAACCTCTAACTGTTTTGAAGGGGCTAGGAGACAACTCATATTTGCAAATATGATTGGAAGCATTTATCTTTCCTTCCCCTTCTACATCTTCTAAATATTAGCATTTAATAAAATACACATTTCTTTCATTTATTTTGAACTGCCTCCAAAGCCAGCAAATACCAGAACCTCAAATATTATGACAGGATAGGTTCTTTATTGGTTTGTTTTCTTTTCATTCTTTCTGTTTTTACTGTGTGATTCTTTTTCATTATAAATCCTTATGTTTCCAACTCAAGGAGCCTGACTAATCAGAAGGGCTTCCAGCAGAGGTAGACAAATATTCTCAGTGCAGTCCTGAGACCCTACAGATGCAGATAGCTCTGCTATTCACAGGAAATGAAGAAGGCAGGTCCATCAGAGACAGAGGATTTCCTCTTCAGATAAAGTATGTTAGCTGGTGCATATTAGTGATATAAAGCTCTGGAGGAGAGAGGCAAGATGGTCTAATGATGGGGGAAATGGCCTCCTCTTATCCTGGATGCTGTTGAAAGCAGAACCAGAGACAAAGTTCACACATAGGTTATTTATTTGGGAAATGATCCAGGAACAGAAGCAGGGGATAGAAAGAGTGAAACAAAGGAGAGAAAGCAACTCAAGATATTACAGGCGATGCTTGATCTTCAAGGACTTGTGAAGACCCTTTTGAATTGTTCTCCATTCTCCCCATGAGAAAAAGGAAAAGATCCCTGTTCATATCTCCGATTGGTCAAAACCGTAATCCTAACACTTCCTGGTTGCATATGTATGAATGCCAAGTGGTTCATCTCGTGGGCAGCATCAGAGAGGCCCAGGGCAGAAGGTAAAACACAGTCAGTTTTCTTTTGCATGGAAATGAAACTTACATCAGTGGCTGGAATAAGAGATAACTTGATGTGGTACACACGGATATGCAACACAGAATTGATTATTATAGGATGGTTATTGTTCATGCTGCTGCTGCTAAGTCGCTTCAGTCGTGTGCGACTCTGTGCGACCCCAGAGATGGAAGCCCACCAGGCTTCCCCATCCCTGGGATTCTTCAGGCAAGAACACTGGAGTGGGTTGCCATATTGTTCATAGTCAACTGAAATATATGAGATGGCGTTTGAAATTGTCCTTGACAGGGATGGGTAAGAACACTCCATTGAAAGTAGAAAGGTAGGTCTTTCTTGGGACTGCAGTAATAGATTAAAAGTGTTTGTTTTTTTTTTTCCAATTGTTTCAGTGCACATAAGAACATGAATAGATTGGGCATACATACGTTGCAGATAACCTGCCTTCAGTATATGAGAGAATAATATTGTTTCTGTGGATCTATGATTCAGAAAACAAGAGCTAGGCATGGGGAGAGCAGCAGGTGCAACAGACACAAACATCAGTTAGTTGTTTCAGTTGTCGAAGAAATACAAGTGAGGAATGTGTAGGGGAGGAAAAACGTTTACCCATCTGAGGTTCATTGGCGGGAGTCCTACAACATAGACCCACAAAAGACAGATTAACAAGAGAAAAGCAAACATAAGTTCATTAATGTGTACATTGTGCATACACATGGGATTACTTGATGAGTAACTCAAAAGAGTGGTTAGAACTTGAGCCTAGACCTTGAACATCTTAGCAAAGAACAGTAATTGCAAAGAAAAGTGACAAGACAAAAGAAAGGGACTTTGAGCTTCCAGAGGTGCTAAATTGTGGGAAGGTAAATATGTGCTTCCTTGGTGGCTCAGAGGTTAAAGCGTCTGCCTGCAATGTGGGAGACCTAGGTTCGATCCCTGGGTCAGGAAGATCCCCTGGAGAAGGAGATGGCAACCCACTCCAGTATTCTTGCCTGGGGAATCCCATGGACGGAGCGGCTTGGTGGGCTACAGTCCACAGGGTCACAAAGAGTCAGACACGACTGAGAGACTTCACTCTCACTTTCAAATATATGGAGACACTAATCGTAGATCAGGGTTACGTGGTAATGTTTGTGATGTGGACTTTTCTGGTACGATCTCTAGGCCAATAAGGGTCTAGAGTCTCAAATGACTAACTTCAGTCCTTCCTGGTAGAGAGAGGGAGGGGAGACACTGTTACAAAAAGCAGAGATCTTTTCTTGTATCTGCTATTTCTAAGTTGTCTTCAGCTCAAAATGATCAATATGCCAAACTGGGGAGAGGTGGTTTGGTGGGGAGGAAGGGGAAGGCATATACTGCTACCCTTCAAAAGTTACCTAGAACCACTGTAAAACTTAAATTTACCCACATCCTTATTTTACTTCTGTGATTATAATTAGGGGAAATTACAATGAATTCCTGTGTATTTGACTGTGGGCATTTAACATTATAAGTGTCATGCGTATCACCTAATAGGTTTAATTTTTATCTAAATTTATATTAAGATTAATAAGTTGAAATTGTATCCTTGGAAACTGACAATCTGTGTATGATGCTTCTCTCTATGTAGGCCACAAAGGATAATTTCAACTCAACAGCACCAGTGATTAAACAGTTTTTCTGCCCATTACACAAGACATGTAATTTTCTGTTATTACTGCTGATTGAATTCAGGGCCAACTCAGGCAGAACTGTGAGGTAGGCACCGATTTTCTTTGGTGTTTGCCTTCTCACTTCCCTTTTCTCTTTCAAGCATCTATCTTGGCCATATTTCCAGTTGTTACTTGGGTATTTTCACTTTAATAGAAAATTGCTGCTAGTAAAAAGCCTTTAAGGTCCAACTAGATGAATCTTTCCTGGTGGACTTTTAGATGGAAATGGGGCCTTATGAGAGACATTTTCTGGAGAAGGGCAGCTATCAATGTGCAATGGATGTTGCACGTCTATCATGTTGGATTGTGAGGAGCAAGTCTGAGACAAGGTCTCTACTTGTGTCTTCAAACTGTTCTTGAGGCCCTTGACCCTGTATCCCTCTGTGACTCCATCTATGTCGCTTCATCTCTTCATAGTCAAACTTCTTCAAGGAAAAGTGCCCTGACTGACTCTCCCTTACGTCTTATTCAGTCTCTCCCACTGCACCATGGCTGGTTTCCTCTTTACTTCACTTAAATTGCACTGGCCAGCATCAGTGATTGCAAATTACTGGGTGTTTTCTCCTTATCTATATAGTCTCTGCAGAATTTGACTGAGTCTGCTCCCTGATTCTTCAAATCATGTCCTGCTTTGGTTTCCAAGTCCACGTGCTTTCCTGGTTCTCCAACTTCTCAGTAGTAGAGTACTGAAAGGAGTCGGGGCTGGGTGGAAATGTAATGTCCAGCAGTATCCCCACTCTTGGATACACATAACTGAATTTCCTTAATTCTTGTAATGGATATTCAAGCCCCTTTCTGACCTTCCTGCTAGTCTGAGTCTTTTCAAAAGCAATGTTTGGAATTTCCACTGCCCTAGCCATTGCCTCCTTCTCATGTTCTCCATCTGAGTCCTCTTCTCCTCATTCAACCAATGTTAGTGATCTTTAAAGTTTTGCCATTAACCATCTTCTTTTCCTCTTTTTCCTCTCTTTATTTTATTAATGCCCTGGCCTTCAACTCTTAGGTCCCAAATCTTGACCCTTATTTCAGATTCACCCCTAACTTCCACATCTGCATACCCAACTATCTGTTAGACATCTCCATTCTACCTATGTTAGAATGGCTTATCTTCAGCCCTCCATCTCTTATAAGTCTCCCAAATTACTAGTCTAGTCACCCTTGCTGCTTCACCCTCTCAGCCCCTTCTTTCATGCAGTCACAATGACTTGCCAAATACATTAAGTTGATAAATTCATCCTCTTTTCCATTTTATTCCTACTGCCTTGGTGTGAGCCTTTACCTGAGCTATAGTAGTGAATTCTGTTCTCTCTCGCCCTACTCTTTGTTATTGTTGTTCAGTTGCTAAGTCATTCCCAACTCTTTGCGACCCCATGGACTATAGCCCGCCAGGCTCTTCTATCCATGGGATTCTCCAGGCAAGAATACTGGATTGCATTGCCATTTCCTTCTCCAGGGGATCTTCTTGACTCAGGGATTGAACCTGTGTCTCCTGCATTTTTCCTACTCTAAACCTCTATAATTCTGTTAATGCAGTCTACTCGGAAGACATGCTCCTTCTAAAATGCAAATCTGATCACATAAACATCAACATAAAGCTTTTAACTAGTCTTCCTTTATTTTATAAGATAAAATCTCAATTCATTAGCACAATATCTGATAGGCTTTGTGATAGGACCTCCCCTTACAAAGCCAGTCCTCCTTTTAGGCCACCACATCCCTCCACAGCACAATTAAACATTCCATGTTGCTTGAAGCCTCCGTACCTTTGGACAGTATGTTCTTCTGAATCATTCTCTTAATTTCATCAGTGAAATGAAGAGATTGTGGCTACACTTCCTTTTACAGGTATTGATTGATGGATGTGAATGTCAGGGGAAGGACAAAGAAGGGCAGAAGATGTATCACGTCTCATCCGTTCTCTACTGTCTCTCATTAGTATTAGCAGGACTGACAGAACTTTCTGAGGTAGAAATATCTTCTTGGAAATGTACTGGGAACCTTTCGAACTAGGATCATTAGAGCAGAGATTTGAATAGCTTGTGTCCCTCAGAAACAGCAGAGCATCTTCTAAACCCTTGTATTTGTGTTTATAGCCAGATAAGCTTTCGGGGAATTAAAACCAAAGGGGGACCTTTTGGTGTAATGCAGGGAGATGCCAAAGTCATCATCTAATTGATATCTGAAGACAAAAAGTTACGAACCTTTTAGTGCTTCATTCTCCAGCCAGGTTGCCACATTTTAGGTCATGGTTCACCACCAGGCTCCTCAGGAGAGAGGAGACCTAAGAATTTGGTTTCCTTATAAATTTATAGAATATGTGAATAGTTTGGGTGTTTATTGCGTATTGTATATTGCATTAGTTTGAAAGGTAGAAAATAATATTAGCGTTTTCTCCCTTCTTTCTTCTACCTTGGATTTGTATCGAATAATCTGGAGTTTTCTTGTTTGTGGTAAATTCTCATTTTAATTTTTGTGCTGGTTAGGGAACAATTCTCCATTAACTGTAGCTTTCAAATAAACAGAACCTTAAGTGTCAGAATAAAAAAATGTTATTGTAACAGATGTAGTAAAAACATAAATAAAATACTTAATTGTGTCCTCATTGTCCCTTTCAATTCAGGCAAATTACCTGGAATGCCTGTTTATAAAGCTATACAGTGAAAATAGACCAGAATGGTCATTCAGAAGGTATATAGGGATTCTTTGTTAAATATCATATAGATCCATTTTGCTAATATTTCAGGAAGAGAAATATACATTTTTAGAGAAACTTTTAACAGCATTTTCCTAAGTCCTCTCTCTGTGTTTATGTAGCACTTCAAACAAATGTTTATCGAGCACTATTATATGTGTATATACATATAGATATACATATATACATTTTTATTGCAGACATGATACATGCCATTATTGTACTTCGTCCATTTGTTTTCTGCTCTTTAATTTTAGTGCTTTGAGGGCAGGAGACCATTTTTCTTTGCATCCTCATCACCTACCACAAATTCAGGAGAATTATGGTAAATCATATTTAATTGAAGGCAACTGCAAACAAAAAATGGATTTCTGATAATTCCAAGTCCCAGAGAAAGTTTGGTACATTTCCTGTCATTTATTGAGGTCTTAGAAGATAAAATTTATGGCAATAACTTCTGTTAATTACATTGTCCAAGGTCAGGTAAATTGGATACAAGTGTTGAATTTCACCCATAAGTTTGTGGAAATTTATTTTTTTCTCTTATTAAACAAGTATGTATATAATATCTTCAATTTTGCCAAAAAGGTCAAATCTCTTACAAGAAAGATTTGCTGCCCACTGTTCTATAAGATACTTTATATAAATTTAAGGAATCATTGGTTTATAAAAATTTCTCTAATNTATTTTTTTCTCTTATTAAACAAGTATGTATATAATATCTTCAATTTTGCCAAAAAGGTCAAATCTCTTACAAGAAAGATTTGCTGCCCACTGTTCTATAAGATACTTTATATAAATTTAAGGAATCATTGGTTTATAAAAATTTCTCTAATGCGACTTTTTAACACTAGCTTGAATATTAAAATTGTGAGTTCTGCTTCTCACCTATAGCTATGTCTGACCTTCTTGCGTACCTTACTTGACTGAGCATAGGGCTTAATGCAGAATGGATTTTTAGTAAAAAGTGGTTAATTGATTTAGGTGTATGGTCAGAAATAAATGCTAGACTCTTCAGATAGACTTAACTCTCTGCTATACATTAGCTGGAAGCTGGAGAAATCTGTGAAGAACTTGAGGTGATAATTCACACAGCTTAAGAGGTGGCTCCAAATTAATATGTCAGGCCAATAGGCTGATTGTTAGTTAATTATAATTTAATATTTTCAAACTGCAGCATTATTTTAAACTGCAGTGACACCAACCATAAAAATATTTTAAAAGATCTCAAAAGTAGGTAACCACACAAAAAAGGAATTATATAGAGTGAAATTAAAATCCAGAGTTAATATCTTGGTTAGTTAGGTGTTTTAGTGAAATTTTAATTTTTCTCTTTTGGTTACTGGGAAGTCCTTCCTAATTTCACTTATTAAAAGGGTACATTTTCAGCTGCCTTGATGAGGTGGGTTGCATTATAAATCCTGCCTAAATGTAGTTGAAATAAACCAGTCAAGAATTTAACCTCTGTTTGACAAACTAATTGGCTAGGGGTTTAAAACCATCAGTTATGTAGTAAAACTGTATGCTATCAATTAGGGTGAACTGATTATGTTCTCTTGGCTTCATGTCTGAGGAATCTTGTTAGCAGTTGAACTCTCTTTGTGATTTGCTCACCTCTGAGAAAATGACTCAGCCTTTTGTATAGGCATGAGGTTTTCAATTCCCTGCAAATTTCACAGGGCTTTCAGGTAATGGGCTGCATTTTACCGAAGGGAGTGATGTCAAGTGCACATGGAAAGAATGGTTCTGGCATATTATTCTTTCCTTCAGTTCAGTTCAGTTCATTTCAGTCGCTCAGTTGTGTCTGACTCTGTGACCCCATGAATTGCAGCACGCCAGGCCTCCCTGTTCATCACCATCTCGCGGAGTTCACTCAGACTCACGTCCATCGAGTCCGTGATGCCATCCAGCCATCTTATCCTGTTGTCCCCCTCTCCTCCTGCCCCCAATCCCTCCCAGCATCAGAGTCTTTTCCAGCGAGTAAACTCTTCACCTGAGGTGGCCAAAGTACTGGAGTTTCAGCTTTAGCATCATTCCTTCCAAAGAACACCCAGGACTGACCTCCTTTAGAATGGATTAGTTGGATCTCCTTGCAGTCCAAGGGACTGTTAAGAGTCTTCTCCAACACCACAGTTCAAAAGTGAATCACAAGTGAACTCTTCATGTCTGATTTCTTCTCTGGACAACCCAGCTGAGTGGGTGGGATGTGCAGTAAGATAAGAGTCTTTCATGGACTACTGTCTTCCCCTGAAAAACTCCAGATACAATCCAGAGTCCGTGATTCAGAGGACTTAGAGAATAAGAGTTTAGAGAATTAAAATAGAGAATTAGAGAATAAGGACTTAGAGAATAAGAATATGATCCTTATTAATGACATGAAAACTGGGAATCTGGACAAGACAGAATTCAGAGAAAGAAGGAAGGATATGGGGCCTGGGAACATCCTTCAGCCAGAGAGGAGAATTGAGTTTTAGCTGTTGATGACACCCAGACGCTCCCTCCATTTATAAAAGACTTGATATTTTAAAGGACCATTCATCGTTTTTTGTTTGCATTCTAGATCTGCTTTTTCCAGAAACTTGAAACTGGACGTCTTTGTTCAGTCATCACAATTCATATTATATTTTAGGTTCTAGTTTGTACTATCTCAGAACACTCAGAGATTTTATCATTTGCTATGAAATCAGAATTAAAGCATATTTGACATTTTCTATTGTGCTTCTTATGAGTGAGTACTTGGCAATGATCAAGCTAAGGTCAAGTTATAAAACATCCCCAGCTGATATACCCTGTGCATATCTTTAAATTGAATAATTACTCAGACAACTGATTACTATTTTTGTGTGTATGTATACATAAATACCTCATGAGTACAGAAGCCCAATCTGTTCTATTCATGACTATTCCTAGGATAATGATTCTCACTGAATATTTGTTTGTTGATCTAATGAGTGTGGTTCTGATTCTTGTAACAGCATGGTGCACATTTTTATAGTTGTTGTAGATACAAAAAGAATTAAATAAGTAGCTCAGAGCTATTGCAGCTCCCCTGACCAATGTTATAATACAATTTTGGAGGCTCTTATAGTATTGAATAAAACATTTTGTTATGTTTTCAAATGTTTGATATCTGAATACTTTGTACAAAACACTTTATTGGAAAATAAGGCTATTTTTCAATTGGAGTGCTAAAATGTATTACAATAGTTGATAAAGATATTTTTAAAGAAAGTCACTCTAGAACTCTTAAAACTGTCAACCAATGATATCAAGTGTTAGTGAGAATGAGGAGCAACTGGAACTCTCATACATTGCTTGTAGGAGTACAAAATTATATGGATACTCTGAAAATAGCTTGGAAGTTTCTTATAAAATTATATATATATGTACTTAACATGTGTGTGTGTGCATGCTTGGTCACTTCAGTCATGCCCAACTCTTTGCTAAGGACTGTAGCATGCCAGTCTCCTCTGTTCGTGGGATTCTCCAGGCAAGAATACTAGAGTGGGTTTCTATGCCCTCCTCCAAGGGATCCTTCTGGCCCAGGGATCAAACCCACATCTCCTGTGTCTTCTGCATTGGCAGGCAGGTTCTTTACCAGTAGCACCACCTGGGAAGCCCATATACTGAAAATGTGCTCCAGAAATCATGTTTATGGTTATTTACTCTAGAGAAATGAAAACTCTATGTTTTCTCTAAAACATATGTTTTATGTTCACTCTAAAACTTGGAGATATTGTTACCAAATGCAAGTTCCTGTGCCCAACACACAGTGAGGTCAAACAAACTGAAATGTCAGAGTTTGGATCAGAGAAAGGTTTATTGCAGGGAGTAGAGAAGGGGTAGAAGAATGAGTAGCTCATATGGAAAAAGCCCAAACTCCTCAAATGGTTTCAGCAAAGCATTTTTAAAGGTAGGGTGAGGAAGGGGCATGGCTGTGTGCTGTGCTTAGTAGCTCAGTCATGTCTGGCTTTTTGAGATCCTATGGATTGTAGCCCGCCAGGCTCCCCTGTCCATGGGATTCTCCAGGCAAGAATACTGGAGTGGGTTGCCATTCCTTCACGGGGTCTTCCCAACCCAGGGATTGAACTCAGGACTCCTGCATTGCAGGTGGATTCTTTACAGTCAGAGCCATCAGGGAAGCCCGGGGCATGGTTAATTGTTATAAACTTCTTAGGACTGGATCACTTGTTTTAGCAGCTGTCCACATAGGTCAATTAACAATGTTCCTGTAAATCTCCAATACATCAACTATTCTCTGTTCTGCAACCTTTTATCTTTATATGAATGGACTCTCTAGGTCAGAACCTTCAGAGTGGGCTATCCTGTGTATTTTAGGCCCTGGGCAACATTCTTTTACAGAAGAAGCAGAGTCAGCATGACTAAGCACAGGCAGTAGAATAGATCTAAGATGGAGTCTCGCAGTCAAAATTCTACAAGCCAGGCTTCAGCAATATGTGAACCATGAACTCCCTGATGTTCAAGCTGGTTTTAGAAAAGGCAGAGGAACCAGAGATCAAATTGCCAACATCCGCTGGATCATGGAAAAAGCAAGAGAATTCCAGAAAAACATCTATTTCTGCTTTTTTGACTATGCCAAAGCCTTCGCCTGTGTGGATCACAATAAACTGTGGAAAATTCTGAGAGAGATGGGAATACCAGACCACCTAACCTGCCTCTTGAGAAATCTGTATGCAGGTCAGAAAGCAACAGTTAGAACTGGACATGGAACAACAGACTGGTTCCAAATAGGAAAAGGAGTACGTCAAGGCTGTATATTGTCACCCTGCTTATTGAACTTCTATGCAGAGTACATCATGAGAAACGCTGGACTGGAAGAAACACAAGCTGGAATCAAGATTTCCGGGAGAAATATCAATAATCTCAGATATGCAGATGGCACCACACTTATGGCAGAAAGTGAAGAGGAGCTTAAAAGCCTCTTGANAGTGAGGGCGGGCCTTACTGCCTGGGCAGCCTTGTGGACCATCTTCATCTGGCCCCTGTACAGCTGCACGTTCAGGAAGACGCAGTTCAGGAACCGCAGCAGTGCCCAGCTAAACAGCCTGCAGAGCAGAGCCCAGTCTGAGGTATGGGCCCCCCAGAGGGCTGCCCAGAACTCCTCTAAAGCAGGCACTACTACTGTCCTCATCTTACAGAAGAGGAAAGTGAGGTTCAGAGTGGCTGTAGAAGCTGCTGGGTAGGAGAGAAAGCTAGGAAGTGGGGGTGCTGGGACTGGAAGGTGGGCCTGACAGCAGAGCCCACACCTGCAAGGTGCTGATACTCCCCTAGGAAGATGTCATGGGCTAGCTGCCTCAGAGCACGTCTGTGCCCCCATGATCTCTAAAAGAGATCAGAGAACCAAGACGCTCTCTAGGCATAACCAGTCTTGTCTTTGCAAACTGCTGGGGCAAGCGGACTAAAAGGGGTTAGTGATACAAGAAGGAAAGCGGACAATGAAGGGGCAAAATCTCTGGGGAGGGGATGTCCAGAGCCTGATGAGAGGACTGGCTTTAAGTGGGGACAGAAGCATAGATGCAGGTAGCATGGCGATATGGAGGAAATGTGACATGTCCTCATCAGATGGCTCCTGTATCTCCATGAAGCGTGATCAGGACACAACGCGTGAGTCAGAGAAGCAGCAATCCAGATCAGAGCCTTGGAGGGCACGCGGTGCTCCTCTGAGAATCACACTTAGAAAGGAAGCAGGCCTACCCACTGTGCGCCTCCCCAGTGACATTCGGCTGCTTCGATGCAGAGAAGGCAGGTGGCTGGGTTCAAACACAACTGGGCTGTGCCCAGGGCCTCCCTCCCAAGGACACTTCTGCCACCAGGGGCCCTGGGATCTAAGCTAGGCCTGGAAGGCAGGAAAGACAGGAGGCGGGCTGATGGCTGGTGTAAGGTGCTCAGGTCAAGGGACTGGAAGTCGTGACAAAACCAAAGAATGGTCACATGGAAGGCTGGTCATAGGTCACCACCAACCTCTACTTCCTCTTCCTGGTCACTTGAACTTTCAGCACTTTCAGGACAGCTGAGCCTCTCATGTGCTGCCCTGTACCCTTTCCCCCAGGGACTCACTCCTCCCTGGCTTTAAGTACCGTCTATGTGCTAAAGATCTGCAAATACACATTCCTGGTCTCAACCTGTTTTTTGCGCTCCAGACTCATATTAATATATAAGCAGCTGCCTCAGTTGTCTCCACCAGTATGTCAGGTGTCAGAAGACTTCTATGTCCAAAACACCTTTTGTGGGCCAAACTCACTCCCCTACAAGCCTGCCTCTTCCCCTCCAACCACACTGCCAGGCGCTCAGCCAGACACCCAGCTCACCTGCAGCCCCCTTCCCTCCACTGGCCCCATTCCAACCCTCCTGTACATCAGTAAGTCCTGTTAATTTCACTTTGGTTTCTCAATCCATTTTCCCAAGTTCTACTGCCATCCCCACCCCCCATCATCTCACCTGAACTAACAAACCAGCCTCCCCAGAGGACCTGTTCTCTATTCTTGACTTCAATTAACCTTGTTGTCATCCTCTAAAACCTTTCCATTGGTTTTCATTGCACTTGGAAATCAAATTCAAACATCTTGTATACCACTCTACATAACTGTTCCCTTCTACTTCTCGATTTTGTTTCCAACAACTCCCTCCCTCACTTGCCATCTTCCAACCACATCAGCTTCTTGAGCAAACCTGGCCTTTTCCTGCAGCCACAGCTCATGCTCTTCCCTCTGGGAGAACTGCTCCCTGACATCCTCACTTCCCCAAGGCTGGCTCAATTCCCCCTTCTGTCCCTGGCTTACAGGTCTCTTCCCCGCCTTCAGGTTTTCTCATTCCAGCCCTTGTTCTGTCCTTGCAAGCATGTGCCACCTCCACTTCCCCAGAGGCTTGCTCTGCATCTAAGAGGAGCTGCACCCTGTGCAGGACACATGTGGGAGGAAGCAGGTGGTGAGAGTGGCAGGTGTATGTGAGTGAGTGGGCAGGCCTACAAGATGGGGGACCACCCGTCTCCTCTCTCCACAGGAGCCTAACCTGAGGAAAGCTGGAGGGACAGAGGAGGTACTGAAGTCCAGGTTACAACCAGGGGTTCCTGAGATGATCGCTCTAAGCCCCTACCCTCTCAGGACAGATACACACAGGCCAGCAGTGGTGAGAACCTGGACTGGAATCTGGGAGCTGGCTCAGATCAAAGCCCCTCTCCCTTCCCCAACTGGTTGTCTGAAGCGGCAGCTCTTTTCAAAATTCTTAAGTGTCCAGATCAGGGCTCCCCCAAGCTGTCTGGCAAATACACCACCCAGCTCCCCCAGGAGGGGAGTCTAGTCTTTCCCCAAGCCCAGCCAATGCTCTCTCCCCAAGGGCAGAGACCCCAGTCCAGGGCGCCCTTCGGCAGAGTTACCTGAGCAGGAAGGGGCGGGGCGGGGCCTGGATGTGGCCCAAGATGCGCTGTATCTCTTTCCTCACATGGCTGGGCATCTGGCCTTCCCCAGCCCCTCCCGGGGCCCTCCCTGAGATGACATTCTGCACCCTGAGGTGGGGGGGAGAGGCGGTGGTTGTGGTGTAAGGCTGAAGCAGGCCTAAGGTCACTTCCCTCAGCCCTGTAGTCCTCAGGGCACAGCCTCCAGCCTTAACCCTCCATCTTTAAAAAAGGGTCCCTGACCAAGCTAACACTCTTGAAACCAGTCCTTTCAACCAGCTCTGCCTAGAGCCTTTGTCATCCCTTTAAGGATCCCAGAAGTACCAACCAGATCCCAATCCCTGTCTCCTCACCCAGCACTTTCCATGATCTTCTCTGAGGCATCCTGGCAGGGTGGTATGTGTTGCTCCAGTGACCACAAGAAATAGCAGAGCCTCCGAACCAGCCAGCCCCGAAACCTGGGCACAGCCCCCAGAGCAGGGGCAGATGTCTCAGAGGGCACCCCCCCCAAAACTAGGGCCCACAGAGGGTGTTCCATCAGGAAGGGATCACATCCTAGTCCCGCGGACTGGGAACACCTGAGCTTGGCTTATCATGGAGCAGGAAGAGGAAGCACCTGCCCACCTGTGGCCCATTCCTATCCCCTCTCCCCAGGGAACAGGGTACAGGTTCGGAGCTTGAAAGCTCACAAAAGGAGCTGCAGGAAAACTCCAAGCCTGCCTGTCCCCACCCATGGGTTTGGAACAGAGGGCACAGTCCATTCTTGTCCCATCAAAAGAAGAAAATGATACCACAAAGCAGGGCCCCAGCAGCCCTGTACCCAAGGGCCCTGCCCACCACCTGGCCCCACCCCCAGCTCTGACTACCTGGTGTTTTCCTCTTTCACCAGGATCACATTGCAGAAGCCGAGGTCCATTATGCTTCTGTGGAAGAGGGACTCCTGCCGGAAAGGGGCAGAGAGCATGTCCTCGAGGGGAGCCTTTGCAAACTGGCATAGGAAAGCTCCTGCTCTGTCTTCTGCAGTCTTTCCCTGATGGGCTATACAGTCCACTGAGAGATGGATTATAGCACTGCAGTTCCCAAAAGATGTCTGACCTCAGATCCTGAAGTTCACTTAGGAGAGAGGGCTCCATGGTCAAAAGGAAAGGACTGCATCCTCTATAGAATCACCCTCTTGGAGAGTAGCATATCATCTTTGAGAAGTTCTCTTACCAACAGCAGGGAACAAGTACCCTAGATCTCCACAAGAACCCTGAGTCCCACCAGCACCAGCACGGACCTACAGAGGCCCTAAGCATGTGCCGAGTGCTTGCTGACTCTGAGTGGACAGTGTCTCCAGGCCCTCCACTCTGAGTGCAGGCCATGCTCAGACCCCAGCCCACTGGCCTCTCAGATCCCTCTGTACCTCCCCACCCAACTCTCCCAGGCCTGGGAGCCAGGAGCCAGGCCCAAACCAACAACCAACAAACACTAGCGCACCCATTCCCCTGAAAGACAATGGGCGTGGGGAAGGGCTGGGCTTGGAAGACGTAAAGGAAACTGTTTCCCAGGGCTGCAGCAGCTGTGGCTCCCGGAACCAAGCTTCCGAAGGTAGGGCCTGGCTTGACCGTCACTCACCCAGCTCTTAGGGGTACAGGTCTGGCAGCAGCGACCCACAAAGGGGCGGTATTTTCCCAAGAATGGGGTGACAGCCTCCAGCTTCATCCCAAAGCCTGAGGACCACAGGCTGGTCTGGAAAAGGGCCACAGGGAGAGATGAGAGGACTCGCAGTCCTTGACAGAGGGAGGTGGGCTCCAGGAGTGGGGCACAGGACGGCAGGCAGGAGGGTAGAGGGTGTTCTGGGAATGGGAACGCTACCTCCTGACCATCCTGGCTGCTTTTCTGCTGGGTTTGGAGTCTGGCTTCCGCCATGGTGTTCATGGGGGTCTACAGCATCTGGGACCCAGCCACCTCTGTGCCCCTCCTCTCTCCAGAAGAACCTGACCTGAGAAGAGCAAACAGGATGGAGGAGGTACTGGAATCTGGGCCACAACCAGAGGTTACTGGAGTGACCCCCACACCCCTACCCCCAAACAGACAGACAACATGCAAGCCAGCAGTCGTTTGATCCAAGGCTGGAATCTGGGGGTTGCCTCAGATCAAAGCCTTTCCCCTCAATACCCAACCGATCCCACCAAGGAGCCAACTATCCTCAAAAGATCTCACAGTGTCCAGATCAGGGCTCCCTCAGGCTAGCACTCAGAAGATGGGTTGTCTAAACACTGATATCCACTCTGCCTTCTCACAGCACAGATGGGGCTGTATTAGAGACTGACACTTTCTGTGCACCAGGAAGGAACAAGGCTGGACTGGCAGGAAGGAGGCATGAGGCTGCCAAATAGGAACAGGACCACTGTCCCGAGGCCACCAGGGCCTGCTCAGCACCAGAAGACAGCCCTTTTCCTCTCAATCATTACAAGAATGAGGGCCGAGGGTACTGGATGGGTGACCTCGTGACCCGTTTTCTGGGTCAGATCTCAAAGAAATGCCACACAGACCTGTCCCCAGTGAATGGTCTTCTGGTTGGGGATAAGACACTTTTCCACAACTGGTATCCTCTCACACAGCACTCTCTACAGAAGATCTCTCAGCCTCCTCCTTTCTACCACAGTATAATATCCATCTTCCATAAGACAGCACCGAACCCCTCCTAGTCCAGAAACTGGGCCCTAAAAACCCTTCTCCCCTGATCTCTCTCCATGTCCCCAATGGATAGGCTGATCCAATTATTGGTATCATCTCTACCCTCACTACACAGTTCCTACTCCTACCTGGGAATGCCTTCTTCCTTCCCATCACCTCCCCAAATTCTAAGTCCACAGCTCTAAGTCCATCATGCTTCTGCATCACCTTCTAGGTTTTTCCTCCCTTCTTTGGTTCCCCCAGCCTAAGCCTACCAGGCAAGAAGCCTCCTCCAGGGTTAGTCCACATCGTCTGAAAGTATCTTGAGGGCAAGAGCTACAATGCACTCATCTTCATATGCCCAGCCTTCTGCCCTGTCCAGATGAGGGACCCAGGAGATGCTAGTTAACTGATTGTAACTTCATCTCCCAGAATTCCTCTGCATCTCTCCTCTTCTCCTCAGTTAGCAGTTTAGAACCACAAGACCAAGCGGTACCAGGATCACAATTCCCCACTGAACAGCTCTGGTAGATTCATCTGGAATACCTCCTCCTTTGATAATGTTCTCCCAGCCCAATTCACTGACACTTGGCACAGGAAGTCCCCAAGAACCGGCTCCAGTCTGGAGTCCTGCCTGCTTGCCAAGGAGGGTGTCTGCTACCCAGCTTCAGAACACCCCCACTCCCCAATCTAACCCCCTTAGATCTCAGCTAATGCTATAGGGACAGAGAAAGGGAAGGATATGTTAAGACAAGGCAAGGGATAACTCCCAGTCACCAACCAAGTCAGCTACTCAGCTTACACAATCCAGGGCTCAGTTCTGGGAATAGATCTTTCTAGCACCCCAGCCCCCCAAATGGGGACTTCTCTGTCAGTCTGCAACTCCTGCCTGGACACCCCTCCCCGCAGGACCCCAACAGCAGAAGCAGCAAACTGGCTACTAGAGGGCCAAATGCAGTTCACAGATGTACTTTCTTTGGCCCTGCAATCTTCTACAACTTGACAGATTAACCTCAACATTTAAATCCAGAGAGCTTGTCAATCATAAATCAATTAAAAATAATTAAACACTTTTTAAAAGCCAGAGAGCTTGCTACTTTGAAACAACAGCAACAAAACAAAGGGGGGAAAAAAAAACAAACCGTGTCTCCAGCGGCTATTAAAAAAAAACAAACCACAAACCCGGCGTCTCTGGCACGCACCCCACAGGGCCTCGGCTGGCCAGAGCGTAGCGCCACTATCCCATGCCCCTCGCCCGGCCGCACGCGCCCTCCCGTCCACCACCACCTCAGTCACACCTGATGCCCGGCCCCTGTGCGCATCTGAGTTCGCATCCCTGATCAAAAAAGATCGCATCCAAACCCCTTCCCGTCTGGTATGCCTGTTCCCTACAAAGAACCACAGGCTGAACATGACCTCTTCACCCTGCAGCCCGCACCTGGAGTTGGGGGAGAGGGGACTCAACTCAGCCCCTCACAGACCCACAGCGAGCGTCCCCCGAGCTGCCATTAGACAGAAAGAAGGGGTCCTGCCACACTGGCTCTGCGGCCAGGGTGACGAGAAGCCGAGGACCGCACTTAGCTAGACTCTCTGAGGGGCTGCCCTTCAAACCAAGGACCCCGCAGTGGGCCCACAGGGCCGGCCCCCCGTCCAACGCTCACCAATCCCTAGAAAGGCCTCCTGGGTTGGCACCCAAAGCGGGAAGGCCCCTGAGCGGCCCTGAGCCTGGCCCGAACCAGCCCAGCCCCGGAGCAACTCCCTCTAATCCTACCTCACACCCGGAGCCGACTCCCGCCAAAGCAGCAGCCGGAAGTGCACGCCGACAGCCTCTACGCGCCGTCTGGAAGGCATCTCTGAGAGCCAATTGGAAAGCGAGCAGGGCCCGAAGCCCCGCCCCTGGCGCCCTGCCGCGACGCACGCTGCGTGGCCTCGTGGTCCTGAGTGTGGGCGGGCGGGGCTGCTTGTGTGGGTGGGGTGAGGGGGTAGTCTGGTTGTGGAGTGTTAAGTCTGGTCACGTGTTGCTCACTTTCCCAGGCAGGCTCCGCAGGTGCACGAGATGTCCGTGAGACCCAGAGTCCCTGAAGAATGGGGATGTGTGGGCTGCCAAGTTCTAATGAAAGCGGTTCCCAGGGTTCGTGAGTGCGTGGTGAGTCGTGTGCGACTCTTTGAGAGCCCATGGACTGAGGGTCCTCTGTCCATAGGATTATCCCAGCAAGAATACTGGAGCGGATTGCCTTTTCTTACTCCAAGGGATCTTCCGAACCCAGGGATCGAACCCGCGTTTCCTGCTGCTCCAGCATTGACAGGCAGGTTATTACTGGGCCACCTGGGAAGCCCTTCCCAAGGTACACATGCTGCCAAATTGACGTGAAGGCTCTAGCAAAATCCCAAATTAGGGACACTTGGAAAAGAAACCCCCAGAAGTCAGTTTGGATCATGAAAAACAAGGCAGGCCTCCTTGGTGTCTTTTACTTTGTTGATTAGAATGCTAGACCACAATTAGGAATATACTGCAGTCACCAGATGCGTGAGTTTCAGCTAGCCCTGTGACTAGTGTGCTTATTGGTGTGGTTGTTTGGTAAATATCCAACTCCTATCTCCATCCTAACATCCCTTTGTTCTGGGAACACCATCTGTCTATGCAGTTGAATTTCACAGTTGTCAGTAGGCCCCCATCATTCCTTCTTAGAGAAATTTAATGCTCAGAAGTAGCCCAAAACAGGTATTTCACACCCAAAAGTTGCATGGAATATGATGGTAGAGACCAGGTCTGTCATCTAGCAGTTTCTCTCCTTGGTCATTTTGCTTCTTTGGAAGAAGTGTTTTTTGTTCACGTTGTTTGCTGCAATTTGGACATTTTAAAAGAAGCATACTTCTCAGGCCTGGATTTTAGCTGGGATACCGAGAATTCAGTGTACTCATCAAGCAGTGCACAGAAAACATGGAACTCCCGAGTCATGAGACCTGTGGGCCGGCTGCTGTGCAGGCTGACTGGGACCTTGGGAGAAACAGAGAAATTGTTTGGGTCTTCTTGGCCCCACCCAGCCTGAACTGGACTTCAGGAGCCCCACCCCAGGCTCAGGCCAGATAGCGTGTAACTGAGCCTCTGAACCCAGAAGGATGAAGAGCCTCCCTGTGGTTGGGAGCCAGTGTCCCCTGAATTAGACGGGCTTTCCTGCTGCACGTCATCTGGAGAAGAGGACTTGGGCTTTCATCGTCCGGGCAGGAGGGCTCTCGGCCCTCTCTGTGGGGTCACCGGGTGTGTCTTCTCTGTTGTCAGACTTGGTGAGCAACGGAGGGCGTGGTGCTGAGGAACTTTCCAGGCCCACTACTCATCTCTTGGAGATTTCCTCCCTAGCAGTTACTTATCAAAGGATTGAGTGTCTGCTCATTGCTGGGAGAGCGCAAAGTCAAAGAGAACACAACGCCTCAAGTAGCCAGCTCATGCTCTTGGGAGGGGTGGCCCAATATATGACTGTTAGTTCTCCCTAAATTAATAACTCCACTGTAATCGCAGTGAAAATTCCAGCTGTGTAAACTTGCTCTGAAATCTGTGAGGAGAGATCAAAGGTCTCTAGATGTCTAAGTACTTAAACAGGGGTGGGCAGGAAACTGCCTTACACAGGTATTCAGACGTACGACAGTGACATCATTTTAAAAACAAACGAAAAACCAATATGGTGTCAGTTAAAGAATGGACAATTCCCTGGAACACCATGGAGAGCTCAGAGTTGGATCCCTGGTTATAGGGGAGCTTTGTATGTGATAAGAGGTGCACCACAAGCCATTGGAGAAAGAGTTGTTCTTATTGGGAAAACTCTGACTCACTTTATAGAGAAAAATGATGTTATCCCGTACAAGATGGTGGATTAAAGAATCAACGTGAACAGACAAATTTTAGCATTGATAGAAAATACATGAAGGGAACATCTTTGAGACCCAAAGGGAAGAAAGGATTTCTTAGACAAAACTTCAAAGCACAATCCATAAAGAAAAATAAGGGGAGAAATTTATTGTGTCACAATTAAAAATACCTGTTCCAAATGATATGTTACACAATGAGAGAAGATACGTGCTAAGTCTAAAACAACAACAAATCCTTTGTCCATTTATTTTTCCTGTTAATTTGGAGGAGGCTCAATATTCAAGGAACTCCTGCAAATTAACAAGAAAAATAAATGGACAAAGGATTTGTCGTTTTAGTTTCTAAGTGGAGTCCTACTCTTTTTGATCCCCTGGACTGTATAGCCCACAGGGCTCCTCTGTCTATGGGATTTTCCAGGCAAGAATACTGGAGTGGGTTGCCATACCCTTCTCCAGGGGATCTTCCTGACCTAGGGATCAAAACTGGGCCTCTTGCGCTGCAGGCAGATTCTTTATCATCTCAGCCACCAGAGAAGGTTCTTCCTTGATGGCCCAGTGGTTAAGAATCTGCCTACTAATGCAGGGGACACGGGTTTGATCCCTGATCCAGGAACTNTGCTTTTTAACTGTGGTGTTGGAGAAGACTCTTGAGAGTCTCTTGGACTGCAAGGAGATCCAACCAGTCCATTCTGAAGGAGATCAATCCTGGGATTTCTTTGGAAGGAATGATGCTAAAGCTGGTACTTTGGCTACCTCATGAGAAGAGTTGACTCATTAGAAAAGACTCTGACGCTGGGAGGGATTGGGATCAGGAGGAGAAGGGGATGACAGAGGATGAGATGGCTGGATGGCATCACGGACTCAATGGACGTGAGTCTGAGTGAACTCCGAGAGATGGTAATGGACAGGGAGGCCTGGCGTGCTGCAATTCATGGCGTCACAAAGAGTCGAACACGACTGAGCGCCTGAACTGAACTGAACTGAACTGAAGATGGAGTCAGATGTGTTCTTTCCTATTAAAAAATGTTCAGAACAGCTTATTGGTGATAGAAGCTGGAAACAACACAGTATCCTTTATGAGGGGCCTGGATGTATAAGCTGTGGTATATCCGTGCAGTACAATACTGTTGTTCAGTCCTTAAGGTCCTTCCGACTCTTTGTCAGGCTCCTCTGTCTATGAAACTTTCCAGGCAAGAATATTGGAGTGGGTCTCCATTTCCTACTCCAGGGGATCTTCCTGACCCAAGTCTCTTCCCGCATCTCTCGCGTTCCTGCATTGGCTGGCAGATTCTTTACCACTGGTGCCACCTGGGAAGTAGACTACTACTCAGATAAAAAGCCTCGAACTGTTGGTACATATTCAATCGATACAGGCAAGATGGATGATTCTCAAAGACATGTGGAGTGAAAGAAGTCAGTACGGAAAGGCTACTTTCTCTATGATTACAACTATGTGATATTTTGGAAAGGGAAAAACTGTAAAGACAATGAAAAAGTCAGTGATTGCCAGAGGTCTGGGTGTGGTGAAAATAATATTATAATGTGGTAGCACAGGGAATTTTAGAGCATCATTGAGTTGCTTTGTATTCTAATTGTGAAGGGAGCTATGCAGATCCATACATTGTTGAATTCCATAGACTCCTACACCAAAAGAAAAAGAATTGCTGTATGATAATTTTAAAAAGAACATAATGAAACTCTCAGTCAATAATATTTAAGCAATTGTGTAAGCAACCAACAGAGGTTTACTTACAATCAAGTAGTATCTTCTTACTTACATACAAGTGATATCTTCACAGGCACATCTCAACTAGAGACCCTGGGTTTGAATGCCATGATCTAGTTGTCTGAATGATGGAAAGGCAGAAGAGTCCACAATAGTATATTTTTTGCAAAAGAAATAAAGTAGTATTACCAAAAAGGAAACTCTCCTATACTTATTCAAAAAGCAGAGTTGTGAGATCTTGTTTGAAGCCATCACTTTATTGTCCAGTTATGTAGATTTTTCCCTGTGGTGCTTATTCTGGCATTAATTAATATAACAGAACCTAAAAGAAAGATTAGAAATGTGTTATGTTAGAAATAGCCTTGCTTTAAGGGACATGCATATTGATATGCCAGGAAAACTTAGACAGTTTTCTCATCACTGAGTTTTTTTTTTTTTCACCCAGTCTGGAGTCCAATGGAAACCACATATTTATTAAATGATTGATGTTTGTGCTCCTCAGGAACCATGGGAATTACCATTGGAGATCAGATCATTAGTCTGCCTAGTCTGACATCTTGCTTCTGGCTTAGGTAATTATCTGATGTTTTTGAGGTACATTTAAATCCTTCTTATAAAGCACTTGACCATTGTTTCACATTGTGTTGATTCTCACTGTTGAGATGTGGATGAGAAACTTGCACTGAAGTTTCTTTTAGTACAGTTAAGTTCATTTTCAAAATAAATTTTTATTTGGCTATTTTGATGGTGCTGGTTAGATCCCAAATGATAAGAAATGCTGTGATATACTTGCTCCAATTCTCAAAGATTTTAGTTTTCTATTCCACTCAAAAAGCCTCTTGAAGAAAGTGAAAGATGAGAGTGAAAAAGTTGGCTTAAAGCTCGACATTCAGAAAATGAAGATCATAGCATCTGGTCCCATCACTTCATGGCAAATAGATGGGGAAACAGTGGAAACAGTGGCAGACTTTATTTTTGGGGGCTCCAGAATCACTGCAGATAATTTCATGTGGCCATGAAATTAAAAGACGCTTACTCCTGGGAAAGAAAATTATGACCAACCTAGATAGCATATTCGAAAGCAGAGATATTACTTTGCCAANAGGGGCAGGGGACTTGATGGCGATTTGTCTAGGGGGGTCATAGGCACTGGAGGTGAGGGGGAGGGAGACAGGGGTGAGGGGGCAGAGAAGCTGAGCAAGCATCTTTGAACCCTTCATTCCCTGGGAAGTCAGGTCACAGGGATTATGGGAGAAGGGAGGGTGCCAGGGTGCCAGACTCTGCCCCTAATCAACTTTTTTTTCTTTCTTAATCCTAAAGCCAGGTGTAATCTAGAAAACACCTCTCCCCAGCCCACAGCAACTGGGTAGGGTCAGACAGTGGCTTCTCCAGTGGAAATACTCTGCTCTTTTTAATATTTTGGCCACAACGCGAGGCATGTGGGTGGGGGATCTTAGTTCTCCAACCAAGGATGGAATCTGCACCACCTGCACTGGAAGTGCAGCCTTAACCACTGGACCACCAGGGAAGCCCCTGCCCTGGTCTTAATATGCATCCCTTGAAGCCCTGTTGTTTTTTCATCCTAACTACTCAGGAGATCCTGAGCTATATTACCCTATTACAGGAGCTCAGAAATCCTTTCTGTTGTCTAATCTGCATCTCAGATGCTGCCACTGCTCACCAGGTGCCCACCCCCAACCCTCCATCCCACCCTTCCTTCCCCAGGGCACGGCTAGGGCTCACCTGGAATAAAGGCACTGCTCGCCATGGTGATAGGGGAGGGGGGGCTTCCTGCTGCAGGACAGGGCCGGGTCTGTGCGAGGACTCTGGGGCTCCTTCTTGATCCTGGTGGTGGGGCTGTGGAAAGCTACTGTGGGGGTTGGGGGGAGGTAGAGCAAGGCCAGAGAATGTCACAGGAGAGGCAGGAAGAGCTTCTGATGCCTTCTGACATCTGCTCGTTAACCATCAGTTGGATGCTGGTATAGCCTCATCCCCCTTCTCTGGGTCACAATTGTCATAAGAATCATAGACCCTTCTAAGAACAGTCTAGCTATTTATATTATGTCTAGTTTTATACTTTTGGCTCATGTCCAGTATGAACCAAAGAAACTCTAAAGTTCAACATTTAGGGCAACCCCAACCCACCCCCACCCTGCCCAAAACACCTTTGTAGGAGCAAGCACATCCAACCAAAGGCCTGTAGTTTTCCTGACCGTCCTGGAAAATTCCAAGGGAGAGAAATGTTTTCTTATTTGGGGCTATAAAGCATCTTTCTTTTTCTGGTTAAGGTTGGATATTAGCCCACTTGCATGTCAGCTGACTAGCATCATACACACACTCCTAATTATCCGTGAAGAACACTGGCCTTTACTGTGGCCCCTGCTGGATCCGCCAACTCCAGCCACCAGGCCGAGCAGCAAAGCATTGGTTTCAAGACTGCAAGTGTGAGTCAAAAACCCACAATCGACTNTCATACACACACTCCTAATTATCCGTGAAGAACACTGGCCTTTACTGTGGCCCCTGCTGGATCCGCCAACTCCAGCCACCAGGCCGAGCAGCAAAGCATTGGTTTCAAGACTGCAAGTGTGAGTCAAAAACCCACAATCGACTGCTCTGTTGTCAATTATTTGTGCTCTGCTTCATTTCATTGGTCAAGCTGGTTGAAAGCTAAGTATCAGACATTAAAGCAGGGTTTCTCAGCAGTAGCACCAGTGACATTTGGGCCACATAATTCTTTGTCATGAGGGCTGTCCTGAGCATCGCAGGATGTTAGCAGCCTCCCTGGTTCTATCCATTAGATGCCAATAGCACTCCACCCTCAGCTGTTAACAAATGTCAACAGACATTGGTCTCCTGAGGTGCCAAGTTATCCCTAGTTGTCCACAAGTAACTTAGAATGGTAGAACTGGCCCCCACTGCACTGGTCCAAGCCCCTCGTCTCAGAAATAAGGAAAGGATCAGAGAGGTGAAGCGTCTGCTCCAAGGTCACACAGCTAGAATGGGCAAGCCCCGACGTGCACCAAAGTTTTCACCTCTTAGTTACTGCTGGGCCTTTTGAGTCCAAACCCAAGAATGGGGAGCTCTGCCCTTCACCCTTTTTTCAGAGGACAGAACAAGTTGATCTTTTGTGATCCTCTATNCATTCCAAGATGTCTGGCTCTAGGTGAGTGATCTCATCATTGTGATTATCTGGGTCGTGAAGATGTTTTTTGTACAGTTCTTCTGTGTATTCTTGCCACCTCTTAATCATTGTGAAAATTAAGTGTTAATGCTTGTAAAGCAGTTAAGGTGGTGTGGGTTATACTGTAAGCACTCACTGCATGTAGGCTGCCATTGTTATTGTTGTAAATGTTTTCAACACAAAGGAAGGGATGGGTGTACACTGTCATTAAGTGCCTTAAATGAAGCTGCACATAAGTCTGCTGAAGGCATCACACACTGAGCCGCTCTGAAGCCAGGTTGGCTGGATGGGAGTCCTGTCTCTATCATGTGTTTGTTCAGCAAATTTCTGGACTTTTCTTTAGTCTCCACATGTTTAGATGAAGATGAAAATAGTATAGACCTTTTAGGTTTATTATTATGATTAGACTTGCTACAATCCTTGTAAAACCATTCCCTACAGTCTTGGGCATATGGTCAAGGCTTCAACCTATAGAATAATTTAGAAGTTATTCTATAGGAACCTCTCCTTATGCACTTATATATGTGATGTGGGATAAGTAAGCTATGGACTTTCTGGGTTTCTTAGCTCTAATTATTCTTAGTAAAAGGTAATAAGTATGTGGTTAATATTGAGGCATAGAGTGGCTATAGAAAGTGGGTGTGTTTGATGTGTGTATAATGCTTTGAAAGAGAGGGTAATTGACTCAGTTCTGTTATAAAGATGATGAGTTTGGGGTCTATTAGCACATGAATCAGTCTCTCTCTCCCTTTTTGTTTCTCATGTTCTCTTTGTACGTGACCTTATCCAAGGGTCATATGTGTTATGAGATGAAGATCAAGAACTGAACCCTGAAGAACATCTTCACTTAAAGTGTTGGATAAAGGACCCTCCCCCCGCCACCCCCATAAGCAGCAGCAGTTGAGGAGAAACAGGGATAAGAAGAGTAGGAGATAATGGTATCCTAGGAATTAGGGCAAAAGAGTATTTCAAGAATAATAATAATAAATGCTATCATGAAGCCAGCTATGATTAAACCAGAAAAAAAGCAACCGAATCTTAGAACTGGAACTGATGCTTAGACTTCTCCTAACATCCCTGAGAACAGTATCAGTAAGAGTGAATGGGGCAAAATGTAGATTTTGGTGGATTTGAGAACCGTCAAAAAGATGAGAAAAATTAATAAGTAACATAAAACAAAATAAAAATAATATCTTAAAATTATCTTTCCAATGAATTTGAGAGTAAATGGAAAGATAAGAAGGTGGGATACTTACACGTGCTTCCAGGTGAAGGGAAGATGTTTGAAGATCCAAGAGACAAGCAGAAGTTGATGAGGTTAATTTATGACTTTCAAGGAGGAGCCGGGGCTGAGGTTGCCAATGTAGACATTAGCTTGGGAAAGAGGGAAGATACCTGTTTCTTTGAGTCGGATGCAAAGGAGAGAGAGAAGAATGACTATTTTCAAATGTTAGGGGTAAATGTGGGAGAGATTTATTTGTGAAGTCAGTGACTTGCTCATGAAGGTGGGAGGATGGGGACAGCTAAAGCCTTCACTGGAAGAGAACTTTAACTAGAGGTGAGTGGAAAAAGGGAAAAGTGATTTGTTAATAATGCAGGCTCAGTTGAGGTTGGAGATAAAATATTTATGACAGCACCAAATGATACAGATCTCTTATAAAAGCTTTTATTCATTTTTTATGCTTGTAGTATATATTTTTATTTTTTCTTCCAATTTTATTGAGATAGAATTGTTTTTAACTTTTTTATTTTTAAAATTATTATTTTATTTTACTTTACAATACTGTATTGGTTTTGCCATACATCAGCATGAATCTGCCACGGCTGTACATAGTTCCCACTCCTGAACCCCCCTCCCACCTCCCTCCTCATACCATCCCTCTGGGTCATCCCAGTGCACCAGCCCCAAGCATCCTGTATCCTGCATCGAACCTAGACTGACAATTCGTTTCTTATATGATATTATACATGTTTCAATGCCATTCTCCCAAATCACCCCACCCTCTCCCTCTCCCACAGAGACAAAAAGTCTGTTCTGTACATCTGCTTCTCTTTTGCTGTCTCGCATACAGGTTTATTGTAACTTAAAAAAAAAAAGTACTGTTTTTAACTTTAAGATGTACAGCATAATGATTTGACTTACATATTTCATGAAATGATTATTACACTAAGTTAAGGAACATGCATCATCTCATATAGATACAAAGTTCAAGAAACAGAAAACCCTTTTATCTTGTAATGAGAAATCTTAGTATTTACTCTCTCAGAAACTTTTCTATATAATGTACAGAAGCTTTCATTATATTTGCCAAGTAGTACATTAGATGTCTAGTACTTATTTATCATATAACTGGAAACTTGTACTTTTTGATAGCCTTCAGTCAGTTCCCCTCCTTCCATCCCTTGCCTCTGGTAATNATTTACTCTCTCAGAAACTTTTCTATATAATGTACAGAAGTGTTCATTATATTTGCCAAGTAGTACATTAGATGTCTAGTACTTATTTATCATATAACTGGAAACTTGTACTTTTTGATAGCCTTCAGTCAGTTCCCCTCCTTCCATCCCTTGCCTCTGGTAATCACAAACCTAATCTCTTTTTCTATGAGTATTTATTTTTGAAGTATAATTGGACTGCTATACTATGTTATTAGTTCCTAGTATACAACATAGTGACTTTTTTCCCTATACATTTCAAAAGTCATCACCTCAATAAGTCTAGTTACAATATGTTACCACAAAGATGTCACTTAAATTGACTATATTCCCTACATGGTACATTTCATGACTCGTTTATTTTGCAACTGGAAGTTTCTTTCTTTCTTTTAAATTATGTGCTTTTCTATATAATTCTTAAACTTGCCAAGAGCCAAGGTGGTGAACATTGATACATAGCTTTGTTGTGGATGGGGATTTTATATGTGGACAGGGGAGAAGAGTGAGTGAGGAGATATTGGGAGGACTGAAAATATTGATGATAGGGTCAAAGAGCTGATGGGGATGGAGGAAACATTAGGTAAAGAATGGAAGGAAGTGAGGAGAAGGTGAAGAACCAAGACTAAACTTTCATTGAGGTAAAGGATTAATTGCGGCAGGAATACAAACACAAGACTTTGCTTGTTTGTTTGTTTTTCTGAGGCAGGAGGTTTGGCTGGAGAGACTAGCTTCCTTTCTAAGATGCCAGAGTATGGCCATTTGAGGGGGTGCTATCATGATGTCTGAGCGATAAAATCATTTTTGATGTGAGCATTGAAAGGGATCTTTATTTAACCTAATCTCACTTTTTTCTTTTCGAGCCATCCATATTTGCTACAACTTTTTTTTTTAATTTTTAATTTTTTTTTACTTTATTTTACTTTACAATACTCTATTGGCTTTGCCATATATCGACATGAATCCACCACAGGTGTACTCGAGCTCCCAATCCTGAATCCCCCTCCCACCTCCCACCCCACAACGTCTCTCTGGATCATCCCTGTGCACCAGCCCCAAGCATCCTGCATCCTGCGTCGAACATAGACCGGCGCCTCGTTTCTTACATGATAGTANTTTGCCATACATCGACATGAATCCACCACAGGTGTACACGAGCTCCCAATCCTGAATCCCCCTCCCACCTCCCACCCCACAACGTCTCTCTGGATCATCCCTGTGCACCAGCCCCAAGCATCCTGCATCCTGCGTCGAACATAGACCGGCGCCTCGTTTCTTACATGATAGTATACATGCTTCAGTGCCATTCTCCCAAATCATCCCACCCTCTCCCTCTCCCTCAGAGGCCAAAAGTCCATTCTATATGTCTGTGTCTCTTTTGTTGTCTCACATATAGGGTCATCATTACTATCTTTCTAAATTCCATATATATGTGTCAGTATACTGCATTGGTGTTTTTCTTTCTGGCTTATTTCACTCTGTATAAAGCAGATTGTGACCTGAGCAATACATTTCCATTAACGAAACTTGCTCTCAGTTACTTTTCAAACTTCTTTAAAACATACCTAGGTAAGCTTATAATTTCCCTCCTCTAAACAATTCTTTTCTTTGGAAAACAAATTCTATGTATGGGTAGTGACTCCTATTAAGTTGGTTCAGTTTAACATACTAATTTTGAGAGGTGTGGCACATGGAGTCAATAACTATAGAAGATGGAAGGTTTAAAAAATAGATCCCAGAAGATGAAAAGTTGCTTTAACATTTAAAAATCTGTGTGGCATGATAACTACTTAAGGAGAAGATAAGATTTTTTTCTACAACATATGATATTGTGATACTTTTAGGCACTATAGCAGAACTAGTTTTTTCTTTCCCAGTCTCATGTTGGCTTATTTTAATAGATGAAAGTAGCATTTATTATAAGGTGTATGTAGCGTATATTAGCTTCATGGCCCAAAGTGTTTAGTTATCAAGCAGATTCTTTTAGTGGACCAAATCTTTGTCACTCAAGTGTTCTGAAGTGTATTCCTTGATGTTTAAATGAAAAATAATCTCATTTTTAAGAAGGTAAATTTAAAGTTCTAAGAGAATGTTTAAGAAATGTGGATTTTAGCAAAACAAGGAATCCAGGCCCCCTTGTTCTCAAAATGGAGCTATGTTTAATAAACCACACTATTATATACTTGAAACACTGAAGTATTGATTTCCTTAGTAAAAATGGAAACACTCTTATAAAATGACTCTCAATTGTGCTTAGAAATTAACAAATCAATGTTTTCTGCACACTTCATCAGATAAATCCATGGTGTCAAATCCTGACCAATGGCTAGTATGTCAGAAAAAAAATGTAATCCAGGTGACATTTGACATAAAAAAGTCACATTGCCTCACACCAGCCCTCACTTAAGTCTAGCTAATTAGTGGCACTTTTTGATTAATTCAAGTGGATGGCCCTCAAGGCCGTATTTGTAGAACTCAGACTGAGAGTTTTGTTACCCTCTGTGTTCTGATTTAAAATGTTTTGGGTATTAATTCACATAGTTTGAAAATATGAAAATAATTTCAGGGTCACTTTGATTTTACCAAGTTGAGCCTTGACTGATTTATTGATTCATAAGCTTACCCACTACTTGTTTTACAGATAACACAAATAACATCTGGTTATAGCAAGATCTTTGGACTAAGATGTTAGTTGGGTTTCTTGTTTAGTTGCTAAGTTGTGTCCGACTCTTTGCGACCCCATGGACTGTAGCCCACCAGGCTCCTCTGTCCATTGGATTTACCAGGCAAGAATACCAGAGTGGATTGCCATTTCTTCCTTCAGGGGATCTTCCCAACCTAGGGATTGAACCCACATCTCCTGCATTGGCAGGTGGATTCTTTACCACTGAGCCACCTGAGAAGCCCCAGTTGAGTTACATGGTGTAAAACGAGACTAAAATTTTTGCCTTTATGGTGCTTACTTTGCATAGACAATATACTAAATGATCTCTGTAAAGGATATATGAATTATCTACTAAGTTAGGAAGTGAGAAATGCCACGGACAAAATGTTAAAATGCAGAACATCATAAGAGGCGACGAGAGCATGTGTGAGGATAGCATGATCAAGGTGGGCTTCATGGAGGGGGAAATGTGAGCAAAGTGAAAAAAGGTATAGAAATGGGTCACATGACTAGTCTGGGAGAGGAGCGGAGAGATTGCTTTGTCAGAGGATCTGAAGAAGGTGGATGGTCTAAGCAGAGAGACAGAGAGGAAGATGATCAGAAGATGAGGTCAGACCTAAGGCACCTTGTTTTTTTATTTTTGCAAAGAAGTCCAGCTTTTGGAGTGGTTTTAAAGATTCCAAAGTCTAATTCTCTTCCCATATAAAGTAGAGGAACAATCATACATCTTGACAAGAGGAGCATCAATCAGTTGTTCAAAGGGTTTTTTACCCTAAATCTCTACTGCCTTTCTGAATTCAGGAAAGTAGGATTTAAGTGGTATCAGCCAAAGTGACCATCCATCTGGAACAGCACAGTCTTAGAGCCAAATCTCTGATGATTCTTGTCAGCCAGTGGTTTTCAACTTTAGAGTAAATGATGGAAGACATTTTGCCAGCCAGTGATCAGCACGGAAAGAGTATTAAGGAAATATTTTTAGAAGCTTAAAAAGATGTGGATTGGCATAATGGAATTTGAATAGATTTCTGGATAGTGTGTGGAATATGGATGAAATTCTGACTCTGTGAATGTGGAAGCTCAGGTAAATGCTATGATATAAGGTGTTTGTATAGAGGTATAGTGGTATTTGTACTGAGGATAAATTTTGTTGAGGGTATACTGTAGATACACTCCTTTCCCAGGAGACTACTGATCTATCACAACACGTTTTCTAATGACACTTTTTATCATCTCATTGTCTTTCCTAAGATAATATTTTGGCAGCCACTGCTACAGATGGATGCCAGCCTTTGGAGGGAAATCTTTTTGCCAGTGTCAGTTAGCTAGAACAAAGAAATTGGTTTGGAAAATAATGAGGTGAAGTTTGCACAGAGTACAATGGAGCAATTGGCAAAGAATCTTCTTTATCAGGTTAACCATATACCTACAGGTTGCAGAGTAGAAGCTCTGGATGGTGAGATAAAAGTGAAAAGTTTTAGAATCATTGGAGACAGGAGTAAACATTTTTACATTTCAAAGGAGTGATAGGAATTCTTTTTCTTTTTCTTTACCCCATTTCCTAATATGCAGATGAGCATGCTCTCAATGAAATGAACAGTGGGAAAATTTAAAGCAAATAAAAGGAAATACTTCTACACTTAGTGCATAATAAGTCCATAGATTTTTGGATTTAGGAAAGTTAGGGAGTCAAATGCTGAAGAGGAAAAGTAAAGAGAAGAAAATCTGGTTAATTTTATGACCAATAATAATATTGAAATTATGCCTTAAGATAAGAATAACGAGGTTGAAGCTTTGGGGCATAAAATGATCGTCTCAGAGGACGGGAAGGAATTCTCCTACTCTTACCCCTAACAATTTGAATGGCACCAAAGGGTTGACCAGATGCATTATGGGGTGTAATATTTTCCCAGGAGGCAGCTCTTATTAACCTGGAAAACCATTCCTGAAAGACCAGTGGCTAGTTTTATCTGGAAAATCCTGTATTTCAGGGGAAATCAGCCTTGAATCCAAACAAAAAGAATTTTGTATTTGGTGTAATGATAAACTCCCCAGTGATGGATACGGTCTAATTTTGCTTTTGACCCAGTGTGTGAATGTGTCTGATCATAATATTCGTATAGCTAACTGAGTGTATCATAATGAGTGGAAATTGGCCTTTGACACAGAGCAGGTCCAATGGAAAGCACATGAGCTATCTTTTAGGAATTAAAAATATGCTCTTGCCCTTTTGCCAAACTTTTTTCAAAGTTCACACTAGCTGCTTGTAGCTTCTGGCTTTCTTTCTTGGCTGTAGGATGCGGCTGAAACTCTTGTATTCCAGATGGTAGTGAAGCCTCTGAATCCTTAGCTGTCTTTAAGGGCCCCCGTGTTAATTTTGAGCCAGTTACCAAGTGGAGATTACCTAGGAGGGCAGAAGTCATCTGTAGCCAGTTCTCTGTGAACTTGCAAGAACAGGCAAGTCATGCTGTTATTATTAAATATAAATATTATTTATTATTATTAAACTCTTATTACATGGAGCCTCCTTAAATGATAGATATAGTCTCGGTCAGAGAGTCAAGGCCTTTGGCCTTTCCTTTTACTATTGCTTCTAAACCAACCGGGACCTTAACCTTGTTTGTTCTTTGCCTACATATCTTGATTCACTTTTAAAATTGACTTCATTTACTTAGGTAAAAAATGAACCTTGTGTAGGGCAGAGTGATTAACTCCAGTTAACAGAAAAACCCCCAATCTCAACGTTTTAACAAAAGGAAAACTTTTTGTCCAGTCAAATATCAGCCTGAGAAGAGTGGGTGGCTCCTGGTAGTGATTCAGGGATCTGGGCTGCTTCTAAAGTCTGACTTTGTCATTTCATAGTCCTTCAGGTCCAATTTCCTTATTTGGAAAATGGAAGCAATAAAAACATACCTCTACATTTGTCGTGATGATTAAATAAAATGCGACATACATGTTGAATGACTCTCATGGGCTTCCCAGGTGGTGCTAATGATAGAGAACCTGCCTACCAATTCAGGAGACATAAGAGATGCAGGTTTGATCCCTGGGTCAGAAAGATGCCCTGGAGGAGGGCATGGCAGCCCACTCTGGTATTCTTGCTGGAAGAATCCCAGGGACAGAGGAGCCTGGAGGGCTAGAGTCCATAGGGTCGCAAAAAGTCTGACACAACTGAAGCTACTTAGTATGCACGAATGACTGTCAGGACCTGGCACATAGTTCATGCTCAGGAAGTTTTGCTGATTGTTCCTTCTGTGGGTGTCAGGCATGAGTGTGTATGGGGAAGGAAGGAGTCACACCAAGAGGAAGTGGGGCTGATACCTGTATTCACGCTGCTCACAAGCTCTAAAAGAGCTCACTGCATCTAGATGAGAGGAAGCACTTGAAACTTGACTACTTCAGTCCTGTGAAGGCAAACACTGTGTCTCTCCCTTTTTTGTTAACTGTCATGTTCCCAAAGTCTAAATCCTATCAGGATAATGACAAAAGCTAGGGTTAAATCAGTGCTTAAATATCAGAACTATATAACAAAAGAACTGGAAACTGAAACTCTTTTCCTGTTTCCCTTCCTGTCACCTCTGTGCCCCTAGAATTTACAAAAATCCAAGATGATGCCCAGGATGGCTGTCAAGTTCCTGATTCTACACTTTTTTAGACTTTGTCCAAGTCCTTACATGCAAACCATAGTAGCAACTGCTTATAATTTTGAAATCTTATATATGATGGTATATGATGGTGTGTAATTAAAATTTTGCTTAATCTGTTACCCTTTTCATGTTAAGCTTGTATGCAGTGTCTGTTGGCATTTATAGATCTTTTTAGGTAATTTATTTATTTATTTTCTTTTTGGTACACGAGCTTCTCACTACAGTGCCTTCTCTTTCCTCCAATCTGGACACGTGGGCTTTAGTAGTTACAGCTCCCATGTTCTAGAGCAGAGGCTCAGTATTTGTGGCACATAGGCTTTGTTGCTCCAAGGCATGTGGGATCTTCCCATACCAGGGATTAAGCCTGTGTCCCCTGCATTATCAGGTGAGTTCATATCCTCTGTACCACTAGGAAGGTTCTGTAGATCTTTTTTAAAGTACTTGTTTTTATAGCTTTAGCCACTTTTTTGTCTCTCATTTTGTATAAAGTGTTTGCTATAAATAAGCCACTCTGTCTGATTTTTTTCCAAGATAAGGCACACAAGTGGAAGGGTAGAATTTAAAGGAAGGACATTAAAATTTCAGTTTTTTTTTAATTGAAGTAAAGTTGATTTACCATATTGTGTTAAAGGTATTCTGTTTTACATGTATAGCAAGGTGATTTGATTATATATCTATGTGTGTGTGTATCTATATTCTTTTTTCTGCTTCTTTTCTATTATTGGTTATTGCAAGATATCAAATATATTTACCAACTGAGCCACAAGGGAAGCTCATAATTCCCTTGGGGAAGACTCTTGAGAGTCCCTTGGACTGCAAGGAGATCCAACCAGTCCATTCTAAAGGAGATCAACCCTGGGATTTCTTTGGAAGGAATGATACTAAAGTTGAAACTCCAGTACTTTGGCCACCTCATGCCAAAGTTGACTCATGGGAAAAGACTCTGATGCTGGGAGGGATTGGGGGCAGGAGGAGAAGGGGACGACTGAGGATGAGATGGCTGGATGGCATCACAGACTCGATGGACATGAGTCTGAGTGAACTCCGGGAGATGGTGATGAACAGGGAGGCCTGGCGTCCTGCAATTCATGGGGTCCCAAAGAGTCGGATATGACTGAGCGACTGAACTGAACTGAATACAGTATATCTATGTTGTTATCTATTTCATATATAGCAGTGTGTATCTACTATTATATATGAGTAGTAAAAAAAATTCTTTTGCTATTTTTTTCTGTCTGAATTTTGCTGCCAGTTGTGCACCCCAATCATCTAGATATGTTTTATTAGTCAAAATTGAATCCCAAAATGTTTTTAAAACCCCTTCACCTTGCTGAACTGTGTTGTACCAGTTTTCAAAAGGAAAAGATGACTTGGAGGTATCTTGTTTTTAAGAATCCACCAAATTATTTGTTTAGGTGACTGAGAAGTGTCTGGTTAACCCGATCATGCTTCCCACCCGCTGTCCCTCCTGTCCCTATTTACTGCCCTTAGTGGGCAGATTGCCTGAGTAGCTGCCTCCTCCCTCAGACAACTTTTCCTGCCATGTTTCCTAGACGTTAGTGCACTTATTGATTATGCCGTTTCCCTGGAGAGCAGTGTTCACGTATTTTCTTTTGCATGCATGATAGGGAAACTGAGGTTCATGGTGGTCTGCTCTGTCTCTTGTCAAAGGTCACAGGGAATAGGAAGAAAATGTCAATGCCATTGACATTTCACCCCGGTATCTACCCATCCAGTCGGAGCGCTGGCAAGATTCCGCTTGGCTCTCCTTTCAACATCTGACACAAGGGACATGATACTCTCAAGTTGAATTCATCACTTTTCTGCTTCCAAAGAGCGGCAGCAGCAGACTGTCCATGCCACTTGGCTTTCTGTGAAGCTGAAAAAGACCACGTTGTTTTCTGCCCCACAAGTGGACCTTTTTTTTTTTTCTTCCAAAATAGAAGAGCTAGGCATAGCAAAATGTGCAAGTTGGGCCAGCTGTATACATTTTTCACCCATATTAAAACTGCCAATGTCCAAATGCAAGAACTCCATCTGAAAGACTTGAGCATTTCAGTTGTGGACTTATGGACATCTTTCCCCCTAATGACATTAATAACCTTCTGTGTGCAGGATATTGAAGAAATTTTATGGCAAAGAAAGCAAATTTGCAGAGATTCATAGGACTACTTTTTCAAGGAGTGTTAGCAGAGAAGATTGATTCTGATGTGTTATTAATAAAAGCAAAAATTATGATCAATTATGTAGAGAATATTTATATTTAGAGGGAAAAGTTCTTCCAAATGTTAACTGAGAATTCGAATATTTCATGTCCTCATCCTGTCCTCTGAGGACCAAACAAACAAACAAAAAGCTTTTCTTCATGTTCTTTGTTCCCTTCCCTAAAGCTGGATATATTATATATTCTCAGAGAAAAGGATATATATGAGAATAGCAAAGATGCTGTATCCATCAGGGTAGGGTGGATACACCCTGCAAATCTTAGTACCTCAAAAAACACAAAGGTTTATTTCTTGCTAACACTTCTTACATATCTCTGGTTGGCAGAGACCCAGTCTGAGAAATCAGCCTTCTTCTTGGACTTTGCTAGTCAGTCTTAGAGACAAACTTGGAACTCTTAAAGCAGGGGTTGGCAAACATATTCTGTAAAGGGCCTGATAGTAAATAGTTTCAACTTTGCGGGTCATAGAGTTTCTTGTTACAATGACTCGTCTGCTATTACAGTGCAGAATCAGAGTTTACAATAGTTTACAATGCATAAACAGATGAGTGTGGGCTGTGTTCCAATAAAACTTTATTTACAACAATAGCCAGTGGGCTAGATTTGGCCTGTGGGCTGTAGTTTGCCAACTCTTTCAATTAAGTTGTATAGCCCCAAAGGAGCACTTGGTACGTCTGCTAAATAATTGTTTTTGTTGAGTCACTAAGTCGTGTCTGACTCTCTTGATACCCCATGGACTGTAGCCCACCAGGCTTCTCTGTCCATGGGATTTCCCAGGGGAGAATACTACGTGGGTTCCATTCCCTTCTCCAGGGGATTTTCCCTACCTGGATATCTAACCTGGATCTCCTGCATTGCAGGCAGTTTCTTTACTGCTGAGCCATGGGAGAGGCCCCTGCCCAATAACTAATAACTAAACTAATGATTCTACTTAACCAAGAGAGGATAGGGAAGTACAAGCCTGTCGCTTCCTGAGTAAGCCTAGACTTTACATATGTTCACACACATACATGGAAAATGATGAAGAATTAGTTGAGTTATTATTTTCATAGTTCCACAGACTTGCTTGATTAAACCTATAGGTCTTTTATTGTTTACTTTTTAAAGTGAAAAAAATATTTATTTGACTATTCTGAGTCTTGGTTGCAGCATGTGGAATCTAGTTCCCTGATCAGGGATCAAACCTGAGACCCCTGTGTTGGGAGCACAGAGTCCTAGCCACTGGTCCACCAGGAAGTCCCACCTATAGTTCTTTGAAAGTTTCTCTGTCCCCTCGGTTTTATCCTTAAATCAGAAAATCAGACTTTACAAGGTGCCATGTTCATTTTCTCTTTAAGAGGCAGTGGAAGTGGCCAGTCAATCAAAGAGGATGCTGCTCAGCTTTATTTCTGCAGCCTTGGGGCCATGTACATTCACCTGTGGGGATCCTAAAGTGAATCAGGTTATATGCCCTGAAACATCTTGGGAAGGAATTTGGGAGGAGCAAGAGAGGCATTTTATCAGATGACATTTCTCAGTGGTGAAGTTGCCTAGGGGACAAGTCATTTTCTTGCAGACCAGGTTTTGAGACGTTTCCAGCTGTCTCAGTGTGGTCTGGTCATAGGGAACAGTGACAGAAGGGTTTCAGTTCATTCTACTGTAGATGGAGCCTCACTCAAACCCGTAGGATCACAAGATGATGTCACTTTATGTATTTGTTTCCAGCATACCCACCTCCTTCCTTAAATCACAAGACAGCCCCACTTTGCTTCTCCTGTTTCACCGTTCTTTTAATTTCATCCTCCTATTCAGTGATATTTATGTTGAATATGAGAAGATCCTAAAAGCAAAGATTACTTGACCATGACAAAGAGGACCACTTAGAAAGAGTAGCCTACATCTAAAAGAACTATGTCCAAGGTCCAGATGATATTTTTATGTAAAGTGGTGTGGTACTATACCCTGAAATTAATTGTCATTGACTTCAAGGTGTGCTATGTTTCAAAATTTCATTTCTCAGATTAAATGCCAATGTCAAGTTGTCACGGAGAAAGGCTTTAGTGTTTCTAAAGAGACTACTTTCTAAGTCTCTTTGTTCGGAATAATAATGATGATAATAATACCACTTACTATGTCCCAGGCATTGTTATGAGCCTTTTAAAATACATTTGATTGTCACATTTCAAGGCTTGTGAGCTTGAAACCATTCCATTTTTCTTCCCACTTTGCAAAGGAGGAAACTTAGGCACAATGAAGTTATTACTTGCCTAATATCACGCAAGGAATAAGTAGCAGAGTCAGAATTTGAACCACTGCAGTTTGCACCAGAATCCATATAAATAACCAGCATTTGTAAGAATGCTTTCTCTGCTCTAACATCTTTCACGTCTGGAGCATGGCGATTAGCACTGGGATGCCAGTGGAGAAGTAGCAAAATTTAAGGACTTATAAACAACTAACCCATGCTATAGAGGAAAGTCTGTGCTCTTTTTGAACTTACCTAAATTGACCACAGATTCACTGAAGAGAGACCACTTCACTTTATTGGGACTGTGGAGATAAGGAACATGTTAACCCCATTTATTTCAGTAACGGTCTCTGTAGATATTTTTCTTTCTAGAATGAAAAGGAAGCACTCTTTGCTGTCAGTCAGTGGTACTCAGTGAACTGGGTCATCATTGTTTGTCTCTTCCCTCCGACCTTAACTGTCCTTGGTTTGTCTCCCACAAGATTCCTTGAAAACCCTTTGCCATACTTGAGTTCCCACACATGACAGTCTGGCCTTGCAAAGAAGATTAATACAAAATATCTGCCAAAGGTTTGGTATTCCCAGCCCAGATCTTTATCTCAGAATAAGGCAGTGGGGGG